>JALGBA010000044.1:0-327500 GCA_023970755.1 Azemiops feae | reverse complement strand
ATACAGAAAAGATAAAAAAGAACCTGGGATAAAATTAGAATACACAGAATTAGATAAAATTCTACTAGGAACTGAAGATAAAACGATAAAAAAGATATACCAATATCTACTAGAACAGGACATGCTAGAAGAACAGGTAAAAGACACAAAGCTAATTTGGAGCAAGAACTTTGGCTATAGTATCGATTTAGATAATTGGGACATTATATTATGGGACAATATTATGGGACAGGAATAGGAGGTTAATGTTAGCTACCACCTATAAAGAAAATTTATATAAGATGTTTTATAGGTGGCATCTTCCTCCTACAAGATTAGCAAAATAGGACAAAAAATCCTCATCGTTATGTTGGAAATGTAAAAAATCACCAGGGACTTACTTTCACATGTGGTGGGAATGCCCAAAAGCTCAAGAATTTTGGCATCTGATAAAAAATTGGTTGGAAGAGATATTATCATTAAAAATTGAATTAAAACCAGAAACTTTTTTATTAGGGATTACTAAGCATAAATTCAGCAAAAGATCTTTATATTTAGTACTGCACATTCTAACTGCAGCAAGACTAACCTATGCTCAGAAATGGAAAGGAAAAGAAACCCCCTCCGAACAAGAAGTATTAAATAAAATCCTATCCTGCGCTGAAATGGATAGGTTAACATTAGAGCTCAAAAATAAAACTGAAACAGACTATTTTGAAATTTGGAATGAAGTGTATAAATGGTTAGATTTAAAGAGGCATGCTGGGATGAATGTTTTTAAAAAAACTTCCAGTGTTGGAGCATTCACAACTTCTGGAGGCAGGTTGTTCCACTGATTAATTGTTCTAACTGGACAAATATAAAAACCAACTGAAATTTATCTCTGAGAAGACTGATCTAACACCAGTGGTCCTTGAAATAAACAACAACAACAACAACAACAACAACAACAACAACAACAACAACAACAACAACAACAATAATAATAATAATAATAATAATAATAATAATAATAATAATAATAATAATAATAATAATAATAATAATAATAATAATAATAATAAAGTTGGAAGGGACCTTGGAGGTCATCTAGTCCAACCCCCTGCTCAGGCAGGAAACCCTATACCATTTCAGACAAATGGTTGTTCAATCTCTTCTTAAAAACTTCCAGTATTGCGGCATTCACAGCTTCTGGAAGCAAGTTGTTCCACTGATTAATTGTTCTAATTATCAGGAAATTTCTCCTTAGTTCTAGGTTGCTTCTCTCCTTCCTTAGTTTCCATCCACTGCTTCTTGTCCTGCCCTCAGATGCTTTGGAGAATAGCTTGACTCCTTCTTCTTTGTGGCAGCCCCTGAGATATTGGAATTCTGCTATCATGTCACCCCTCAGCCTTCTCTTCATTAAACTAGACACCCAATTTCAGTAACCGTTCTTTATATGTTTTAGCCTCCAGTCCCCTAATCATCTTTGTTGTTCTTCTCTGTACTCTTTCTAGAGTCTCAATATCTTTTTTACATTGTGGTGACCAAAACTGGATGCAATATTCCAAGTGTGGCCTTACCAAGGCATTGTAAAGTGGTATTAATACTTCGCGTGATCTTGATTCTATCCCTCTATTAATGCAGCCTAGCACCATGTTGGCTTGTTTGGCAGCTGCATCACACTGCTGGCTCATATTTAAGTGATTGTCCACAAGGACTCCGAGATCCCTCTCACAGTTACTACTATTGAGCAAGGTACCTCCTATACTATACCTGTGCATTTGGTTTTTCTTGCCTAAATGTAGAACCTTACTATTTTCACCATTGAATTCCTCTATCAAAACTCCATCTTGTCTGCAGGGGCTCAGTTACATATAAGTCAAATATCCAACTTCACCTTCATTCTCAAGTCCATCGCTGTGGATAACAATAAGACACACAAACATGTTTTTCACTTTCTGCTGTGCAAACAAATCTAGTAGTAATTGGGTAGGACATTTGCTTTTCTTTGCAATTATCAGTACAACCGTAAATGTATCCCCTGTGGGTTTCTACTCACAAAGATCTTCCAAGATAAAACCTGCTTTAAAAAATATCCTTAGACATCTCCCAATGGGGCAGGACATGGCATCTCACCTTGTCTTGCAAAAAGCTAACTCCTGGGTTTGATGAGATTCAACTTGCCATAGCTTTCTCTTTGGTCCCAGCTCAGACAGATATAAGGGGAAACATGGGTGGTAAAAATTTGCCACACAGTCATCCAGATGGGATGGCCTGTCTCTGTTGTGTTAAAGCTCTGCTGAGATTTCAAGGGCTACCTGCAACTTGGCTTCTCCATAAACCTCGACATATGATCTAGGAGGGAAGGTAGAGTGAGAATAATGATTGGGCTGCCTCTCCTGCTGCTGCTGCTCCTCTGGTTCCTGCCTCCAACTACTACAAAGAGGATGCAAAACATATGTGTGTTGACAACATCTTTGCAGATTCTGGAGGACTATTATAGGCCTGGTGATCTCATTATTGGTGGGAATTTGCCCCTGGCAACCATTGTTTTATCCTTCAACAGCCTACACTTTCATAAAGACCCATTCCAGCATCTTTTACCAATTCTGTAAGTTTCACCTGGAGGTGAAAGATGTAGAAGAATGCTTGCTTTCTTTGCGATTCAGGGAATCCTTTTAGAAATATTAGTCCTTATGATGTTTGCAATGCCCTAGAGTAAATCTTTGCACTTTTTTTTAAATAAAGAACCAAGCTCATAAAAGTGGATAGAATTCTTAATCTTTCTAGAATACCTCCTGATGAAAGTGATGAAGCATAAAAAGTGAGGAGGGACAACACATTAGAAATTGTGCTGGTCTGTCTTAACATTGGCCTATCACAGTAATTTGAATAGAAAGTCATGGTGGGTAAGTCAAATAAAAACACAATCTTTTTACAGTGCAAGATACAAGTTGTTGGAAACAAGATGGGTGGTAAATAAAAAAAATTAAAAAAAATATAATAAAAAAACACAAAAGCAAAACTCAGTTATGGAATCAGCAGTGCTCATGAACAATGGCTTTTAGGAAATCTACACTGTGACTCCCACTGGACTTTTTTGCTCAGCAATGGTTACCTGTCCTGAAGAAACCTCTCCAAGAGAGAACAAAATGGATAACCTGCTAGAGGAAAAATTAGGAAGGATTACAGTCACCAGAGCAAAGTGAGGAAGGTAGGGATGATAGAAGTGTATAAAATGATCTGTTATTTGGATGGACAGATTAATTAAGGAAGATCCTTTTAAAAAAATCCATACCCAATGAAACTTGGAGTTGGGTCAGAAGAATATCACAAAAGACCAAACTCCAACAGCATTTATGATTTTCCCAGTAATGTTCCCCAATTATTTTTTCTCACTATAGAGTCATGCCCAAGAAATACCAGCAGTTCCTGGCCTTGGTGTTTGCAGTCACAGAGGTGAACAAGGATGTAATTCTCCTCCACAACATTACACTTGGCTTCCACATCTATGACAATCACCAGACTGAGAGGAAGATTTCCTTAATCAGCCTCTCCCTGCTCTCCACACGAGGCCGAACGGTTCCAGGTTATCAATGTGACAGGCAGGACACTCTGTTCTCTGTCATTGGAGGTCTCAGCTCCAAATCCTCAAGGCAGATGGCCTCCATCTTCAGCATCTTCAAGGTCTCACAGGTAAGGAGGCCTTTTTAGATACAATTATGGAGTAGACAAAGATAAGAAGCACACAGAGAAACCAACAATGAAACTAAAGGTAGTTTTGGGGGGCACATCATGAGTTTGTGACTCTTAGTTTATATCTGATAAAAGGGTAGCCATCCTTTTAGTACCATTTATTCTCTGAATCAGGTTGATGGTTTCTTCTCTTGTCTTCTGACATATCACAACCTGTCAAAACGTGTAACTGATGGCTCTTCCTAAGAAGGGAAGAAGCTTCAGGTCGCCATTCAAAGTGAGCCAGCCTGACGGGTGGGGCAAAAGCCACACAATGTTGACCCCTAAAGGCAACATCAACCTTTACTTTATCTTTGAAAGAAGATTCTCATTTTCTCCAGCTTGGTGTTGGCTTTGAGTTTTCACAGGGAGAGAGAACAGTTTATCCTTCCTTCCTCCGTATTAATCCCAAGGAATTTCCTCAGTATGTGGGTTTAGTCCAGCTGCTCCTCTATTTCCAATGGAACTGGGTTGGGCTGGTGGCCCCTGAAAATGACAGTGGAGAGCATTTCATTTCAACTCTGATGCCAATGCTCAAGGAAAAGGAGATCTGCCTGGCCTTCACTGAAAAGTTGAAATTGGATTTTCTCATTTCTACAAAGTTGAAATTTCTTCATATTTTCAAAACCTGGTCTAAAGCTGAAGTGATTATTCTCTTGGGAGATTCCAGTAGTATTACAAATGTACTGGTGGTAATGAATGTTCATGAACAATTGACAAAAACATCATTTTGCAAAGTTTGGGTCTTAACTTCCCATTGGAAAGTTAGTATTATGGGATCTCAAGACATATTGAAAGATATAAATCCCTTCCATGGAGCTTTGCATTTTAGAGGCCACACTGGGGATATCTCAGAATTCAGTCATTTTGTCCTGTCTTTAGACCCTTTGAACCCACAAGAGGACGTCTTTCTCCCGCAATGGTGGGAAAGGGTCTTTGAATGCAAGTTCTACAAACCAGATGAAATTGTTCCACACCAGCAAAAAGCATGCACCGGAAAGGAGAATTTACAGAATCTGCCAACTTATGTATTTGAAATAGGGATGACAGGTGAAAGTTACAATATCTACAATGCCATTTATGCTCTGGCACATGCATTACATGCAATGTATGGTTCAGGACCACAACCATCTCTGACGAGGCTTGGAAAGAGGATCTCAAAAGTCTGGTCATGGCAGGTAATTTGTATGACTTTTTATCCAGTCCACAAATCTTTAGACAGGAAGCTTCCCACATGCATTTCTTCAATGGCTGATTAAATGTCCACATGCTAACATGTAAATTCATCTCAGTACAGAGTAAATCGGCAATTATTTACAAACTATAATATGAATTAAGTGTATGGTTTTGTTGAAAAGGGATAGAGGGGAGAAAAGAGAAGTAAACCAAACCAATTGTCCATAGAGGAAAGATTTTCCTATAAAATGCTAAAAAGTCTTTAGTGGTTTCTTGGGTTTCAAGGCGTGGACATCAGACAGGACTTGTCCTTCCAGAGAAAAATGGCAATATTCGTGCATTTGTGTGAGATGCTTCAAGAGCTCAATTGAAGTCTTAGTGGGCGTATTTGCAGAACTACCTGTCAAGGATGAAACTTTGGCAGCTACCATGTTTCTCTAAAAGTAAGACCTACCCTAAAAATAAGCCCTAGTTTGATTTGGGGGTAGGCCTAATATAAGCCCTACCCCAAAATAAGCCCTAGTTTTGGGGCAAGGTGCATGCCTAAAAATCAAGCTAGGGCAGGGGTGGAAGGTGGAGCTGCCTCACGTGCCCTGCACCTGCTTACCATTGCAGCCAGGTCTCCCATGGATGGACACTTGCCTCGCCTCGCCAGCCCACTTCTTATGTGGCAACCCCCGGCCTGCATTTCATAGGCACAGGCCTTTCCGGAAGGACTCTGCAGCCAAGAACCGAGCTATGGATTCATAGCTCGGTTCTCAGCTGCACAGTTCTTTTCAGAAGGCCTCTGATGGCAAAATGCAGGCTGGAGCTCCATTCTCAGCTATAGAATGAAGCTGGTCCTTCGGTTGCAGAAGAAATGGGCGGGGCTGTCAGGTGAGTGGAAAAGACACCCCCTGAAAATAAGACCTAATGCCTCTTTTTGAGGCAAATATAAAAATAGGACTGGTTCTTATTTTTGGGAAAACACAGTAAGTGCCTCTATGTTTCAACTTGCCTTTAGATTTGGGAGGGGGGGCGTTACTTTCAAGTGGGTAAATGGAAAAATGAAAGTTCTTCGATTCAGCTGCAGACTCTGAGAACTTGAAGCCTTGTCAAGGACATCAGAACAAGTGTGGATTTGAAGCAGACGGTTCCCATAACAAAGTGGACTTGTTGATATGGATTACGTAAGACATTGGGGCTTTGGCTGGGAAAACTATTGTTAAATCTATGAATTGGGGCTGGAACCTCAGAGTTAGTTTTGCTTTGACAAAACTATGCAGTGTATTCAATAAACAGTAAGATTTTCGGAAACGGAATGAACTTGGAGTTTTATTTAGATTCTTGAGCTGGATGTTGACACTACCTCTGTTTCCCTCAGTACATAGCCTGAATCCCACCTGTAAGAACACACTTGATTTTATTCATTTTAACTTTGGTTTATGTTTCTATCGCTTATCATCCTGTGTGACCTCACCCCATTTGTTTAGTCTGCCATTTGTTATATTATTCAGCTTGTTGTGTGAAAACAGCCTCTGTCAACTTCACCATACATAGTAGATCTCAAAGTGATCCTAACAGGTTCCTGGTTTGAAATTCATCAGACTTTTTTTTGCATCAAAGGATAAAGGTTGAATCTCTCTGGACAGTGAAGTGACAAATCAGGGCAGTTGGTTCCTTCCATGTGGCCTCACCTGGCCAGACCTGGTTCCTGCATTCTGCTCTCTTTGACTAGGAGTTAGAGAAAGTTAGTGCGATTTTACGTGGTTGTGATAGAAATTAATCACTCCTAAAATGCATCTGTCATTTACAAGACCTGGAGCCAAGGGAAACATTTAAAAATGCATGTAGCCAAGTATCACAGGAGCCAAAATATGGAATGAAATTTGGGGTGTGGCATTAAAATCTTTGTATGAGGGATCATTCTGGTAAAACTAGAGTAGAAGAAGCCATGATAAAAAGGTCCAATGATAATGTCCTCTCTTTCATGGAGAAGGAGTCAAATTTTTGATATTACTCCTGATTGACTGGAACTCATAAATGGAACTCCTCTAGGTTCTCAGACATACCCCCATGTCTTAAGCTGATTGCCAACAAATACTAGCAACAGCAATACCACTTAGACGTATATACGCTTCACAGTGCTTTACAGCCCTCTCTCAGCAGTTTACAGAGTCAGCATATTGGGTCCTCATTTTACCGACCTTGGAAGGATGGAAGGCTGAGTCAACCTTGAGCTGATGAGAATCGAACTGCCGACAGCCAGCAGTCAACAGAAGTAGCCTGCAGTAATGCATTCTAACCACTGCACCACCAGAGCAAAAGAATGATAGAAGACATGATACTTCATGTGTAGCTTTCAGCCAATTTTTCCAATTTCTGAAGATTTCTTTTCTTTCAGATTCTTTACTATTTGAGGACTGTTCAATTCAACAACAGTGCTGGAGATGAAGTCTCTTTCTCAGAAAATGCACTTGGTTCTGCTCATTTTGATCTTCTCAACTGGGTTTTCCTCCTCAATAAATCTTTTGTGCCCATGAAAGTTGGGAAAATAGATCCTCGGGCTCCCTCAGGCAAGGATTTCACCATAAACTCTGATGCAATTGTCTGGGCCACAAAGGTGAGCTGAAAGGAAATGTTGTAAGTTCAGGAATAGATTAATTCTCTCCTAGGGATGTATAACATCCTTCTAACTTGAAAAAAGATCAGTTGAGTCAGAAAATATGAAGTAATTTGGTGAATAACCTGCTTTGCATGTAGCACAAATTAGGTCTGATTTGTGTCAAACCACAAATGGTTGGAATTGGGAAGAATGCCTGCTTGAAATCCAGGATGTAGTTAGAAGATGCAGCAATAAGTTCCTTAGACCCTTCCCATTCAGTTGGATCCTCATGATTCTGTGTTTTAGAAAAGCTGTAGCTCAATGTCATGAGTCTTACTTTGCAACCCAAGATCCCAGTTCCAATCTCCAGCATCCATTGGTGGTTGGAAGTGCCTGAATCCTCCAGGAGCTGTTCCTGGTTTCTGACAGACAGTGGTGAACCATTTCATTTGGTGATATATTAAAGAAAGAAATAGGAATATGGAATGGAAATAATGTGGAAATGAGTTAATGAAGGATGTCTATTGCTTAGGCAATCTCAAATATTTCTCTTTTCTTTCTCAGAAGAAGCCCTTTGCCAGGTGTGGCATGAAGAGGTGCCAGGCAGGAGAGAGGAAAAGGGTTCTAAAGGGCAAGCCGGTTTGTTGCTACCAATGTGACACTTGTCCAGAAGGGACCATTTCTAATCAGACAGGTAGAGCAGATTTCAAATGTAGGTCTTCCAGATCAAGGAAGCCATTCAATAGATCATTTTTATTTTTTTTGTCATTCTTGTCATTTTTGGTAAGATTGACATGCACTCATACTTTCAGCAGAAGCTTTCACTTTATGGATGCAGACTGTCCTGGCCCTAGAAACCACCTTTCCTGATCCATAGAAACTTAATGCATGGTAGTTTCGGGGCACAATTTATGATTCCCCAAGTTGCATTTCCACTCCTACTGTAACGTCCAATCGGGAAAACCAACATCCAAACTTTTCCTGAAAGAGTGGGGTGTGCAGTTAAAGTTTTATTTTTTATTATTATTTAGGATGTGCTCCTTCTGTCAGCACTATCAATTTTAAAGAAAATAGACCTGTTGGAGAGTTTATATTAATCAATAAAGGAGAATATTTGTACCACAGTGTTGAAATGAGGGTCTTGGTTATTTTCTTGTAGATGTTTAATTACTCAATCTAGGTAACATCATCAGTCCTAGTCACCCTAATACTGATGAAGATGTTATCTAGTTGGATAATGAAATGTCTGCAAGAAAACCACCATGTTCAGAGAGCACCAAGGACCCCTCAATCTATATCTCTGTCTACCTATGTCTGTAAACCTATCCCTGCAAGAAACGTCTGAGCAGATCTGAAGTACAAAGCAGAGAGTTCAAGGCAAGGATAACTAACATATAATATACACATAAACAAAACAGGAGGATTCCTCTCTAACAAATCTATCAATGTTCTGGGGTTTCTGGTATAAAGTGGGGAAAAAAACAGTTGGCAGTCTCAGATTAAAAGCCACAGTAATTGTGGAAATTCCCAATGATTGATCAGGAAGCTGGAGCTGAACAAATCCTTCTCTCTTACTAACCTATCCCAAGGATCATCCTGAACAAAGGATGATTAGCCCTTTTTTATGCCCCCTAATTTGTATAGTGGTTCCTTTCATCACTCCTTTTGTGGGTTGGCCACAGCAGAAAGAGGACAGCCATATCATCTCTGTGGGAAGGATAATGCTCATGGCAGATCCCCCTGAAATCCTTAGACAAAGATTCTTGATTTCAGATTCTGCTCACTGTGAACCCTGCCCAGAAGATCAATATCCCAACAAGGACAACAACCAATGCATTGCCAAGAAGATCCACTTCCTCACTTATCAAGAGACCCTGGGATACATTTTAGTTTTTCTTGCTCTTTTTCTCTCTATGATAACATATGCAGTCTTGATTATTTTCTATAAACATCATGACACACCAATTGTCAAGGCCAACAACCGAGATCTCACCTACATCCTCCTGGTCTCTCTAATGCTCTGCTTTCTCTGCTCCTTCCTCTTCCTTGGTCAACCAGGAAAGTTCACCTGTCTCTTCCGACAATCTGCCTTTGCCATTCTTTTTTCTCTTGCAGTTTCCTCTGTGTTGGCAAAAACTGTCATGGTGGTGCTGGCCTTCATGGCCACCAAGCCAGGGAACAAGACAAGGAAACTCTTAGGGAAACCACTGGCTAACTCCATTGTTTTAGCCTGTCCTCTGGTCCAAGCAATTCTTTGTGCCACCTGGCTAGTAACCTCTCCACCATTCCCTAACATGGACTTCCATTCCTTATTTGGAGAGATTATCTTAGAATGCAATGAAGGCTCAGCATTAATGTTTTACACTGTCCTTGCCTACCTGGGTTTTTTGGCCCTTGTCAGTTTCACAATGGCATTTCTAGCTAGAAAATTGCCTGACAGTTTTAATGAAGCAAAGTTCATTACTTTTAGCATGCTGGTCTTTTGCAGTGTTTGGATCACTTTCCTCCCCACCTATCTGAGCACCAAAGGGAAGTCCATGGCGGCCGTCGAGATCTTCTCCATTTTGGCTTCTGGAGCTGCTCTTTTGGCTTGTATCTTTTTCCCCAAATGCTACATTATCCTACTGAGGCCCAATCTGAACTGTAGAGAAAATATAACAAGAAACAAGAATATCTAACCAATGCAGGCATTGGCCACATTTAGATTTGTCTTTGAGATAAGTCAGAAGACACCTGCAAATCACCCAGTCCTGTGATGTGTAGTGGTTTTAAGGAGATAACCAGCATGTTGAATTGTACCTGGAAGGAACCTGAGAACTAGTGTAGTTCATGCAACAGAAGTGTAACATGGATGAACTTAGAAATGCCCAATATTGTGAGCATCACTTCATTTTGGACCAGTTGTAGTTTTCAAGGGGTCTTCAAGGGTAGCCCCAAGGGGAGAACATTGCAGTAGTCCAATGAGTAATTGCCAAGGTATGACTGGCTTTGAGCAGAACCACCAGTCTTGAATAATGCACAATTTGTATGCCGATGATACTATCTCCCTTTCCATCAAATGGCCTCTCTCAGTTCCGGGTTCACCAGAGATTTTTACCGTCCAATGGACTCCCATCAAGCAGGGCTAAAAGGAGGCGATATCTTTGTTTCTCTCCTGCAGATGGAATAGAAAGGGTGGAGTAACTCAGAAGGCAGTGAGGACAGAATGAGCTGGGCCAGAAGGCAAGAGGATACACCCGTCCTGCATTCACCCAACCTGCTGGAGCAAAAGCGGCCACGAGTTGGAGGGGGCATCGCCATCCCCAGCTGAGCTTCATTTCTCTTCCCAGATTCAGGGCCTTGGGGTGGTGGGGTCGCCTCCGCTCGGGTTTCTTTCAGGTTCGGGGTCCCGTGTGAACCCAGGGAAGGGTCATTTCATCACCCAGGTTCTATCCCTTGCAGAAATTCAGTTTCAGAGCCTGGACCAGTGTCATGAATTCTCACAAAAAGTCTACTTGGTTCAGTTGGGCAGCGTAATTAAATGTTAAACTTGGGGATGTTGTTTTCATTGATATATAGGAGGAGGGCAGGTGAGAAACAGGCCACCCTCTGCCCTTTTGCATGTGTGTCCTGATACTGTTTGCCCATGCGAGAAGTGCAGAACTTGCATTGCAAAGAGGCAATGCTTTTTCTCATGATTCTGGACAAAGCTTTGGCCAAACTTATGGCGTCCATGTATATCCCAGAGATGTTCTCTCAGGCATCCAGATCCCATCAGGGATATTCCAGATGGTTGTCTCTTCTTAAATCTCCAGTGATGAAGCACCCACAACTTCTGGAGGCAAGCTGTTCCACTGATTAATTGTCCTCACTGTTAGGACGTCATTCCTTAATTCCAGGTTGCTTCTCTCCTTGATTAGTTTCCATCCGTTGTTTCTTGTCTTGCCTTCTGGTGCTTTGGAAAATAACTCCCTCCTCAAATACTGGAATTCTGCTATCATGTCACCCCTATTTCTTCTTTTGTTTAGAGTAGCCAAATCCAATTCCTGCAACCATTCTTCATATGTTTTAGTCTCCAGGCTTTTAATCATCTTAGTTGCTCTTCTTTGCACTTATTCCAAAGTTTCAACATCTTTTTTGTAATGTGGTGACCAAAACTGGATGCAGGATTCCAGGCATGGCCTTACTAAGGTTTTATAAAGTGGTACTAATACTACATGTGATTTTTATTCTATGCCTCCGTTTATACAACCAAGGATTGTATTAGCTTTTTTGGCTGCTGCCGCACATGGGTGGCTTATATTTAAGTGATCATTCACTAGGATTCCAAGGTCCCTCTCACAGTTACTGTTTTTGAGCCAGGTTTCATCTAATCTGTACTTGTACCTTTGGTTTTCCTGCCCAGGTGTGCTTTTCTCCACATTAAATGTCATTTTGTTGGATGGGACCCCTTGTAGTTCTAGTTGCAACTCCTAAAATTCTGCAGACAAGATAGGTTTATACATCTGGAGGAGAGCAGGGTGGAGAGTTCGTATAAGAAATGGCTTCTTGAAAGAATCACAATACAGCGGCTGAGTGGAGTCACACTCCACAGCTGAGTCAGAAGTGGATAGCCGGGCTGGTTGTTCAAAGGGGACGAAAGGCTCTTTGAGATGGTGGCAACCTACCAACGGGCATCTTCCACCTTCTGTGGTGTCTCCAGTGGCTGGGAAAGGGAAAAGTGCAGGATGTCCCAAAGGTGTTTTTTTCATGAGGCAACTGAGCTTTCTTGTTTTTCTTTGAAGACATTTTGCTTCTCATTCCAAGAAGCTTCTTCAGCTCTGACTGGATGGTGGGGAATGGAAAGATTTACACTCCTTGCAGACAGCTGGTCATTTGTATTCTTTTAGAGAGTCATTGAAGCTATCTGGAAATTTATCTGTGTCCTCAGGGTCACCTGAGTGGTGCAAATGGGTGTGGAGCCTTCTTGGAACTGCTGAAAGGACTGTGTTGTAGACTGGAGATGATGTTGTATTCCCCCCCCCTCCTCTGTTGAGAGAGGGTTGTTCAATTTTGACATAGATGGCTTCCCTGACCCCTCTTTCAATTACCCCCAGTTTGGGGTCATCCATAAATATGAATGAGCAACATCAGACTAGCTGTTGTACATCAGGAGACAGCTGAAGCTGCTTTTACATGACAGCCTTTGCCCAGTCAGGCCCAGGCAATGTAGGAATTTTCTCCTGATGCTCCCCAGGGTGGGAATCTCTTTCTATGAGGTCTGTCTGAAGGTTAGAGAAATAAAGGTAGTCCTTGACTCATGACAACAACTGAGCCCAACATTTCTGTTGTTAAGCGAGACATTTGTTAAGTGAGTTTTGTCCAATTTTATGATCTTTCTTGCCACTGTTGTTAAGGGAAAAACCGCAGTTGTTAAATGAGTTAACAAAGCTGTTAAGTGAATCTGGCTTCCCCCATTGACTTTGCTTGTCAGAAGGTCAAAAAAAGATGATCACGGGATATTGCAACCAACATAAATATGAACCCCAGTTGCCAAGGGTCTGAATTTTTATCACGTGACCATGGGGATGGTGCAAGGGTTGTTCAGTGTGAAAAAGTGGTCCTAAGTCACTTTTTTTCAGTGCCACTGTAACTTCAACAGTCACTAAATAATGAACTGTTGTAAGTTGAGGACTGCCTGTAAGCTGGATATCACAGAGCAAGATTGGGATCAGCTTTGGGAAGCAGTCAAGTTGTGCCTAATTTAATCCTTGGGAAATATGTCACACCCAGCTTTTGTTAACACCTTCCACATCCATCTGTTTTATTTTACAAAGCCCTGACAGTGACCACAAGGACAGGCAATCCTTGGTTTGAAGCCACAGCCCTGAATGATTGCCTTGTTGCATATGATCTTTCAAATGGAACCTGTCCTTCTCTGTCTGGTGGGCATCAATTCCTAGAGAATTCTTGAATTGAAAGAGCTTTTTGAGGCCTCTGAATACAAACTAAAAGAGAGTTATCAGCATTCTATTCCATGTGTGGCCTCACTATTGTAATATAGAGTGATGCTATCTATTCCCACGATCTTGATCCCTCTGTTTGAGGCAACCTAGGATTGTGTTCTGTTCTTGCAAAGCAGACATTGAGATGAGGCAGGTTCACAACAAAAGATCTTTTTATTAGGTACATTCACAGAACAGAAGCAAGCACACAATGGCAACATGCCCTTTTATACTCCCGGTGCAAGGGGATGCACAGCCAATCATTGCAGGCCATTCTCCCACCTCGCACATGCAAAAAAGAAATAAAATTTACAAAAAAGAAATAAAATTGGAAAAAGAATTAGAAAAATTCGGGACTTAAAAAACTTTAAATGGTACCAGTGATATCTTGTGGTGAAGCTTGGTATGGCAATTTGTTATTTCCTAAAAAGAGACTTGGCTCAAAGCCCAGACCTTAGATAAGACTTTCCTGACCTTGGCACTATCTGTGAGAGACTCAAATGTAAGAGAACAGCTGGGCAGCAAAATTGGCCTACTTGAACTGTGAATGTAAACCTTTACTGACTTTTGCTTAACAAACAACTTTTACTAGAAAGACTATTTACAAATATGTGAAAGAGATGGATGAAGACCAGGAAAAGATTCTTTCCATGTTGAAAGCAATACATGAAACTATTCTTTCAGCTTGTGATAAAATGAGACCTAAAATAAAGGATCAAGACGCCAGCTTAGATGCACAAAGCCAAATTTTGACTTCAACCAAAGAACCAACAATGCAGAAGATGACAGAAGAAGTGGAACAATCAAATATTAAGACAGTGGACTCAATTGACCAACAAGTACAGCTGATGGAAAATCCAGACAAGGAAGTGACAACACTGAAAATGGAAATGACTTTCTATACAAATGAGAAGAAATTTGAGAAAGAGGAAGAACAGATTGAATTGAAGACAAATATATCAGAGCAAACATGGGGGACTGGAATAACAGGGTGACAATTTAATGAATACAAATGGGCTAGTCCTTCCAGAAAACTGGCAATCAGATGGTCTCCTTTAATTCAAATAACATATATAAGAATAGAGGGAGATTTATTTGATGATCTAAAATCGCTGATATGGAAGCCTCATTGGCAAAGGAAGAAAGCTAGAATAAGGTTGAAAAAATTGGGGTTTTGATTCATTAGAGGGGATTTAATATTGTCAATTAGAGGATTAAAGGGAGATGTTGAGATAAGTGGAATTTTGGTTATTAGATTTAAAATAGTTGGAAATCAGTTGAAAATAAGGATTAGATCTGTTTAATATTGAAAAATTAGATCTAAAAGGGAAAAGAAATTTAATTATCATGAATATGTTTGATTTATTGATTAACCCAGGCAATATATATAATGGTTTTGATTTATTAAAGGGGATATTGTATTATTAAGTAGATGATTTAATATGGTGGGAAATAGATAACTTTTAGGAAATAGAACAAGATTACATTCAAATAGATAAAATGTGTATTTTAGATATTATAGTTTGTTATGAAGTGAGATAAGGGAAATCTTGGTTACCCAAAGTCTGAAAATTATGGATATCAAAAGTTAAATTGGGATATTGGTAAGAAATTAAAAAATAAGTAAAAATTAATAACAGGATATGGATTGTTTATGAAGATTGAATGTAATTAAGATATGTATAAGCTAAAAAATTATTGATAAATATATAATGATGTTTTTTATTGAGTTGATATAATTAGAAATGTACTAGCTTGAATACGAGACAGTAAATGTTAAGGGAAAAAAAGAAGAAATATCTGATGTTGTAACCTGAGATTTGCACTAAAGATTTTGTTATTGAACTATTTTTTTTAACAAGTTTTATTATTTTTTTCATTTTTTAAAACAGAGTGCTTAGGAAACAACGTGGAGATGGGGTAATCAATTATCCAAAATCAAAATCATACATATACAGGTCAGGTTAACTCCTTAAAGATTCCCTCTCTATTTCCCTCCATTAATATAACATATTCAAATTAATACATTTCTGAATAAAATTCAATCAATCCATAAAATTTTATCAATAACATTTTACCTATACAAGTCCAAATCCTGTTTTTAAGCTTTACTAAATTCCAATTATCATATTCCAATTTAGCCTTAATTAAGCATATTATTTACACTTCGGGTATCCCTAATTTCCCTCATTACATAACATAATAATTATAATATCTAAAATAAACATCTTATTTCAACAGTTACCTTCTTACATTTCCAAAATGTATTCTAAGTCTTATTCTAATACATCTTCATTTACTAATATCATATCTTCCATTGTCACAATCCATTTCCTTGTTTTCATTCCATTACAAAATGGTTATCATACCTAAAATGAACATTGTCCTCCAAAAAATACCTTCTTACCCTATTTCAAACATATATTCTATTTCTTGTCTTAATAGCTCCTCATTTAAAACCTTTTTCATTTCACCATTCCAAACTATAATCTAACCAATAATTTCATCTTAGTTATAAATCTAAATCCTAAACATTAAATCAGTCCAAAAACCTTAACTTTTCATCTCAGTTAGTATTAATTCAGTCCATATCTCTAAAAGACCTTTTTTACCCATCAAGTAAAGATTTAAATCCCATTTTTAAATCTAACTCTGGCTTTCTTTTTGTGCCAGGCCAGCTTCCATAAGAGGGCCTCTATATCAACAAATCTCAATGTTTTATTTATCATCAAATCAATCTGGTCGTACTTCTGTTCTCCTTCTCCTGCTATCATCTGAATAGCGTAGTCAATTTTGTCCAGTGTTATAGTTGTTGTTGATTGTCCAAGTTATCATAGTTCTGATAGTAGATTCTACATAGTATTGAGTAGAATTCTCTTTGGTAATGATAGATTCCTCTTCTGTTGTTTTTTGACTTATAGAATAATCAGTTGAAGTCTGGAAATCAGTTTGAAATTTTGGGACCGAGACTTTTTCGTAGTTAAGTTGTGAATAAGATTCCTCCATCTCATCATGTTGTACATAATATTGAACACAGGCCTCTTTACTGTTGATCTGTTCCTCAGTTTGTAGTTCTGGGAAATCATCTTTAGTTTTCATCCTAAAATTCATTTGCTCACTAAATTCCAAGATTTTTTCCAATATAAGATTGTAGTCAAGCTGTGGGTAAGATCCCTACATTTCCATGATGAAATAATCTTTTAGTCTTTTAGTGGAGGCTCAGAGCAGTATTTAATAACAATCAGCCCCTATCCACCTCCACACAGCTGTTTCAAATTTTTTATCTTTTCCCTTTTATAATAATTTGAAGGTCAAATCCAACATCAAAATCAGAGAAAGTACAATTGTAATGTCAACTTTTGCCACAAGATGTCGCCAGTAGACTATAAAATCTTTTTCCAGATATATAGGTTTTATCCAGTTAAAAGAGTAAAAGCAGTAAAAAAACAATATTGCCCAGTTTAATAGGTAAATAACATAATAAAATTCAATGAAAGAAATTTTTCGGGACCCCAGAGTATCCAGAAAAATAAAAATAGTTAATAAGAATTAATTTATAGTTTCTATTGTCCAAAACTTGTTTTCCCGAGTAAGCAAACGCTGCTCTATCAAATTGGGGAAATAATTCCAGAGGCTTTTCACAGGGAGATAGGGTAAAGAGAGGAAAGGAAAGGTCTCACCCGGATCTTCCACGGTGGTTCTTTAACGCTTAGATATTATTTTGACTTCGGCTGGTACAGCTAAGTGATCGGCCATGTTAATGGCCGATCTTTTCCCTGTTGGCCCAAAGGAGCTGCCTCGGACCACGGAAGGTGCTGCCGCACCCTCCGCAGTCGACGAGAGTCCTCCTCAGCAGTGGTCGCCCCTCCAGGGCGACTTTTGACCCTGTCCAGGGTCTACCGGCGGAGGGAAACTGGCAGGCGAAGAGAGAAGAATCTCCCCTTGACCGCCAGTGCTGCGAACCGGAACCGGAACTCAAGATTTTGTTATTGAACTATTGATTAACCCAGTCACCACATTGCTCAAATGGAAAATTGGAAAATTAATAAAATAATATTTTTAAAAAATCATAATAAAAAGTTTATTTCAGCATATAAAAAAACAAAAAAAATCAAGGTAAAAATTGGTCCACTAATGGGAGAAGATGGCAAGGAAGTGACTGGCAGCAGGGAGAAAGCAGAGCTGCTTAATTCTTTCCTTGCATCTGTCTTCATACAAAAAGAAGAAATAGCCCATTCTACAAAAGACAGAACTGGGAAAGACAGATTAGGAATAAAAATTAAGATAGGCAAAAAAATGGTAACAGAACACCTCTCCACTTTAGATGTGTTCAAATCATCAGGACATGATGGATTACATCACAGAGCTCAGAAAGAACTGGCAGACATGATGTTGGAACCATTGAATCATATCTTTCAAAAATCCTGGAGCACCGGGGAACAAGCAGAGGACTATAATGAAGTAAGTAATGGGGTAGACCAAAGTTTCATTTTGGGCCCAGTACTCTTAAATATCTTCATAAATGATCCAGATGAGGGAATAGAAGGGGAACTCATCAAATTTTCAGACAACACTAAGCTGGCAGGAATAGCCAACACCCCAGAAGACAAGCTGAAGATCTAAAAAGATCTTGACAGACTTGAACATTAGGCCCTATCTAAAAAAAGTAGCAATACCAGACTTATATACCCCTGCACAGTGCTTTGTAGCCCTCTCTGAGCAGTTTATACAGTCAGCATATTGCCCCCAATAATCTGGGTCCTCATTTTACTGACCTCAGAAGGATGGAAGGATAAGTGAACCTTGAGCAAACTGCAGGCAGCCGGCAGTCAGCAGAAGTACTGTATCCTGAAATACTGCATTCTAACCACTGTACCACCATGGCTCAAAATGGAATTCAGTGTAGATAAACGTAAGGTTTTTATACTTAGGCAAGAAAAACCAACTGTATAGGTATAGATTAAGTGAAACCTGGTTTAATGCCAATAACTGAGAATGATCTTGGAGTCCTAGTGGACAATCACTTAAGTATGAGCCAACAGTGTGTGGTAGCAGCCAAAAAAGCCAATGCAATCCTAGGCTGCATTAATAGAGGGATAGAATCAAGATCACATGAAATATTAGTATCGCTTTATAAAGCCTTAATAAGACCACATTGCATATTGCATCCAGTTTTATTACATCAGAATATAAAAAAGATGTTGAGATTCTGGAAAGAGTGCAGAGAAAAGTGACAAAGATGATTAGGAGGATGGAGACTAAAACGTATGAAGAATGGTTGCAGGAATTGGGAATGGCTAGTCTAGTGAAAAGATGGACTAGGGGTGACATGGTAGCAGTGTTCCAATATCTGAGGGGGTCAACCTATTTTTCCAAAGCACCAGGAGGCAAGACAAGGAACAATGGATGGAAACTGATCAAGGAGAGAAGCAACCTAAAACTAGGAAGAAGCTTCCTAACAGTGAGGACAATTACCCGGTGGAGTGGCTTGCCTTCAGAAGTTGTGTGTGTTACATACCTAGTGGCATTTAAGAAGAGACTGGCTAATCATTTGTCTGAAATGGAATAGGGTCTCCTGTTCAAGCAGGGGGTTGGAGGTCCCTTCCAACTCTGTTACTCCATGTTCTAATTTTAAGGTCTATGAGAGAACTTAGTTTCTAATCTAATACACTTCTATATCAATAAAAATAAACATCCAAACATTGATATGATTGCTCATACTTACTAGGGTACAACAGTTTATCATGTGCCACCATGCCCTACTAGCACACTTTCTGAACAAACTATGACACAGATGCTCAGTTTCAGGTAACTCAAACACCCAGCTTCACCTTGGGTCTCAAGACCATTTGTTCTGCAGATTAGCAACAAGAGAAATAAACATGTTTTTCCCCTTCTAGTGCCAGGACAATTTCTTTTCTTTTTTTTGCATTTGTCAGAGGAACACTAATTGCTAATGTATTCCCTGTAGATTTCTACCCTCACAAATCTTCTGAAATCAAACTTGCTATAAAAAATATACTCTTAGTTCTCCCTCTAGGGTCAGGACATGATATCTTGCTTTGTCTTGCAAGAAGCAAATTCCTAGGTTTGCTGAGACTCAGCTGGCCATAGATTTCTCTTTGATCAAAGCCCAAACACAGGGAAGAGGAAACATGATTGATATAAATTTGCATTGAGGCCATCCAGGTGGCAAGGCAGTCTATATTTTGCTAAAGCTCTGGTGAGAATTTCCAGTGTTACCTGTAATTCAGCTTCTGCATAAACCTTCATTTCTGATGTAGGAAGGAAGGTAACAAGAATGACTGGGCTGCCTCTCTTCCTGCTGTTGCTCTTCTGGCTCCTGCCTCCAAATGCTGCTAGGAAGATGCAAACCATATGTGTGTTGAGGAATTATTTCCAGTCACAGGAAAGCTACTATAAGCCTGGTGATCTCATTATTGGTGGGAATTTTCACCTGGGAACCACTACTCTTGCCATTGTTCCAGACTTTCAAAACAACCCATTCCTGCTTTTTATGCCAAGTTTGTAAGTCTCATCTGGAGGAATATGATGTAGTTAATTGTTTAGAATAGAATAGAATAGAATAGAATAGAATAGAATAGAATAGAATAGAATAGAATAGAATAGAATAGAATAGAATAGAATAGAATAGAGCTGGAAGGGACCTTGGAGGTCTTCTAGTCCAGCCCCCTGCTCAAGCTTTGTTTACTTTGTTTTAAATTCAGGTACTCCTTTCAAAAATACCTGTGTAATTCAAATCCTTCTTTTTTTATCAATAAATAGCGAAACTCTTAAAATAGGTACAATTCTCTATACAGAAGTTTTCATCAGAAAGATGATAAATTACAAAAGTGAGAAGGGACAACAGATTAGAAACTGTCCTGGCCTAGTGAAGAAGTTGAGTTATAATATTAATTTGGACAGAAATTCGTGGTAGGAAGCTCAAAGAGAAGCTCATTTTTTCCCCCAGTGTTCAGGAGTTGTATAAAACCCCCTCAGTTTTGGAATCAGCACTGCCGACAGTGTTTAATAAATAGATACTGGGACTCCCACTGAAGAAGCTGCTCCAAATTAAATTGGGTGTAAGTAGAGCAATGGGGAAAGGTTATAACCACTGGAGCAATGTGAAGAAGGAAAGGACCTTGGAGAGTATAAAATGCTCTGTAATATGAAAAGAGACATTTTCTCCTTTCTCACAAATCATCCAAGTATCATCAAGAAACGTCCTTCAAAAAGACTCAAACCAATGAAACTTGGGACTTCTGAGTCCAACCAACACCAAAAAAAGACAAGGCAAACTCCACCAGCCTGACCTCTCCTGAAAATTTCCCCAATGATTTTTCTCACTATAGACTCATACCAAAGAGCTACCAGCAGTTTCTGGCCTTGGTATTTGCAGTCAGAGAGATCAACAAGGACCTGGTCATCCTCCCCAATATCACACTTGGATTGCAAATCTCTGACAATCAACAGACTGAGAGAAGTATTTCCATAATTAGCCTCTCCCTGCTCTCTACACGAGGCCAAATGGTTCCAGGTTATCAGTGTGACAGGCAGGACACTCTGCTCTCTGTCATTGGAGGCTTCATCCCCATATCCTCAAGGCAGATGGCTTCCATTTTCAGCATCTTCAAGGTCCCACAGGTAAGAGGAATCCAATGATGGATACTCACACAAACAAGAGAAGCACACACAGAAACAAAAGATGAAACCAAAGGTGTTTACTGGGGTACATCACAAATATGTGACTTAGAGAATCCACATGATAGTTGAATTTATTTTAGTGTTTTATATAACACTGTAGAGGTAGATAATGAAATATTCCCTAAATGCTGACCTTGCCAAGAGGAATTCTTTATATAGGAGTTGCTTCCTAACTAACTAATACTTCATAAAAGTGTAGCTATCCTTTCAGTGCAGTTTATTTTCTGTATTAGATCAATGGTTGACTAGTGGGAGAATCAACCATACAATGGTGACCCCTAAAGTCAACATCAACCTTTACTTTGTCTTTGAAATAAGATTCTCACTTTCTCCAGCTCGGTGTTGGCTTTGAATTCTCGCAGAGAGAGAAAAGAGTTTATCCTTCCTTTTGCCAGATTAATCCCAAGGAATCTCCTCAGTATGTGGGCTTAGTCCAGCTGCTCCTCTATTTCCAGTGGAACTGGGTTGGGCTTGTGGCCAACGAAAATGACAATGGAGAACATTTCACCTCATCTATGATGCCAATGCTTAAGGAGAAGGAGATATGTGTGGCCTTCACTGAAATATTGAAAGCAGATAATTTTTTTCATAGAATGAATACATTTGTTCTTTTTTTAGAAAACTGTTGTAAAGCTGAAGTGATTATTCTCTTTGGAGACCCTCATACTAATGCAGATGTACAATCAGCTCTGCATTTTTACATAACACCCACAAAGTCACTGCCTCAGAAAGTTTGGATTCTAACTTCCCAATGGAAACATAATGTGGTGGCAGCTAAAGACACACTGGCAGTCATAAAACCCTTCCATGGGGCTTTGCAGTTAAGGGACCACACAGGGGATATCTTACAATTCAGCCATTTTCTCATGTCTTTAGACCCTTTGAACACAGAAGGGGACATTTTTCTCCCACAGTGGTGGGAAAAGGTCTTTTACTGCAAGATGAACAAACCAGGAATGGTCCCTGGAAAGAAGAAAAAGCAATGTACAGGAAAGGAGAATTTTCAAAATGTGCCAACTCATATTTTTGAAACAAGCATGACAGGTGAAAGTTACAATATCTACAATGCCATTTTTGCTCTGGCACACGCATTACATGCAATGCATCTATCAGGAGATCGACCAACCACGATGAGGCTTGGAAAGATGATCTCAGATATCCAATCATGGCAGGTAATTTATGTGACATTTTATTTATTCCATAGAGCCTTTGAAAGAAAGTTTCCTGTATGTATTCCTTGAATTACTGATTAAACATCTGTATGCTACTGTATCAGTACAACTCAGAACAGATTAGGGAAGGGATTATTTTAAAACAGTATAACAATATGAAATAAGTACAATTGAGCCCAAAATTTCCAATGCTAAACAAGGCAATTGTTAAGTGAGTTTTGACCCATTTTATGACATTTTTTGCCACAGTTGTTGAGCAAATTACTGCAATTGTTAAATCAATCATATGATCATTAAATGAATCTGGCTTCCCCCATTGACCTGCCTGTTGTAAGGCAGCTGGGAAGGCTACAAATGGGGATCATATGACCCGAGGACAATGCAAGTATTATAAATACATGCAAGTTGCCAAGTGCCCCAATTTTGATCATGTGACAATGAAGATGATTCAATGGTTATAAGTGTGATAACTGGTAATAAGTCACAAGGAGAGATACAATCTAGAACTAAGGAGAGATTTCCTGACAGTGAGAACAATGAACCAATAGAACAGCTTGTGGGTTCCATTAATTGTGGGTGCCCCATCACTGGAGATTCTTAAGAACAGACTGGACAGCAATTTGTCCAAATGGTATAGGGTTTCCTACTTGAGCAGGGAGTTGGACTAGAAGACCTCCGAGGTCCCTTCCAACTCTGTTATTATTTATAATGTTTGATTGAAATGGGGTAGAGCGGTGAAAAGAGAAGTAAACCAAACCAGTTACCCATAAGTTCAAGAGATGAAAGAGCTTCTTATAAGATCCTGAAAACCTTTCAGCAATTCCCTGAATTTCAGGAGGTGACCATTCCAAGGAGAATGTGTCATTGCAGAGCAAGATGACAATCTAGGTTGTGCAAGAAGCTTCAACAGCCTAGTTGAACTAGTGGGCATATTTGCAGAACCATCTCAGTTTCCCTCAATATGTAGCCTGAATCCAAGATCTAAAAAGACCTCAACTCAGTCTCTCTTAAGCTTGATTTATGTTTATGTGGCTTAGAGTCCTTTATGACTCCACATTATTTCTTTTGTTTGTCATTTGTTGTACTGCTAAACCTATTGTGTGAAAGCAGTTTTTGTCAAACTTGGCTTATAGAGTAAGATTCAAAGATGTCCTAGTGGGTTCTACTCTGAAATTTATGAGATTTTTCTTCATCAAAGACCACTCTAGATAATGAAATGATATAGATGCATTTGTCATTCACAAGACCTCTGGTCAAAATAAACATTTTAAAAATCTATGTCCCCAAGTATCACAGTAGAAAAACCATGCAAGGAAATTTGGAATATAGAATTAAAATCTTTGTATGTACCGTATTTTTCAGTTTATAAGCTGCACCTGTCAATGTTGCTAACATCAAATGTTTTTGTCTGACATTATATGTGGATGCAGACATTCACTATTTAACCTGTGTATTACTTTAAGAGCCACTATTAGATAGTATGGGGGGGAGGAAGTAAAAGAATGTGCTTGGGAACTATTTAGCCATAACAATATTTCAGCAGAACGTCTTCAAAGCTGGATGAAATACGAGGAGATAAAATAAAGCGCGTTATGGAATGGGAGGGAAAGCTCACACTTTAAACTAATTGGAGAATGTGATTAATGACTGTCAAATGAGGGAGGGGAATGTGCTCAGATACTGTGGGAAGAATTAGGAGGGTTCAGATTTTGGCTTCGCTTATGTATGTGCCAGAGCTATGTTGCCATAAAAAGATTCTTAAAGGAAAACAATGCCTCATGTTTCTCTGAAAAGCCTCTTCCTTCGGAACCATAACAGCACCCTTGTATAAGACGCTCTGGCATGCGAGTTTCTCCGTGCCAATCAGCTGTTCGGTAGAGTGCCGAACAGCTGAACAGGCAACTCCAGAAGTTCGGCCAGCCGAAGATCTTGCCCCCTCCCCCTTCGCGTTAGTGGCAAGCCCTGCACCTGCACCAGGCGGCATGGCAACCCACACAGGCATGCCCTGGGCTGTGGAGGTTACCATTATTTTTCCGTGTATAAGATGTTGCACTTGTATAAGACGCACCTGATTTTTGAACAGGGTGTTTGCAGGAAAAAATAGCATCTTATACACGGAAAAATACGGTAGGTATCTTTCTGGTATAGTTGGAATAGAAGAAGCCATCATACAATCATAAAGAAAAACTTTTGTAGTGCTGGAGAAGGAGTCAAATATTTGGTTTTACTCCTGATTGTTCAGATCTTCACCAAGCGAAAGTGTCTAGCTTTTCAGACATACATCCCATTTTCTAAGATGCTGACTATCGCAGAATAATAGAAGCCATGATGTCTCATTTGTGACTTTCTGGTTAGAATAGAATAGAATAGAATAGAATAGAATAGAATAGAATAGAATAGAATAGAATAGAATAGAATAGAATAGAATAGAATAGAATAGAATAGAATAACAGAGTTAGAAGGGACCTTGGAGGTCTTCTAGTCCAACCCCCTGCTTAGGCAGGAAACCCTATACGATTTCAGACAAATGGTTCTCCAATTTCTTCTTAAAAACTTCCAATGTTGGAGCATTCACAACGTCTGGAAGCAAGTTTTTTCACTGATTACTTGTTCTAACTGTCAGGAAATTTCTTCTTAGTTTCAGGTTGCTTCTCTCCTTGATTAGTTTCGATCGACCAAGTTGATGGAAATTCAACCAAGTAATTGGTTGATTACTTTAATTTCTGAAGGTCTCTTTTCTTTCAGATTCTTGCCTATTTGAGGAATGTCCGCTTCAACAACAGTGCTGGAGATGAAGTCTCCTTCTCAGAAAATGGACTTGGATCTGCTCAATATGATCTTCTCAATTGGGTTTTCCTCCCCAATCAATCTTTTATTCCCATGAAGGTTGGGCAAGTAAATCCTGAGGCTCCCCCAGGCCAAAATTTCATCATTAACTCTGATACAATCATCTGGGTCACAAAGGTGAGATGGAAGGAAATGTTGTAAATTTAAGAGAACATTCATTCTGCCCTGGGGTGCAGGATATCCTTCTAACTGAAAACAAATTCAGACATTTGGTGAAAAATCTTCTTTGCATGTAACACAATTGAGGTCAGATATGTGGCAGGTTTACAAAGGTTTGGAATTGGAACCCAGAATGCAATTGGAGGAGACAACAACAATTTCCATGGACCATTCCTGTTCAGTTGGATCCTCATGAATCTTTTTTTAAACAAAGCTCAATGCTTTTTCCCCTTCCTTTCAAGACTCAGCTCCCAATTCCAGTCTCCAGCATCCATTGATGGATCAGGAATGCTATTGGCCTGGATCCCTCAGGAGATTTCTTGTAGACCCTGGTGAACCATTTATTTTGAAGACATTCTGAACATGGAAAAGAAATGTGGAAATCAATAATGAAGCTTGTTCATTTTTTAGGCCATCTCAACCATTTTTCTCTTTTAGCTGAACATAAAAATAGGAATATAGAATTAAAATAGGAATGTGGAAATAAATTAATGAAGCACATTCATTGCTTAGATCATCTCAAGATGATCACCTCATTTCTCTTTTCTCTTTCAGAAGGTGCCGTTTGCCAGATGTGGCATGAAGAGATGCCAGGCAGGAGAGAGGAGAAGGGTTCCAGAGGGAAAGCAGGTTTGCTGCTACCAATGTGATCCTTGTCCAGAAGGGAGCATTTCTGATAAGACAGGTAGATCATACTTCAAATTTAGGTCTCCCATGATCAAGGAAACCATTCAGCAGATATTAATATATTTTCATATTAATTAATTTTTGATAGGATTGATATGCTTCAATAGTTCTCAGCAGAGCATCTAAACTCACCTTCCCCAACGTTCCAGCTCCTAACCAATTTAATGCAGGGTAATTTCAATAAATAATTGATGGGTACCCTACTAGCCTTTCTTCCCCTACTTTCTCATCCCATTGGAAGAACAGCTACCAATCTTTTCATAAAGAACAGGAGTGTGAGGTTCAAGCTTTAATTTTTATTACTTTGGTGGGTGCTTCTTTCTTCAGCACTACTAATTTCCCAGGAAATTGATAGACCTATAAGAAAAATAGGAGATTGATCTATTCATAATTACTGATCTTCCCCTGGAGGGAAAATAATCTGAATGGGCAGATTTGAGATACAAACAGAGTAGTTGATCCAGAACACTCTCAGTGCTTTCTTATCTCTGCATCTTTCTTTCATTTTTCCCTCCTGTAATCAATTTCCCTTTAAATCACTTTTGAAAGGGAAAAGAGATCTTTCTCCCTTACTCAATATACAGTTGCATGTCCTTTTCTCTCTCATTTTGTGATTCTTTCAGCTTAGAACAATGGACATTGTACACATAAATAAAATAGCAAGATGGCTTACAGCTCTTTGAGAATTCTGGGGGATTTCAGTATAAATTGAAAAAAAACACAGTTCATAATTTCTATCACACTGAAATCTAGATTAGGCGTTGATATGCCCAGTGACTGGAGAGACCCTTTAATCCAGAGCAATCTGATCAAACACCTGGGGCTGAACAGAACCTACTCTCAGTGTCATCATGAAGGATAATTTGTCCTTTTTGATCCCCTATATAATACACATAGTTCATTCCATCACTAAGTCTGTGGGTTGGCCACAGCAGAAAGGAGACACTCATGTCACCCTGAAGGGAGGGATAATGCTCACAGCAGATGCCCCTGAAATCTTTAAACAAAGACTCTTGTTTTCAGATGCTTCCCACTGTGACCTCTGCCCAGAAGACCGATACCCCAACGAACACAAGAACCACTGCATTGCCAAGAGGATCCACTTCCTTGCCTATCAAGAGACCTTGGGATACACTTTATTATGTCTCACTCTTTTTCTCTCTATGATCACATTGGCAGTCCTGGTGATTTTCCTTAAACATCACGACACACCTATTGTCAAGGCCAACAACCGAGATCTCACCTACACCCTCCTGGTCTCCCTAATGCTTTGCTTCCTCTGCTCCTTCCTCTTCCTTGGTCAACCCAGGAAGCTCACCTGCCTCTTCCAACAATCTGCCTTTGCCATACTCTTTTCCCTTGCAGTTTCTTCTGTGTTGGCAAAAACTGTCATGGTGGTTCTGGCATTTATGGCCACCAAGCCGGGGAACAAGACAAGGAAACTCTTAGGAAAACCACTGATCAATTCCATTGTCTTAGCCTGTCCCCTGGTCCAAGCACTTCTTTGTGCCATTTGGCTGGCAACCTCTCCCCCATTTCCTAACTTGGACTTCCACTCCTTGGTAGGAGAAATCATCTTGGAATGTAATGAAGGCCCAGCTTCAAAGTTTTACGCTGTCCTTGTCTACCTGGCTTTCCTGGCCCTCGTCAGTTTCACAGTGGCCTTCATGGCCAGGAAATTACCTGACAGCTTTAATGAAGCCAAATTCATCACTTTTAGCATGCTGGTCTTTTGCAGTGTTTGGATCACTTTCCTCCCTACCTACCTGAGCACCAAGGGAAAGTCCATGGTGGCTGTCGAGATCTTCTCCATCTTGTCTTCTGGGGCTGGTCTTTTGGTTTGTATCTTTTTCCCCAAATGCTACATTATCTTACTGAGACCTCATCTGAATTGTAGAGAAAATATAATGAAGCATAAAAATCACTGATTTATAAGGGATTTGGGAAGCCTGCCGATCATCAGCTCAGCATTCTAACCATGTGAGCCACCATGCTCCTTTAACTTTTCATTCTTTGTGAGAGCATCTGACCAGAAATATGGATCTGATCAAAAGTATAGTTTTAAAAACAGCTGTAGTTTGAAAATAGCAGTAGTTCATCCTTGGTAAGTGCTTATGTGATTGCAATTTTATATTTAGGATATCTGGTTTAGTTCAGTGTAGCACTTGTTTTCTGTGGTACTCTTTTTAACAATAGCAATAGCACTTAGACTCATATAGCACTTCACAGTGCTTTATAGCCCTCTCTAAGTGGTTTACAGAGTCAGCATTTTGTTCCCCCAACAATCTGGCTCCTCATTTTACCTCCTCATTTAGACATAAATATGTTTTTTCCCTGTCTGGTGCACAAATAAAGTCTAATGCTATGTGGATATTGCTTTTCCTTGCAATTATCAAAAGAACAGTAATTCTCAATATATCCTGTGGATTTCTACCCACAACAATCTTCCAAGATAACACCTGTTTTAAACAGTGTGTTCTTAGTTCTCAAGGTGGGGTAGGACATGTCACCTTAGCATATCTTGGGAAGAAAGAGCTGCTCTTGTTTCATGTGTACAGTTTTTATAATTTGTAATAATAACAATCATTATCAACTCTTTTTGTTACTTTTTTAATTAAGTGTTGTACGCCACCCAGGATCACTGTCTTATAAGATGGGCAGCTAAAGAAAAATAAAATAAAATAAAATAAAATAATAAAATAAAATGGCAATCTTCAGCTGTTTCCTTTCTTTGTAGACCTTCCCAAGTCAAGGAAGCTGTTCACTAAATCATAAGATTAAGCTTTGTTTGTCATTTTGGGCAAGTTAGACATATTACTTATAATCAATGTTTTCAGAAGAAATCTTCAGGATATGGACCTAAATTGTCCTGCCCTCACAGTTTTGATTTTCCCCACTCTTGAGGAACATGGACTGGCCAGACCTGTCCTCCCACTTCTGAATACATAATAGTTCCAGGGCAGGAATTGGTTGGTCCCTGGTCTCCATTCCACTCCCATTCAATATCAGGTACCAATTGGAAAACTCCTCCTGATTGCTATCCTGGATGAGTGGTTTATTGTGGTTGGGAGCTCAAGTCTGAATTTTGGTCATCTGTGATATATTATTTCTTCTTTTAATACTGAAATCTCTGAGAGAAATTGATAGACTTTTGGGAGAAAGAAAAAAACAATCTATCTCTGTATGCCTGGTAACAATTTCCTTACACCCGCAAAAGAAAAATCTAACAGATTGATGGGAAAAATAAAGCACAGAACTGAACCCACACAACTCTCATTTACTGTATATTGTGCTCTGGGTCTTTCTTTCCCTTCCTTTCTTCCTAAAACCATTTTCCCCTGAGAATCACTTTTGATCAGGCTAAGGACACCTTCTCTCGTCCACCTCCCATTCCACATTTATTATGTGTCTCCCTTGTTGTGATCTTCTTAGTAAACAGCAACAGATAATGTATTTCAGTGTTTCTCAATTTGTGTGAATTTCATTTGTGTGGACTTCAACTCCCAGAATTCCGCAGCCAGCATTCTGGTAGCTGAATCCAGACATTTGAAAAAATGCTGACACTGAGAAAAACTGATGTAGACAAAAATCAAACAGCAGGATTTGTGGCTGACAGATCAATTGGTATTCCAATATAAAATGAAAACCTCTAACCATAAACTTAATAATATACTTAGAAGGCCATTGGAATTCAGCAGCTCCATGTCAAAGAACAACCCTTGAACCAAGGAAGATCTGCTCTTTCTGGTGAATCATGATATTCTTTTACTGTCTTTTCGAGTTGTGCCCTGTAGAAAGGAATCACATCTGAGGCAAACTGTGGGAGACAGAGATTGTCCTCAGGGCAAATGCAACTGAAAAAGTTAGATGAAGATTCTTGATTTTAGATGCAGCTCACTGTGACCACTGCCCAGAAGACTAATACCCCAATAAGGATAACGATCGCTGCATTGCAAAGAAGTTCCTTTCTTATCAAGATGCCCTGGGATACGCTTTAGCTGATTTCCCTGAACAATCAAGGGAAATTAGGAGGAATTAAGAAGGCATTCAAGGTGGGCTAGATTTAGATTTATTGCAGGGGTGCAGGGACTCATGACTTATGATGCATTTGACTCCTCCCTCGGGCTCAACTTGGTCATCTCCTACATTTATTATTTCACAGAGGACATTTTCTCATTGTGTTCCTTTTAATGGAAACTTTTAACATGTTATTGTTTTACAGTATTGCATTTACTATAAAGGTATTAGAAATTGCCACTCTAGGAAAAGTTCAAACTGCAGAGGGTGGGGACTGAAAAATGATGCAGGGCAAAATAGTGGGTCTGAGACAAGCTCTGGATTATCCTTAGGAAATCCTACACTAGTCAGAGTGATAGATTAGACCACTGAAAAAAGAAAAAAAATAAGAGATTCCAGAAGAAGCCAGCATGGTCACATAAAGAACTCTATCATAAACTGAAAGACAAAAAGGATAAGTATAAAAGAGGGAAAGAGGGATGCATAAGTAAGTCAGAACACCAGCAAATAGCCAGAATCTGCAAAAATGAAGTTATGAAAGCTAAGGCTCAGAATGAACTAAGACTTGCAACGAATGTCAAAAATCATAATAAAAAGTTTATTTCAACATATAAAAAAACAAAAAAAATCAAGGTAAAAATTGGTTCACTAGTGGGAGAAGATGGTAAGGAAGTGACTGGCAGCAGAGAGAAAGCAGAGCTGCTTAATTCTTTCCTTGCATCTATCTTCATACAAAAAGAATAGCCCATCCTACAAAAACCAGAACTGTGAAAGACAGACTAGGAATACAAATTAAGACAGGCAAGAAAATGGTAACAGAACACCTCTCCACTTTAGATAGGTTCAAATTACCAGGACATGATGGATTACATCACAGAGCTCAGAAAGAACTGGCAGACATGATGTTGGAACCATTGAATCATATCTTTCAAAGATCCTGGAGCACCGGGGAACAAGCAGAGGACTATAATGAAGTAAGTAATGGGGTAGACCAAAGTTTCATTTTGGGCCCAGTACTCTTAAATATCTTCATAAATGATCCAGATGAGGGGGATCATAGAAGGGGAACTCATCAAATTTTCAGACAACACTAAGCTGGCAGGAATAGCCAACACCCCAGAAGACAAGCTGAAGATCTAAAAAGATCTTGACAGACTTGAACATTAGGCCCTATCTAAAAAAGTAGCAATGCCAGACTTATATACCCCTGCACAGTGCTTTATAGCCCTCTCTGAGCAGTTTATACAGTCAGCATATTGCCCCCAACAATCTGGGTCCTCATTTCACTGACCTCAGAAGGATGGAACGATGAGTGAACCTTGAGCAAACTGCAGGCAGCCGGCAGTCAGCAGAAGTACTGTATCCTGAAATACTGCATTCTAACCACTGTACCACCATGGCTCAAAATGGAATTCAGTGTAGATAAACATAAGGTTTTTATACTTAGGCAGGAAAAACCAACTTTATAGGTATAGATTAAGTGAAACCTGGTTTAATGCCAATAACTGAGAGAAGGATCTTGGAGTCGTAGTGGACAATCACTTAAGTATGAGCCAACAGTGTGTGGTAGCAGCCAAAAAAGCCAATGCAATCCTAGGCTGCATTAATAGAGGGATAGAATCAAGATCACATGAAATATTAGTATCGCTTTATAAAGCCTTACTAAGACCACATTGCATATTGCATCCAGTTTTATTACATCGGAATATAAAAAATATTTTGAGATTCTGGAAAGAGTGCAGAGAAAAGTGACAAAGATGATTAGGAGGATGGAGACTAAAATGTATGAAGAATGGTTGCAGGAATTGGGAATGGCTAGTCTAGTGAAAAGATGGACTAGGGGTGACATGGTAGCAGTGTTCCAATATCTGAGGGGGTCAATCTATTTTTCCAAAGCACCAGGAGGCAAGACAAGGAACAATGGATGGAAACTGATCAAGGAGAGAAGCAACCTAAAACTAGGAAGAAGCTTCCTAACAGTGAGGACAATTACCCGGTGGAGTGGCTTGCCTTCAGAAGTTGTGTGTGTTACATACCTAGTGGCATTTAAGAAGAGACTGGCTAATCATTTGTCTGAAATGGAATAGGGTCTCCTGTTCAAGCAGGGGGTTGGAGGTCCCTTCCAACTCTGTTACTCCATGTTCTAATTTTAAGGTCTATGAGAGAACTTAGTTTCTAATCTAATACACTTCTATATCAATAAAAATAAACATCCAAACATTGATATGATTGCTCATACCTACTAGGGTACAACAGTTTATCATGTGCCACCATGCCCTACTAGCACACTTTCTGAACAAACTATGACACAGATGCTCAGTTTCAGGTAACTCAAACACCCAGCTTCACCTTGGGTCTCAAGACCATTTGCTCTGCAGATTAGCAACAAGAGAAATAAACATGTTTTTCCCCTTCTAGTGCCAGGACAATTTCTTTTCTTTCTTTTTTTTTGCATTTGTCAAAAGAACACTAATTGCTAATGTATTCCCTGTAGATTTCTACCCTCACAAATCTTCTGAAATCAAACTTGCTATAAAAAAATATACTCTTAGTTCTCCCTCTAGGGTCAGGACATGATATCTTGCTTTGTCTTGCAAGAAGCGAACTCCTAGGTTTGCTGAGACTCAGCTGGCCATAGATTTCTCTTTGATCAAAGCCCAAACACAGGGAAGAGGAAACATGATTGATATAAATTTGCATTGAGGCCATCCAGGTGGCAAGGCAGTCTGTATTTTGCTAAAGCTCTGGTGAGAATTTCAAGTGCTACCTGTAATTCAGCTTCTGCATAACCCTTCATTTCTGATGTAGGAAGGAAGGTAACAAGAATGACTGGGCTGCCTCTCTTCCTGCTGTTGCTCTTCTGGCTCCTGCCTCCAAATGCTGCTAGGAAGATGCAAACCATATGTGTGTTGAGGAATTATTTCCAGGCACAGGAAAGCTATTATAAGCCTGGTGATCTCATTATTGGTGGGAATTTTCACCTGGGAACCTCTGCTCTTGCCATTGTTCCAGACTTTCAAAAAGACCCATTACTGCTTTTTATGCCAAGTTTGTAAGTCTCACCTGGAGGGATATGATGTAGTTAATTGTGTAGAATAGAATAGAATAGAATAGAATAGAATAGAATAGAATAGAATAGAATAGAATAGAATAGAATAGAATAGAATAGAATAGAATAGAAGTGGAAGGGACTTTGGAGGTCTTCTAGTCCAGCCCCCTGCTCAAGCTTTGTTTGCTTTTTTTAAAATCCAGGTACTCCTTTAAAAAATACCTGTGTAGTTCAAATCCTTCTTTTTTTCCTCAGTAAATAGCGAAACTCTTCAAATAGGTACAATTCTCTATACAGAGGTTTTCATCAGAAAGATGATAAATTACAAAAGTGAAAAGGGACAACAGATTAGAAACTGTCTTGGCCTAGTGAAGAAGTTGAGTTATAATATTAATTTGGACAGAGGTTCGTGGTGGGAAGCTCAAGGAGAAGCTCATTTTTTTTCCAGTGTTCAGGAGTTGTATAAAAACCCCTCAGTTTTGGAATCAGTGCTGCTGACAGTGTTTAATAAATAGATGCTGGAACTCACACTGAAAAAGTTGCTCCAAGAGAGCACCAAATTAATTTGGGTGCTTGTAGAGCAATGGGGAAGGATTATAACCACTGGAGCAATGTGAAGAAGGAAAGGACCTTAGAGAGTATAAAATGCTGTGTGATACGAAAAGAGACATTTTCTCCTTTCTCACAAAGTCATCCAAGTATGATCAAGAAATGTCGTTCAAAAAGACTCAAACCAATGAAACTTGGGACTTCTGAGTCCAACCAACATCAAAAAAAGACAAGGCAAACTCCACCAACCTGACCTTTCCTAAAAATTTCCCCAATGATTTTTCTCACTATAGTCTCATACCAAAGAGCTACCAGCAGTTCCTGGCCTTGGTATTTGCAGTCAGAGAGATCAGCAAGGACCTGGTTATCCTCCCCAATATCACACTTGGATTGCAAATCTCTGACAATCAACAGACTGAGAGAAGTATTTCCATAATCAGCCTCTCCCTGCTCTCCGCAGGAGGCCAAATGGTTCCAGGTTATCAGTGTAACAAGCAGGACACAATGCTCTCTGTCATTGGAGGCTTCATCCCCAAATCCTCAAGGCAGATGGCTTCCATCTTCAGCATCTTCAAGGTCCCACAGGTAAGGGGAATCCAATGATGGATACTCACACAGACAAACAAGAGAAGCACACACAGAAACCAAAGATGAAACCAAAGGTGTTTACTGGGGCACATCACAAATATGTGACTTAGAGAATCCACATGATAGTTGAATTTATTTTTGTGTTTGATGTGTCAAGATTAATTTTTACACGATAGAGATAGATAATGAGATATTTCCTAAATGCTGAGCATGCCAAGAGGAATTCTTTATACAGGAATTGTTTCCTAACTAACTGACTAATACTACATAAAAGTGTAGCCACCCTTTCAGTGCAGTTTATTCTCTGTATCTGGTTGATGGTTTGTGTCCTTGTCTTCGGACTTGTCACAATCAGGCAAAATATGTAACTTGTGGCTCTTCCTAAGAAAAGAGGAAACTTAAGCTTGCCACTCAGAGTGAGTCAGGCTGACTAGTGGAGCAATCAACCATATAATGGTGACTCCTAAAATTACCATAAAACTGTACTTTTTCGTTGAAAAAAAAATCTTGCTTTCTCCAGCTCAGTGTTGGCTTTGAGTTCTCTCAAGAAGACAGGACCATTTATCCTTCCTTCTTCCAGGTTAATTCTAAGGAATTCCCTCAGTATGTGGGTTTAGTTCAACTGCTCCTGTATTTCCAGTGGAATTGGGTTGGGCTTGTGGCTAACAAAGATGACAGTGGAGAACGTTTCATCTCATCTCTGATGCCAATGCTCAAGGAGAAGGAGATTTGTGTGGCCTTCACTGAAATATTGAAATCAAATAATTATCTTGATATATGGAATCAATTTGTTCCTTTTTTAGAAAACTGTTGTAAAGCTGAAGTGATTATTCTCTTTGGAGACCCTCATACTAATGCATATGTACAGTCAGCTCTGCATTTTTACATAACGTCCTCCAAGTCACTGCCTCAGAAAGTTTGGATCCTAACTTCCCAATGGAAACATAATGAGGGGTCATTTAAAGCCACATTGCCAGTTATAAAGCCCTTCCATGGGGCTTTGCAGTTAAGGGACCACACAGGGGATATCTTACAATTCAGCCATTTTCTCATGTCTTTAGACCCTTTGAACCCAGAAGGGGACATTTTTCTCCAACAGTGGTGGGAAAAGATCTTTTACTGCAAGATGCACAAACCAGGAATGGTCCTTGGAAAGAAGAAAAAGCTATGTACAGGAAAGGAGAATGTTCAAAATGTACCAACTCATATTTTTGAAACAAGCATGACAGGTGAAAGTTACAATATCTACAATGCCATTTTTGCTCTGGCATACGCATTACATGCAATGCATCTATCAGGAGCTCAACCAACCATAATGAGGCTTGGAAAGAAGATATCAGATATCCAATCATGGCAGGTAATATATGTGACTTTTTATTTATTCCATAGAGCCTTTGGAAGAAAGTTTCCTGTATGTATTCCTTGAATTACTGATTAAACATCTGTATGCTACTGTATCAGTACAACTCAGTTCAACCAAGTAATTGGTGGTTTACTTTAATTTCTGAAGGTCTCTTTTCTTTCAGATCCTTGCCTATTTGAGGAATGTCCACTTCAACAACAGTGCTGGAGATCAAGTCTCCTTCTCAGAAAATGGACTCGGATCTGCTCGATATGATATTCTCAATTGGGTTTTCCTCCCCAACCAATCTTTTGTCCATGTGAAAGTTGGACAAATAGATCCTGGGGCTTCTCCAGGTCAAAATTTCATCATTAACTCTGATGCAATCATCTGGACCACAAAGGTGAGATGGAAGGAAATGCTGTAAATTTAGGGGAACATTTATTCTCCCCTGGGGATGCAGAATATCCTTCCAACTGGAAACAACATTATTGAATTACATGCAGATATTTGGTGAAAAACCTTCTTTGTGTGTGTGAGAAACAAAAATATTGGCTATTGTTGTTATATGCAAGTTTTAAGCTCAGGTGAACTAAATCAGACCTCATGGAAAAAATATTGAACCGAGGTCTATGCTATACTCAGTTTTACAATACGAAGGAGCTATCTGTAATCAAAATTGTAACTATACTTTATTTAATATCATTTTGCTAAGCTTGCTTGTTTCAAATATATTTAGAACATAAGGACTGGAACTGTGAGAAATGGGGAACTGAAAGTAGCTGATGGGTGCGAGTTCGGATGTACACGGCTATGTGGAAAGTTATGATCAGCAGAAAGTTTGAAGTAAATGCAGGGTTGGTGACCATATGTCTGTAGTTTAAGACGAGTTAAGTGGACCACAACCTACTCTTTGGTAAGCTAGAAAAAGGTGGAATAGATAACATCACCACCAGATGGATCTGTAGCTGGGTGACAAACTGTACTCAACGAGTAGTCCTCAATGGCACTACATCCACATGGAGAGAAGTAAGCAGTGGGGTACTACAACGTTCATGTCTTAGGCCCGGTACTCTTCAACATCTTCATAAATGACTTAGACGAAGGAATTGAAGGGGAACTAATCAAATTTACAGATGACGCCAAACTGTCAGGAGTAGCCAACATAGCAGAAGACAAACTCAGGATCCAAAAAGATCTTGACAAACTTGAACAATGGACCCTATCCAACAAAATGAGTTTCAGTGTGAAGAAAAGCAAAGTCTTACACTTAGGCAGGAAAAACCAAAGGAACAAATATAGATTGGGCGAGACCTGGCTTAAAAACAGTAACTGTGAGAGGGATCTTGGAGTCTTAGTGGATGATCACTTAACTATGAGCCAGCAGTGTGCAGCAGCAACCAAAAAGCTAATACAATCCTGGGTTGCATAGAGACATAGAATCAAGATCACGTGAAGTATTAGTACCACTTTATAAAGCTCTAGTAAGACCACACCTCGAATACTGCAGCCAATTTTTTTTTTTAAATAATTTTTATTGAATACAAAAAAAAGAAAAAAAAGATTAAAAAACATTGAACATAGTGTATCATCTTTGACATACATCTTTGTCTAGACATTCCGTATTATACATATACTTTATACATTTCAGATATTCTTCCTCTATTTACATCCCTTCTAATGACCTTCCTTCTTTTTTTTCCTTCCATTTGTAAAATTTATTCCAGCTTAAATAGTATTCTGTTTCCTCCTGATTTTTTAATTCTTTAGTCATCTTATCCAATTCTGCGCAATACAAAATTTTCCTTATTAACGCATCTCCACTAGGCACTTCATTTGTTTTCCAATTTTGGGCAAACAAAATTCTTGCCGCCGTTATTACATGAATAATTAAGTATATATCATCTTTGTTTATATTTTTTTCTAATATGCCAAGTAGTAGCATCTCTGGTTTATATTGAGTTTTTTGACCCGTCATTTCTGTTATCCAATTCCAAACCCTCTGCCAATAAACCTGTACCTCTTTGCAAGCCCACCAAACATGAAAAAAAGTACCCTTTTCCCTTTTACACTTCCAACAAAGTGGTGAGTAGCCACTATACATTTTTGCGAGCCTAGCCGGTGGCAGGTGCCATCTAAAGAGCATCTTATAGAGATTTTCCTTATAAGTTGTTGCCAATGTAGTTTTGCAATTATGTTCCCAGATTTGCTGCCATTGGTCCAGGTTTATAGCGTGCCCCAAATCTATTGCCCAGGTAACCATTGTTTCTTTAACTTGTTCTTCAAATAATTTATATTCTAACATATATTTATATATTTTTTTATTTGTTTTTTCTCCGAGCCTAATAATATTTTATCAAGCCCCGTATCTTGTCTATTAATTCCCCATTCTTTCTTGTCTTTCACATATCTTGCTTGTATCTGAAGGTAAGACCACCATTCCAAAGCAATCCCCTGTTGTCTCAACTCTTGCCTTTGCTTTAGATATCCTTCCTCTGACAGGATATCTTTGTATATGATAACCCTATCTTGCCTATAAAGGTTGGGGTATATAACTGCTTCTAATGGTGAGAACCAGCCTGGGAGTTTTGTATAGTATTGGCATTTAACTATATTCCAGCTTTTTATTAGTTCTAGCCGGACTTTATGCCTCAGGAAGTATTGATGGTTCCTGCTTTTATCTGTCCATAGGTGGGCATGCCAGCCCTGCTGAAGATCGTGCCCCTCTAATAGTAAACATCTTTTATTTTCCAATGTTATCCAATCCCTGATCCACGTCAGGGCCGCAGCTTGATAGTATAACTCCCAATCTGGGAAGCCTAATCCCCCTCTCTCTTTAGCATCCTGTAGAGACTTTTGCTTTATCCTCTCCTTCCTTCCTTGCCACACAAAATCTAAAGTTAACTTATTCAACTCTTTAAAGAATTTTTTATCTAATTGGATTGGAATATTTTGGAATAGAAAGATAATTTTGGGTAAAATATTCATTTTCACCGCTGAGATTCTTCCTAGAAACGAAAGATGTAGATTTCTCCAGCGGTCTAGGTCAACTTTTATACGTTTAACTAATTTTCCGTAGTTATCCTCTCTAATTGATGAGCAACGTGCTGACATAACAATGCCCAAATATTTTATTTTAGTAACTACTTGTATTCCTAATTTTTCCCCAAGATTTTCTTTTTGCGTGTTAGTCATATTTTTTGCTATGATCTTTGTTTTATTTCTATTTATTTTCAAGCCTGCCACCTCTCCATATTCCTCCAATAGTTCAAAAAGCTTCTGACCTGATTGCACGGGATCTTCCAATATAAATACTAAATCATTGGCATATGCTTGGAGTTTATATTTTTCCTTTTTAATCTCAAGCACTTTAATTTGCTCTTCTTGCCTTACAGTCCTAGCTAAAATCTCCAATGTATATATAAACAATAATGGCGAGAGAGGACACCCTTGTCTTGTACCTTTCTGAATATTGAATTTATTGGTGGCCTCACCGTTTATTATAATCTGGGCATTCTGTTCGGAATATATTGCAGCTATAACATTTAAAAAATTTTCTCCAACATCCATTAATTTCAGTTGATGGATCAGAAATAGCCAATTAACATTATCAAATGCCTTCTGTGCGTCCAAAAATAAGAGTGCCATTTGGCAATCGCTATGTAATTCGTAGTATTCCAATATGTCTAAAATTGTCCTTATATTCCGCTTAGTCTGCCTATTCGGGAGGAAACCATTTTGGTCAATATGTATGAAGTCAATTAAATAATTTTTAAATCTCTCTGCCATTATTGATGCAAAGATCTTATAATCGACGTTTAGTAGGGAGATAGGCCTATAATTTTGTATCTGTGTTCTTTCTACATCTTCTTTTGGTATTAATACTATATTTGCCTCTAACCAGGATTTAGGTATTTTCACCTCAGTTAAAACGTCGTTGAAAACTTCTAATAGGTGTTGATTAAGTACATTTTAGTGTTCTTTATATAATTCCGCTGGTATTCCGTCTGGGCCGGCTGCTTTATTAATTTTTTGTTTACTTATAGCCGTAGTTATTTCAATCATACTTATTTCCTCATTTAACATTATTTTTTTTCCCTCTGGTATCTTCGGTGTATCTGTCTTTTCCAAATAGTCTATTATCTTTTCTACACTTTGTCCCTCACTCCTCTTATATAAGTTTTCATAATACCTTTGAGCAATTCCCCTTTTAATTATCTCATCATGTTGAATCTCTCCTTCCTCATCTTGCAAATTAACAATCTGTTGCTTCTCTTTCTGCCTTCTCAGTTTATACGCCAACCATCTTCCAGGTTTATTCGCGTATTCAAAATTATTTTGCTTAGCAGCCTTAAGTTGTTGTGCTAACTTTTCCGAGTCTTCTATACAAAGTTTATGTTTAATTAATTCCATTTTACTTTTCAAACTTTTATTATTTAGGTCACCCTGATATTGTGTTTCAGCCTGCTTATATTCTTCTTCCAGTCTTATCCTGTGTTGTTTTTTCCCCTTATTTCTCTTGGCCATATATGAGATTGCATGTATGCTTTAGCTGTATCCCAAGTATTCTGCAAAGATGTATCCCCATTTTTATTCGTTTGAAAGAAAAAGTGCATTTCTTTCTCCATCTTTTCCTTAAACTCTTTTTCTCTAAGAATCACTCTTTGAAGAGTCCATCTTGGCCAGCTCCTTTGCCCTTTCCAGCAAAAACGTATAGGATTATGGTCCGCCCAAAGACTAGGTTCTATATTAATTCCTTGAATTTCCGAATCTAATTTTTTTGAAAGCCATAACATATCAATCCTGGTCCACGAGTTATGTCTATTAGAGTAAAATGTATATTCCCTTTTGTCTATATTTCTTTCCCTCCAAGCATCTTGCAAGTTAAGGTCTGCAGCCAATTTTGATCACCATATCACTAAAAAGATGTTGAGAGTTTGGAAAAAAAATTCAGAGAAGAGCAACTAAAATGATCAAAGGCCTGGAGACCAAACCATACAAAGAACAGCTGCGGAACTCGGGTTTGGCTAGTCTAAAGAAAAGAAGAAATAGGGGAGAGATGATAGCAGTGTTCCAGTATCTGAGGGGCTGCCACAAGGAAGAGGGGGTCAGGTTGTTCATCAGAGCACCAGAGGGAAGGACGAGAAACAATGGTTGGAAACTGATGAAAGAGAGAAGCAACCTGGAATTAAGGAGAAACTTCTGGACAGTGAGGACAATCAACCACTGGAACAGTTTACCCCCATTACTGGAATTTTTTAAGAAGAGACTGGACATTTACCTGCCTGAGATAGTATAGGTTCTCCTGCTTGAGCAGGGGACTGGACTAGAAGACCTCCAAGGCCCCTTCCAGATTCTATTCTATTCTATTCTATTCTATTCTATTCTATTCTATTCTATTCTATTCTATTCTATTCTATTCTATTCTATTCTATTCTATTCTATTCTATTCTATTCTATTCTATTCTATTCTATTCTATTCTATTCTATTCTATTCTATTCTATTCCATTCTATTCCATTCTATTCTATTCTATTCTATTCTAGATTAAGTCTGGACATGGTTCGAGGCCACTTGGCACTCGCTGTCACTGCTATGACTGCTAATCCAAAGCTGGTCCTCATTGCAATGGGTATAAGTATATATGTTAGGGGTCCCCAACCCCCGGTCTATAGACTGGCAGCAGTCCACAGCATGCCAACAAATGGGCCGCACAAAAAAGCAAAGCTCCATCTTCGGGATGTAGGCAGTATTGAAAAACACACCCCCTCTGGTCCATGGAAAAATCTTTCTCCATGGCACCAGCCCAAAGGTTTGGGGGCCTCTGATGTATGTGATTGCTTTGTGTTCTAAATTTCAATAAATAAACCTCTGATTCCTAAAGTGAGATGTTTGTAATGTGCTGTCTTGTGTCCTTTAATGGATTTTTTCCACAACACATGTAACACAATTGAGGACAGATACATGGAAAGTCTACAAAGATTTGGGGTTGGAAAGAACTTCTGCTTGAAACCCAGGATGCAATTGGAGGAGACAAGAACAATTTCCGTGGACTATTCCTGTTCCGTTGGATCCTCATGAATCTTTTTTTGAACAAAGCTCAATCCTTTTTTCCCTTTCTTTCAAGACTGAGCTCCCAGTTCCAATCTCCAGTGTCCAGAGATGGGTCAGGAATGCTACTGACCTGAATCCCTCAGGAGGTGTTCCTGGTTTCTTGTAGACCATGGTGAACTATTTATTTTGAAGACATTCTCAACATGAAAAAAGAAATGTGGAAATCAATAATGAAGCATGTTCATTACTTAGGCCATCTCAACCATTTCTCTTTTCTCTTTTAGAAGGTGCCCTTTGCCAGGTGTGGCATGGAGAGGTGCCATGCAGGAGAGAGGAGAAGAATTCCAGAGGGTGAGCAGATCTGCTGCTACCAATGTGATCCTTGTCCAGAAGGGAGCATTTCTGATCAGACAGGTAGATCATGCTTCAAATTTAGGTTTCCACAATCAAGGAAACCATTCAGTAGATATTAATATGTTTTCATATTAATTATTTTTTGGTAGGATGAACATGCTTCAAAGTATTCATAGTTCTCAGCAGAGCATCTTAGCTTATGGAACTAAACTCACCTTCCCCCTCAGGCCAACTTTCCTGCTCCTAACCAATTTAATGCAGGGTAATTTCGGTAAACAACTTACGGGTATCCTACTAGCCTTTCTTCCTCTACTTTCTCATTCCATTGGAAGAACAGCTACAAATCTTTTCATAAAGGACAGGAGTGTGAGGTTCAAGCTTTAATTTTTCTTACTTAGGTAGGTGCTTCTTTCTTTAGTACTACTATTCTCCCAGGAAATTGATGGACCTATAGGAAAAATAGGAGATTGATCTATTCATATCTACTAACCTTCCCCTGGAGGGAAAATTATCTGAATGGACAGAGGTACAAACAGAGAAGGTGATCCAGAAAACTCTCAGTGCTGTCTTTTCTCTGCATCTGTCTTTCCTTTCTCCTTCACAAAGACTCTTGATTTCAGATGCTTCCCACTGTGACCTCTGCCCAGAAGACCGATACCCCAACGAACACAAGAAACACTGCATTGCCAAGAGGATCCACTTCCTTGCCTATCAAGAGACCTTGGGATACACTTTATTATGTCTCACTCTTTTTCTCTCTATGATCACATTGGCAGTCCTGGTGATTTTCCTTAAACATCATGACACACCTATTGTCAAGGCCAACAACCGAGATCTCACCTACATCCTCCTGGTCTCCCTAATGCTCTGCTTCCTCTGCTCCTTCCTCTTCCTTGGTCGACCCAGAAAGCTCACCTGCCTCTTCCAACAATCTGCCTTTGCCATTCTCTTTTCCCTTGCAGTTTCTTCTGTGTTGGCAAAAACTGTCATGGTGGTTCTGGCCTTTATGGCCAGCAAGCCAGGGAACCAGACAAGGAAACTCTTAGGAAAACCACTGGCCAACTCCATTGTTTTAGCCTGTCCCCTGGTCCAAGCAGTTCTTTGTGCCATTTGGCTGGCAACCTCTCCCCCATTTCCTAACTTGGACTTCCACTCCTTGGTAGGAGAAATCATCTTGGAATGTAATGAAGGCCCAGCTTCAAAGTTTTATGCTGTCCTTGCCTACCTGGCTTTCCTGGCCCTCATCAGTTTCACAGTGGCCTTTATGGCCAGGAAATTACCTGACAGCTTTAATGAAGCCAAGTTCATCACTTTTAGCATGCTGGTCTTTTGCAGCGTTTGGATCACTTTCCTCCCTACCTACCTGAGCACCAAGGGAAAGTCCATGGTGGCTGTTGAGATCTTCTCCATCTTGTCTTCTGGGGCTGGTCTTTTGGTTTGTATCTTTTCCCCCAAATGCTACATTATCTTATTGAGACCTCATCTGAATTGTAGAGAAAATATAATGAAGCATAAAAATCACTGATTTATAAGGGACTTGGGAACCAGGTCTTGAAAGCAAGCCTGCCGATCATCAGCCCAGCATTCTAATCATGTGAGCCACCATGCTCCTTTAATTTTTCATTCTTTGTGAGAGCATCTGACCAGAAATATGCATCTGATCAAAAGTATAGTTTTTAAAAAAGCTGTAGTTTTTAGCAATAGTAATAGCACTTAGACTCATATACCACTTCACAGTGCTTTACAGCCCTCTCTAAGTGGTTTACAGACTCAGCATTTTGTTCCCCCAACAATCTGGCTCCTCATTTTACCAACCTCGGAAGGACGGAAGGCTGAGTCAACCTTGAGATGGTGAGACTCGAACTGCTGAACTGCTGACAGCCAGCAGTCAGCAGGAGTAGCGTGCAGTACTGCATTCTAACCACTGTGCCACCATGGCTGAAATTTGGATATGATCCTATTCTGTATGCAGATTGCTAGTTTACATGGACAGATTGCTTGTCTCCAATCTTTAGCTTGTGCTCTTCAGGCATAAATTGACAGGAGTCAGTGCTCAGTGGACACTGATAAAATCTGCCGTTTTGGAGAGCCAAGAGAGCCATTCTAGGTGCAAACCATAGCAAACCTTTCAAAAATGGGCTTTAATAGGTTGATTAAGTTTGATCAGTGTCATCGTGGGTAGTGACCTCAAACAGGGAAGGCCTCATGGAAGTACCCTCCGACCAACACTGACTGGAACCTACTTCAGAGAAAGGAGATAACCACATAACACTATGAACTAATTCTTATTATCCCAGCCAGGCCAGAGACATACCACATTTCACAACGCAAACACAAAATATACTTTCCAAGAAAAACAAGTTTTCTGGCTTCAACTATTTGTTAGAGAATATTCCCATAGAGTGGACAGACCTGGCCCTTGGAATCAACAAGAGTCAGACACAACTGAATGGATATCTTCATCATCATCCCGTAGAGTTTTAAATCTGCCTAATATCTTCAGGGATCATCTTGTCTGTTTTTACGATCTATGGGAGAAGCTACTTTCTAATTTCATCTCCTGTCATATGGCTATAAACAAACTAGTTATTCCATCCAAGGATTGGTATCATTGCTCACACTTACTAGGGTACAACTGATTTTCAGCTGCCCCATTAGCACTCATACAATCTGAACAAACTATGGCCCTGTCCTGTTTGCATGTTCTCAGTTTCATTAAGTCAAATATACAACTTCAGCTTGACTCTCAAATCCATTTGCAAGAGACATAAACTTGCTTTTCCCTGTCTGGTGCACAAATAAAATCTAATGCTATGTGGATACAATATTGCTTTTCCTTGCAATTATCAAAAGTACAGTAATTCTCAATGTATCCCACGTGGATTTCTATCTACAACAATCTTCCAAGATAACACCTGCTTTAAACAATGTGTTCTTCGTTCTCATGGTGGGGTAGGACATGTCACCTTAGCATATCTTGGAAAGAAACAGCTGCTCTTGTTTCATGTGTACAGTTTTTATAATTTGTAATAATAACAATATTATCAACTTTTTTTGTATGTATTTATTTGTTTCTTTTTTAATTAAGTGTTGTACGCCACCCAGGATCACTCTCTTATAAGATGGGCAGCTAAAGAAAAATAAAATAAAATAAAATAAAATAAAATAATAAAATAAAATAAAATAATTTCTTTGCCCTGGGTAAACCTTTGCAGTTCATCCAATTCTGTTTCTGTGAATACTTTATTTTGTATTATAAATCGGTGTTGATCTGCTAGTCTCTGTTCTGTTGTTTCTGATTCTGGATGTTGTTCTTTCCAGAACTGGTGCATTCGTTTTAGATATCCTCTTCTTGTTGGACTTGATCTGTAATAACAGATCAATATTTCTTTGTTTTCAAATACTGTGTATTTGCGACGGGTAAACACCTTTTCTTCTAGTAGTTCTGCACCTGCTGGCCCTGGTTGCTCAGCCAACAATTCTGAGTCCAACCAACACTGACTGGAACCTGCTTCAGAGAAAGGAGATAACCACATAAAACTGGGAACTAATTCTTATTATCCCAGCCAGGCCAGAGACATACCATATTTCACAACACAAACACAAAATATACTTTTCAAGACAAACAAGTTTTTCTGGCTTCAATATTCCCATAAACTGGAGAGACCTGGCCCTTGGAATCACCAAGAGTCAGACACAACTGAATGGATTCTTCTTCTTCTTCTTCTTCTTCTTCTTCTTCTTCTTCTTCTTCTTCTTCTTCTTCTTCTTCTTCTTCTTCTTCTTCTTCTTCTTCTTCTTCTTCTTCTTCTTCTTCTTCTTCTTTCCTTCTTCCTTCTTCCTTCTTCTTCTTCTTCTTCTTCTTCTTCTTCTTCTTCTTCCTCCTCCTCCTCCTTCCTCTTCCTCTTCTTCCTTCTTCTTCTTCTTCTTCACATCTTCTTCTTCTTCTTCTTCTGTCTTCTTCTTCTTCTTCTTCTTCTTCTTCTTCTTCTTCTTCTTCTTCTTCTTCTTCTTCTTCTTCTTCTTCTTCTTCTTCTTCTTCTTCTTCTTCTTCTTCTTTCTTCTGCTTCTTCTTCTCCTGCTTCTTCTGCTTCTTCTGCTTCTTCTGCTTCTGCTTCTGCTTCTGCTCTGCTTCTTTCTTCTGCTTCTGCTTCTTCTGCTTCTTCTTCTTCCTCTGCGCCTTCTGCTCCTTCTCCTTCTCCTTCTCCTTCTCCTTCTCCTCCTTCTCCTTCTCCTCCTCCTCCTCCTCCTCCCTCCTCCTCCCTCCTCCCTCCTCCCTTCTTCTTCCCTCTAGAGCAGGGGTGTCAAACTGCCGGCCCATGGGCGGGACGCGTCATCCAGAAGCCACGGCCACCCCATTGCCGGCAATGACAAAACCGTCCCGATACGTTGCGTGATGTCACGTGATGTCGTGAGGTTGACATGTCTGCTTTAGAGTTTTAAATCTGCCTAACATCTTCAGGAATCATCTTGTCTGTTTTTACGATCTGTGGGAGAAGCTAGTTTCCAATTTCAGCTCCTGTAATATGGCTATAAGCAAACTAGTTATTCCATCCAAGGATTGGTATCATTGCTCACGCTTACTAGGGTACAACTGATTATCAGGTGTCCCATTAGCACTCATACAATCTGAACAAAGTATGGTACAGGCCAAGCTCCATCTTGTTTGCATGTTCTCAGTTTCATGTAAGTCAAATACATAACTTCAGCTTGACTCTCAAGTCCATTTGCTCTGTGGATTGCAATAAATATAAACATGTTTTTGCCTTTCTCTGGCACAAACAAAATCTAATGCTAAGTGGATGCAATATTGCTTTTCCTTGCAATTATCAAAAGAAAAGTCATTCTTAATGTATCCCCTGTGGATGTCTACCCACAACAATCTTGCAAGATAACACCTGCTTTAAATAATATGGTCTCAGTTCTCCAGGTGGGGGCAAGACATGTCACCTTAGCATGTCTTGCAAAGAGCTACAGTAACTCTGAGTTGGGTGTGACTCAGGTGGTCTTAGTTTTCTCTTTGGTCAAAAGACAGAGGTAAGAGAAAACATGGTTGATATAATTTTGCCCCAAGACCATCCAGGCTGCAGGGCAGTCTCTATTCTGCTAAAGCACTGCTGAGATTTCAAGTGCCACCTGCAGTTCAGCTTCTGCACATTCCTTGATTTCTGATCTTGGAGGAAAGATGACAAGAATTATTGGACTGTCTCTCCTGCTGCTGCTGCTGCTCTTCTGGCTCCTGCCTCCAATTACTGCAAAGAGGATTCAAACTGTATGTGTGTTGACAAAAGGTATCAGAACTCAGGATGAGTGTTACAGACCGGTGATCTCATTATTGGTGGGAATTTGTTCCTGACAAGCATTCATTACCACAATGACCCAGACTTTAAAAGAGACCCATCCAAGATTCCTTATACTCTATTGTAAGTTTCACCTGGAGTGGAAACATATAAATGTTTGTTTGCTTTGTTTTAAATTTAGGGACTCCTTTCAGAAATACTTGTTCTAGTAATCTTTGCAAGGTGCTAGTGTAGTTGAAATCTTTGTACTTTTCTCAATAAAGAGCCAATCTCATAAAATAGTGTTACTCTGATAGAGAGATGGATGGCATGTAAATATAGTCAATAAATAAATAAAAAATAGGATACAATTCTTGATCTTTTCAGAAGTCATCATCAGGAAGATGATAAATATAAAAAGTGAAAAGGGCTAACATAAACTGTCCTGGCCTAGGGAAGAAGTTGACTTACAATGTTAATTTGGACATAAATCAAGGTGGAAAGCTCAAATTAAAGCTTGATCCTTTTCCAGTGTGGGATACTGGGGGAAAAAATCAGTTTTTGAATCAGCAGTGCTCATTAATAAGTAGATTTATCTTCAGGAAATCAATGGTGTGACCCCAACTGGAGTCTTGTGTTCAGCAACGGTTACCAGACCTGATTTAATTGCTCAAAGAGAGACCCAAATGGATTTGGGTTGTAGAGGAGCAACTGGACAGGATTACAACCACTGAAGCAAAGTGATGAGGGAGGGACAATAGAGGGGTATAGAATGATCCATGATGCAGACAGACAAGTTTTTCTCCTTTCTTGCAAAGGCATTCAAGTTTCATTGAGGGCTTCCATTTTTTTTAAAAAAGCTAATCCAATGAAATATGGGACTTGCTGCTCTAAAGAACACCAAAATAAGGCAAGGCAAAGTCCACCAGCATGCAGAGGTTGTTCTGTAATATTCCCCATTTTTTTCCTCACTACAGAGTCATAGTCAAGAACTACCAGCAGTTCCTGACCTTGAAGTTTGCAGTCGGAGAGATCAATATCACACTTGGCTTCCACATTTATGACAACCACAACACTGAGAGAAATGTTTATTTAATCAGCCTCTCCCTGCTCTCCACACGAGGTCAAATGTTTCCAGGTTATAAATGTGACCAGCAGGACACTCTGCTCTCTGTCATTGGAGGTCACAACCCCAAATCCTCAGTGCAGATGGCCTCCATCTTCAACATCTTCAAAGGCTCACAGGTAAGGGAGCTCCATTGGAGACAAACAACAGAAACACACTGAAGCCAAAGCTAAAACCAAAGATATTTGGAAAGGGGCACATCAGGGGTGTATGAGTTAGAGAATCCATGCTACACTTGAACTCATTTTGATATTTTACATATCAAGATACATTTTATATAACCCCAAGGAGATAGATTTGAGATAATTCTGAAATGCTGTTCTTTCCAAAAGCAATATTTGTTATGACTTTCATAAAAGTGTAGCCATCTTTCAGTGCAATTTATTCTGTGTATCACCATGATAGTTCCTTCCCTTGTCTTCTGACTTGTCAGAACCAGGCAAAATATGTAACTGGTGGCTCTTCATACTAAGGAAAGAAATTTTTTAGCTTGAAACTCGAGGTGAGCCACCCTGACTGGTGTAGGAATAATCAGACAGTCATGATCCTTAAACTCACCATAACATTTTACTTTGTATTTGAAAAAAACCCTCACTTTCTCCAGTTCAGTATTGGCTTTGATTTCTCTCAGGGAGAGAGAACAGTTTATCCTTCCTTCTTCCAGATTAATCTCAATGAATTTCCTCAGTATGTGGGTTTAGTCCAGCTGCTCCTGTATTTCCAGTGGAACTGGGTTGGGCTTGTGGCCCCTAAAGATGGAGGAGAATACTTTATCTCACATCTGATTCCAATGCTCAAGGAGAAGGAGATCTGCCTGGCTTTCCCTGAAATGTTCAATTCTGATGTTGTTATTAATGTATTGGGACTGCCTCTTGTCTTCAAGATTTTGCTGGAAGTTGAAGTGATTGTTCTGTTTGGAGACTCCACTACTATTACATTGGTAGGACTCACACTGTTTCATTATAGAAAATCTATATCATTTTGGAAAGTTTGGATCATACCTTCCTACTGTGATCTTAGTGTGGTAGGATCTCAAGATGTGCTGCAATTTAGAAAACACTTCCACGGGGCTTTGCATTTTAGGAACCACACCAGGGAAGTCTCAGAATTCAGCCATTTTCTCCTGTCTTTAGACCCCTTGAACCTAGAAGGAGACACTGTTCTCCCACTATGGTGGGAAAAAGTCTTTGAATGCAAAATCCACAAACCAGGAGTGATCCCTAAAAAGGGGGGGAAACAATGTACTGGAAAAGAGAATTTGCAGAATCTGCCATCTTATGTATTTGAAACAAGCATGACAGGTGAAAGTTACAATATCTACAATGCCCTTTATGCTGTGGCACACGCACTACATGCCATGCATAGATCAGGAACACGACCAACCATGATAAGGCTTGGAAATAGGATCTCAAATGTCCAGTCATGGCAGGTAATTTCTCTGACTTTTTATTCAGACCACAGATCCTTAGAGAGGAAGCTCCCCATATGCATTTCTTCATTTGCTGTTTAAATATCTGTATGCTACCCTATCAATGCAATTGAAAGTTTGTTAGAATGGCAATTATTTTTTTAAATAAAATGAATTTAAATTATATTTTTGTTGAAAAGGGATGGGAGGGGGGAAGAGAACCAGATGCCCATAAGGTCCGTACAGAAAAAACCTTCCTGTAAGGTCCTGAAAGATCTTCATTAGTTGTGTAAGTCTGAGGTGGTGACCATTTTAAGAAGGATGGCAAGATGACAATCTTGGTGTGCTTGTGAATGATTAAATAGATCAGTTGAAGTCATAGTCAAAATTCATGCAGAATCACCTCAGTTTCCCTCAGTAAGTACCCAAAATCCTACCTGAAAAGAGACACTCAGTTTACTTTAACTTGTCTATCTTTCTATAGCTTAGCAGCCTACATGACCACTCCATCACTTTAGTTTGTCCTTTGTTTTATGAAAGCAGCCTCTGTAAATTTCAGAACACAGAGCAGGACTCCAAGTGATCATAATAGGTTTCTGGTCTAAAATTCATCAGGCTTTCAGCAATCAAGGAACCGTGGTGGCACACTGGTTAGAATGTAGTATTGCAGGCAGATGCTGCCCACTGTCAGGATTCAATCCCAGCTAGGTGAAGGTTGACTCAGCCTTCCATCCTTCCGAGGCCAGGAAAAAGAGGACCCAGATTGTTGGGGGCAAGATGTTGATTCTGTAAACCACTTAGAGAGAACTGTAAAGCACTATGAAGCGGTATATAGGTCGAAGTGCTAGTGCTAAGTGTGAAGGAAGGAAGGAAGGAAGGAAGGGAGGAAGGGAGGAAGGGAGGAAGGAAGGAAGGAAGGAAGGAAGGAAGGAAGGAAGAAGGAAGGAAGGAAGGAAGGAAGGAAGGAAGGAAGGAAGGAAGGAAGGAAGGAAGGAAGGAAGGAAGGAAGAGGTGACACAATGGTTAGAATGCAGGATTTCAGTCTAATTCTGCCCACTGCTGGCAGGTCGATCCCAACCGGCAGAAGGTTGACTCAACCTTCCATTTTTCTGAGATTGGTAAAATGAGGACCCAGATTGTTGGGGACAATATGTTCACATTTGTAAACTGCTCAAAGAGTGTTGTAAAGCACTGTGAAGCAGTATATAAGTCTAAGTGCTATTGCTATTGCTATCAATAGCTGAATGCTGGACATTCCTGGATAGTGAAATGACAAACCAGGTCAAGTACTTCTTTCCATACGGTCCCAATTGTTCATCCTGCTCTCCTTGAATATCAAGGAGATAGTCAGAAAATCTGTGGAATTATACACTATTGTGATAGAAATAATTTAATCATTCCTAAAATGCATTTGTTGTTAACAACACCTTGGACCGAAGAAGACATTTTAAAAATGTATGTGACCAAATATCACAGAAACATAACCACGCAATTAATTTTGGAATATCAATTGAAATATTTGAATGTAGGTATCATTCTGGTAAAGCTGGAGCTGAAGTAGCCATGATACAAATGCTCAATAATAAAGAGAACCTTTTGTCATGTTGGGAAAAGAGTCAAATATTTTGTATTACCCTTGATTGGTCAGATCTTCATTAAAGAAACTCCTCTAGTGTCAATGCTGCTAACATCGAATGTTATGCTTGACATTATATATGGATGCAGACATTCACTATTTAACCTGTGTATTACTTTAAGAGCCACTATTAGATTGTATGGGGGGGAGGAAGTGAGAGAATGTGCTGAGAACTATTTAGCCATAATATTTCAGCAGAGCATCTTCGAAGCTGGATGAAATGTGAGAATATAAAGATATGGCGCGTTATGGAACGGGAGGGAAAGCTCACACTTTAAACTAATTGGAGAATGTGATTAATGACTGTTACATGAGGGAGGGGAATATGCTTAGACACTGTGGGAAGAAGTAGGAGGGTTTAGTTTTTGGCTTCACTTTATACGTACCGAAGCTATGTTGCAAAATAAACAGTTTTAAAGGTAAACAATGCCTCAGAATTCCTTGAAATGCATCTTCCTTCGGAACTTAACATCAAGCCAAAAACCAACAAACTTTTCAGACGTTTAGGGATCTGATTTCCTAGTCACTATTCCTAAAAGAAGGAGCAGACTGATGAAGGAAAGGAATGTCATGGAAGAAGAGGAATTACCGGAGACTAGCTTCCCTGCAGCAGTAAGTCCCTCAGAGATGGGAGCCACAGCGTGCAAGCGTGTTGAGAGAGAACCCTTACAAGTCCCCCAGCTAGGAGCAAAGCCAAAGAGATTAGAAGAGCTGATTTGGTCTTCAGACTGGGACAAGCCAAGCGTGGAATCCGGAGATTTTGTAACAGCTTCTCTATCTTCAAAGACTTCCAAGACGGATGAGTTAGAGCCACAACAAAGAGATCTTCACAGATTACATCCCCCATGCCAGTGGAGAACTGCCAAGCCTTCGGCAGCTGAAGACTCGGGTGAGTGGAGATGTCAATTTGCAAATCATAGTCAGTCTGTGGAGAATTTGGCAGAGAGGTTTGAAGCATTAGAAGTGAGGGGTGCGGAACAGTCCCTGCTGAGAGAGGCCCCCAGCCCTTCCCTCACAGATCAACCAGTTTTCTGATCCCTGGAACCCCCTGCCAGGGCCTCCAGCCCCACAGAGAGAGGGAAACCCAGCCCGGGGCCCCTGCCTCAATGGGAAGTTTGGCGGCCCCCTCAGATAGAAGATGAAAAGCCTCTGAGCATGCGCCAGCTAATGGAGATCTTACAGCAGCTTGGGATGGTGCAAGGGCCAGGAGAGCAGCAGCAAATGGGTCCGCAAATGAGAGAGACTCAGCAACAGTGGAGGGGCTTACAGCAGCAGAGGGCGCCATCACCCCCCGCAGGCCAACAACAGAGAAGGCAGCAACCACCCTCACCTATTCAGCAACCTTTAGAAAACCGCCCATGATTCGAGAGGCCAGCACGGCCAGTATTGCAACCACAGCAGGGTGGAGGGCAGCCAGCCCCGAACGTGCAACCCTTGGGCATGCAACAACAACAAGGCTGGGGCCAACCACAACTGAGAGTGCCACCCCTGCAGCAGCCAGCCCCGAACGTGCAATCCTTGGGCCCAGCAGCAACAACCCCAGTGGGCCCCACAACAGCCTATGATTGGCCCACCTCTCAGAACAACTTTCGATGGGGAATCAGAGAAGCTAATTTTTTTCCTCAATCAAGTACGTTCTCATTTAAATTGCTGGGCCCATCTCTACCCAGACCCAGGTGCCATGGTCGATGTGATTGCGTCCAACCTAGAGGGAGAGGCATCCGAATGGCTAAACAATTTATACAATGAGCAAGCCCCCGAATTAGACAATCCCCACCTCTTCCTCCTGGGGCTGAGAGATTTGAGGACCCTTCTATCAGCCTTAGAGCAGGAGGACAAATCCACAAAATAAAACAAGCCGGTAGACCTGCCCTAGAGTATGTGTGTGAATTCGCAAGATAGCCGGTCGAATAGAGGGGTGGCCTGAGCAATCCCTAATCCATCTCTTCATTGAGGGGTTAGATCAGTGGTTCTTAACCTGGGCGATATCGCCCCCCAGGGGGCGATTTCATTTTTCAGGGGGGCGATGGATTGAAAAGGGGCGATGTGGGGGCGAAGGAACCAAAAGGGGGCGATATGGGGGCGATGGAGCGATATGTTTTGGGGACACTTTTCAGTCTTCCCCTGTGGCTCTGAGCCTCCTCCGCCATTTGTAGAGAGAGACAGAGGCAGAGAGAGGCACTTGCGCTTCCCCTCTCTGTCTCTCTCTCTCTCTCATGCAGGGCTCCTGATTGGCCCTGCGCCTGGGTGCCCCACCCCCTGGGAGCAGCGCGGCCATGAAGTCCCTTTCCCTGGCTGGCCTCGTCCGAGGTGCATGTGGCCAGCCCTCCTGCAAGCCACAGCCCCAAGGGAGAGGAGCCCCTGCGATCCCCAGCCAGCAGGACCATTGGCCCAGCTGACCGGGAAGGTGCAACGGAGTCCTGACTGCTTTGTCGGCGAAGGTGAGGTGAGCAGAATATGGGGGGGGAGGGGGCTGTCCCCGGGCCGCTCCAAGGGCAGCCGAGCCGGCCACACTGTCAAGCCCCCATGGGCTCGACATCCACGGGAAGGGGGGGAAGCATACTCCAGGGCAGCGGCGGCCTACCGGCGGCATGGGAGGCTCCAGCGTTGGTCCTGGCGGGAAGCGGATCGTTGCCCCGGTTCCGCGGCTTCAGCCCGGGGATGCCGGCAGTGCGAGGGGAAGCTTGGCGATGCAGCCGACGGGCCGGGCGTTCTGCAGATGCCCCGCGGCCCGCGGCTTGAGCCCGGGGATGCCGGCGGCGTGAGGGGAGGCTTGGCGATGGAGCCGACGGGCCGGGCGTTCTGCAGATGCCCAGCGGCCCGCGGCTTGAGCCCGGGGATGCCGGCGGCGGGAGGGGAGGCTTGGCGATGCAGCTGACGGGCCGGGCGTTCTGCAATGCCCCGCGGCCCACGGCTTGAGCCCGGGGATGCTGGCGGCGCAAGGGGAGGCTTGGCGATGCAGCCGACGGGTCGGGCGTTCTGCAGATGCCCCGCGGCCCGCGGCTTGAGCCCAGGGATGCCGGCGGCGGGAGGGGAGGCTTGGCGATGCAGCCGACGGGCCGGGCGTTCTGCAATGCCCCGCGGCCCACGGCTTGAGCCTGGGGATGCTGGCGGGGCGAGGGGAGGCTTGGCCATGCATCCAACGGGCGGGGCGTTCTGCAGATGCCCCGCGGCTTGAGCCCGGGAATGCTGGTGGCGTGAGGGGAGGCTTGGCGATGCAGCCGACGGGCCGGGTGTTCTGCAGATGCCCCACGGCCCGTGGCTTGATCCCGGGGATGCCGGCGGCACGAGGGGAGGCTTGGCCATGCAGCCGATGGACGGGGCCGTCGGCTGCATCACCAAGTCTCCCCTCGCACTGCCCGCATCTCCGGGCTCAAGCCGCGGGCCGCGGGGCATCTGCAGAATGGCCCGCCTATTGGCTGCATCGCCAAGCCTCCCCTCACGCTGCCGGGGTCCCCGGGCTCAAGCCGCAGGCCACAGGGCATCTGCGAAATGCCCTGCCTGTTGGCTGCATCGCCAAGCCTCCCCTCATGCCGCCGGGGTCCCCGGGCTCAAGCCACAAGGCATCTGCGAAATGCCCTGCCTGTTGGCTGCATCGCCAAGCCTCCCCTCATGCCGCCGGGGTCCCCGGGCTCAGGCCACAGGGCATCTGCGAAATGCCCTGCCTGTTGGCTGCATCGCCAAGCCTCCCCTCATGCCGCCGGGGTCCCCGGGCTCAAGCCGCAGGCCATGGGGCATCTGCGAAATGCCCCGTCCATTGGCTGCATCACCAAGCCTCCCCTCGCGCCGCCAGCATCCCCGGGGTCAAGCCGCGGGCCACGGGGCATCTGCAGAACGCCCCGCCCATTGGCTGCATTGACAAGCCTCCCACGCCACGCGGCGCTCCCGGCAATCCGCGACCCACAGGCATCTGGCTGTGCGATGGCCGCTGGATGCTGGGCAGTTGACTGGGGCGGAAAAGCGGGGTGGGGGAGGCTCCCCAGGGAGCGGCCCGGGGATGGCCCATGGAGCGATGCCCCAGCTGGGACTGCCGAACGGAGCGGCTTGGGGAGATGCGCTTTACATAGCCTCCCCCCACCCTGCTCTTCTGTCCCAGTCAATTGCCCAGCATCCGGCATTTGGCCGAGAAAAGCAGCCATCCGGGACCCAGCCTGCCTTCCGCAGCCATCCAGCACAGGCGTTTCTCCCTAGCCACGTCTCTTGTTTCAGTCCTGGCTGGGCCGGCGGCCGGTGGGGGCATCACTCCCTGGGCCGTCTCCGGGCTGCTCCCTGGGCAGCCGAGCCGGCCACGCATCTCCCCGGGCGCCTTTTGGCGCCTTCTGCTGCCTCCTGCCCCCTCCCCGCCCCTTCAGCGCCGAGAGAGAGATGGGGGAGGGAGGGAGAGGAAAGAGAGAAAGGGAGAGGCGAAAGTGAAAAAGAGAGAGAGAAAGAGAGAGGAAAGAGAAAGAGAGAGAGGAAGTGCAAATGCCTCTCTCTCTCTCTCTCTCTCTCTCACACACACACACACACACACAGAGTGGGGGAAGAGGACTGGCAGACCAAGGGCAGAAAGAGGGAGAGAGAGGGAGGGAGGGAGGGAGAGAGAGAGAGAGAGAGAGAGAGAGAGAGAGAGAGATCCTTTTGACATCTAAAATGAAGATAACACTGCGTGCGTTTTTCTAGTGTTCCAATGGAGTCGAAAATTTAATTTGCAGGTAGTGCCTTTCATTTCGAAGACCTCTCAACATGGCCGAGAAGAGGAAGTGTCGCCAATATTCAACGGAATACCTAAAATTAGGATTCATTCCATCTCCTTCCAACGTACAGCTTCCGTTTTGTCTTCTTTGTGAGAAAACATTTTCAAATGAAGCGATGAAGCCTTCCCGACTGAAAGACCATTTGGTAAGAATTCATTCGGATAAAGCCGACAAACCAGCATCGTTTTTCCAATCCTTAAAGGCCAAGTTTGAGGGTCGCAGCACTGTTGGGAAGTTATTTGGAAAATCATCACTCAACGCCAACAAGGGGCTCATTTGTTCCTATGAAGTATCTTTGTTGATAGCAAAATGTGGCAAACCTCACACTATCGGAGAAACGCTGATTTTACCAGCAGTGAAACAGATTGTTGCCACCATGTTGGGGCCCAGCGCAAGCACCATCACGCAATCAATTCCTTTGAGCAATGACACCGTATCAAAAAGAATTGATGAAATGGCTGCTGATGTGGAAGAAAGGCTTATTGACACCTTGAAAAAAACAGAATTCGTGATGCAGATTGACGAGTCAACGATTCGTGAAAATGAAGCCTTGTTATTGGCTTATGTCCGTTTCATCAACGGAAATGAAGAGATCGGGGAAGAACTGTTATTTGTTCGAAATTTAGCCACCGACACAAAAGGTTCTTCGATATTTAAAAAGGTTGAAGAGTTTTTTAATGAGAAAAACATCCCTTTGACAAACGTGGCATGTGCAACCGACGGAGCTGCATCCATGGTTGGACGATATCGCGGATTTCAAGCTCATCTAAAATCGGTTGTACCTGGAGTTATGACTGTCCATTGCGTCGTTCATAGACAGCACCTTGTCTCAAAAAATTTGAGTGGCCGTTTGCACGAGTCTCTACGTTACGTCATTAATGCTGTGAATAAAATTAAGTCGCATGCCTTGAACAACTGACTTTTTCACAAGCTTTGTGAAGAAAATGATGAGGAGTTTGAACGTCTCCTTTTGCACACCGAAGTAAGATGGCTTTCAAAAGGAAAGTGTTTGCGGCGATTCCACGAACTTTTTGACACAGTTGTCGAATTTCTTGAATCCATTGACCCAAGTCTAAGCAATTCTCTTAAACTTCGACGTCTGGATATAGCTTATCTCGCTGATGTTTTTGACAAGCTGAATGAAGTGAACGTAAAGCTGCAAGGAGATAAAATCAATTTTGTTAAGGCCAAGGGAGTAATCTGCTCATTTATTTCCAAATTGGACCTCCTTGCAAGCAATATGAGTCGCCAGGAGCTGTATCAATTCCCAAGCCTTGGTAATGAACGTGAACTCCAAGGAGAAGATTTGGACGTTTTTTGCTGCCACTTGAAGCAACTAAAAGAAGATATGGAAACCAGATTCTATGATCTGATAAATCTGGAAGTGCCCACTTGGATGCTAAATCCTTTCACAGCAGACTTTGCACAACTTCATCCCAAACTGCAAGAGCCACTGACAGATCTGAAATACGACTGTGAAGCCCAGTCACATTTTCAGAGTTACGGCTACGAAGCTTTTTGGGTGAAAATGAGGAACACTTACCCAATATTGTGGGAGGAAAGGCTTCTTTTAGCCTTTCCTTCCACTTACTTAGTGGAGAGGGGCTTCAGTGCCGTCCAACAGATCCTTTCTAAGTCAAGGAACATGTTGAAGATCTCTGAGCGCGGTGATTTAAGAATGCGATTAACAAAAATGGTTCCAGACATCAAGAAATTGGCATCAGCTCACCAAGCACAAGGCAGCCATTGATGTTCTTTTTTTTTTGCTTTTTGTGTACATACATTTTTTTCGTTAATAATTGTCTGAGCTTTTATCGTTGAATTTGCTTGCATTGGATTTCACGTTCCAGTTTGAGTTTTCGGCTTTGTTTTTGAATTTTTGTTGTGCTCTGTAAAACATTTTTTGTGTCTCTTTGTATTGTACCTTTTTAGCGTGCACTCCAGTTTGATATTATATGTTCTTTGTGTCTTTTTAACCCTTTTTACAGTGTGCGTGACTATATATACTTTCCTCGAATCTTAATTTAGTTTCAGAGTTTTCGTCTTGAAATTCTTAGTTCCTGCATTACGGTTTGTTCTTATGCCCTTTTTATATTTCTTTTTGCGTCTTAAATTTCACTTGTAATTCAATCATTAAATGTTACTGTTTTTCTTTTCGGGCATTTCACTTTCTTGCAATTGAATTTTGTTTTCAGTGGTCATTACATTTAGGTGTCTTGAATAAATAAGATAATAATGAAATACATGTATCACGAAGTTTGGGAATAAAGTGACGGGTGGCACCAAATTTTTTCACACAGTTGAGATATGGGAAAAAGACTGGAAATAAATTATTTGCATCGATATGTCCTGATGACAATTTTAAAGAAAACAAAAAAAAGTGTTTGCATAAATTGAAGAATTATTTCCTATGTTGTGATTGAGAGGTTATGTTGGGGGAGGGGGGCGATGACAACTTCCTCATTGGCTCAAGGGGGCGATTCGTTCAAAAAGGTTAAGAACCACTGGGTTAGATGACCACCTCTCCCAGGCCTGCCTCATTCGAGCAGTACCTGATCAGCTACGTGAGTGGTACCAGACAGCAGTGAAGCTGGACGTTCAACTCACCCGCTATAAGAAACCTCCCCCACCTGAACCTGAGATAAGACCAGAGCAACCCAGATGACAACCACCCCCCTGAAAACCCCCAAGGACTACAACCACTGAAAGGCCCAGACCACCTGCAGGTCCACCGATCACATGCTTCCAATGTGGACATCAGGGACATCGAGCATCGAACTGCCCGGTCCCCTACCCCCGACAGCAGAACAAACTGGCACCTGCAGTGAGGAAAAGACCTAGCCAACAGCCGTCAAGAGAAAAATCCAGCGGGATCACACAGCAATTGGTTGCCCAAGCTACCTCCCCTAAACAGGAGGATGCCGGAGCTGAGACTGGACCCGCCATCGCTCTACCCTTTTTTGACAGCGATGATGAAGGAGAGAACGACCCAATGGTGAGTCGACCTGTCCCTCCTTTCACACTGGCTGCAAGGCTAATCAGCCCTAAGTCAGGAGCACAGATAGACTTAAAAGTGCTAGTAGATTCTGGATGCTCCCGATGTATTATTAGCTTGCCCTTTGCCATGAAATTGGGAATACGAGCAAAATCGCTCTCCCAGCCAATGAGGTTTGAGCAAGCCGATGGCTCCCTGATGGGAGGAACTTTTGTCACGCAACTAACTGAGCCTCTACGCCTAGAAATAGGTGAGCACTGGGAGTTGATACGTTTCCTAGTGGCTCCAAAACTAACTGAGGCTGTGATCCTAGGATTAGCCTGGTTAGACAAATGGAAGCCACTTATCTGGTGGGAAAAAGAGGTGAGAACTGTGAGGTTACCAATAGGACCAAACACCACCCCCCTGATTCAACAGACATTGTGGAACACTTTAGGCCACCTAATGAGCGAGCACTTATAACTGCCTCACCATCACCAGATGATTCACTTATCCCCAATGAATACCGGGACTTAGCAGAGGTATTCAGTGAGAATGAATGCGATGTCCTACCCCCTCACAGACCCAATGACTGTTCCATTGAACTGGTGTCAGGAGCCAAGCACCCACTCCCAAGAATGTACACTATGTCCCCCCTCAAAATGGAAGAGATGCAGCAATATGTGAATAAGAACCTAAAGAGGGGGTTCATTGAATGGGCCAAATCGACCGTGGGAGCCCCTGTGTTATTTTTTTAAAAAGAGATGGGTCTCTTAGTCTCTGTGTAGACTATAAGGGTCTCAATGCTGTAAGTGTGCACAACAAGTACCCCCTCCCCCTCCTACAGGACCTATTAACTCATCTGGCTAAGGGGAGTGTTTTCACAAAATTAGACCTGCGAGAGGCATATTACCGAGTGAGAATAAAGGAGGGAGATGAGTGGAAGACTGCCTTCAACTGCCCCATGGGGAGCTACCAATTCAAGGTCATGCTATTTGGACTACAGGGGGCCCCAGCTGTATTCATGCAGCTGATTAATGAGGTTCTACATGATCACCTGTACAAAGGGGTCCTGGTGTACCTTGACGATATCCTTATATACAGCACGAATATGACTGATCACATAAAGCTGGTGAGAGAAGTATTAAAGAAACTACTGAATGCCAAGCTTTATGCCAAATTGTCAAAATGTGAATTTCATCAGACCCAATTAGATTACCTCAGCTATAGAATTTCCAATGAGGGCATTGAGATGGATCCAGCTAAGGTGAAAACTATCATTGAGTGGCAACCCCCAAGAACCCACAAACAGCTCCAGAGCTTTCTAGGTTTTGCCAACTTCTACCGTCAATTCATCCCCTCTTTTGCCAAGATTGTACTACCCCTTACAGACTTACTCAAAACAGGAAAAAAAGGAGGGAAGCCGCGACCGGGCCAACCACTAGCATGGACTATGAACTGTCAAATGGCTTTTGAGAATTTAAAAAGACTATTTGCCGCTGAACCAGTTCTAAAGCACCCCTGCCCAGGGGAACCCTTTGTAATACAAGCTGACGCCAGCGATGTGGCCGTTGGAGCTGTATTACTTCAAAAGAACAAGGGTGGAATCCTGCAACCCTGCGCCTACACCTCCAAAAAAAATTACGGAAAGTGAACGGAGATGGGCAATATGGAAAAAAGAGGCCTTCACAATTAGATGGGGGTTGTTAAACTGGCAACACTACCTAGAGGGGAGCAAGGTGCCATTTGAAGTATGGACAGATCACAAAAACCTAGAGGCACTGAAAACTCCCCGCAAATTGTCCCCAAAGCAAGTACGATGGGCACAGTACTTTAACCGCTTCAACTTTACTCTAAAGTACATCCCAGGGGGAAAAAACTTCCTAGCTGATGCGCTATCTAGATTGCCCCAATACAAAAGCAAACGTGAAGAAGTTAATGAAGTGATTATCTCTAATCCACAGCTTGTTGCACAAATCACACCTCCCAGGGTCCCCAATCCGGATGACCCTGGAGCAAAGAAAATAAAACGAGAGCTCCTCACCGATCAATGGTTCAAAGATAATCAAACCTCCTTGACATGCCGGGATGGTTTGGCTTACAAAGGGGGGAAACTGTATTTGCCCGAATCCCTCCGTCTCAATGCTCTCAAGCACAGCCATGATGTAAAGCAGGCTGGACACTTTGGATATCTCAAAACACTACATCTCACCCGCCGGCAATTTTGGTGGCCAGGACTGAAACGAGATGTGGAAAACTATGTGAAGAGTTGTACTGTATGTGCCACAATGAAAAGAATACTGGGGAAAACCCCTGGATTACTGCAGCCGGTGGCAGACCCTTCCCAACCCTGGGAAGAAATAGCTATGGACTTTATCGTAGACCTACCTGAAAGTAGAGGAAATACTGTCATCTGGACTGTAATAGACCTGTTTTTGAAGCAGGCTCATTTCATCGCCTGCAAAGGACTCCCATCTGCTCAACGACTGACTAAATTGTTCCTGAAACATCTACCGACTGCACGGCGCCCCTAAGCGAATAATCTCAGACAGGGGGGTGCAGTTCACAGCAAAGTTTTGGAGGAGTTTTCTTAAATTAATTGGATCATCTCAAGGCTTATCATCCGCTTTTCATCCGGCCACCAACGGAGCTGCAGAAGCCGCTAATAAAATGGTGGAGCAATATCTCAGATGCTACGTGTCTTATCAACAGACGAACTGACCTCCTCCCCTTCGCAGAGGTGGCGTATAACAATTCTGTGCACAGCAGCACCGGCTACACACCTTTCAGAGTAGCCACAGGCAAAGAGTTCAGTCCAATTCCTGAATATCCCCAAGTGCCAACCATTTCCCAGACACTTGACCAATGGGATGGGAGGAAGTTTGGAGAAACACAAAAACTGCTTTAAAAAAGACTTTTGAAGCCTATAAAAAACAAGCTGACAAAAAGAGGGCTCCCCAAAGAACGTTCCAAGTTGGGGGAAAGGTTTATTTGTCAACCAAATATTTACGCCTCAAATTACCCAGCAAGAAGTTAGGACCGAAATTCTTAGGGCCTTTTCCTATCGTAAAGGTCATCAATCCGGTCACCATAAAACTGAAACTCCCTAGACTTCTGGGTAAAATTCACTCTGTTTTCCACAGTAGTTTGTTAAAACCTTATCGGGGCTCCACTTTAAGACCTCCCCCAAAGAAAGCACCTGGGCCCCTCGTAGTTGCAGGACAGACCCATTATGAAGTGAAACGTATTCTTGATTCTAGAATCTTTAAAGGCAAATTTCAGTACTTAGTACAATGGAAAGGATACCTGTTATCTGAAGCCACCTGGGTGAAATCAAGCGAGGTGGAAGCTGACAGACTCGTCAAACGATTTCATGCAAAATATCCCAACAAACCGAAACCTAATCATTAACATATGTTTTTGTTTACATTACAGGATCTGTCGTTTTTGTAAGGGGGGCCGGATGTCAAGGCTGCTAACATTGAATGTTATGCTTGACATTATATATGGATGCAGACATTCACTATTTAACCTGTGTATTACTTTAAGAGCCACTATTAGATAGTATGGGGGGAGGAGGAAGTAAAAGAATGTGCTGAGAACTATTTAGCCATAACAATATTTCAGCAGAGCGTCTTCAAAGCTGGATGAAATGTGAGAAGATAAAGATATGGTGCGTTATGGAACGGGAGGGAAAGCTCACACTTTAAACTAATTGGAGAATGTGATTAATGACTGTTACATGAGGGAGGGGAATATGCTTAGACACTGTGGGAAGAAGTAGGAGGGTTTAGTTTTTGGCTTCAGTTTATACGTACCGAAGCTATGTTGCAAAATAAAGAGTTTTAAAGGTAAACAATGCCTCAGAATTCCTTGAAATGCATCTTCCTTTGGAACTTAACATCTAGCTTTTCAGACATGCACCCATTACCTAAGATGATGGCCGTCACAGAATGAAAGAAGCCATGATGTCTCATTTGTGTCTTTCAGCTCATCTCATCTTTGACTCTTTCTAAAATTCTCTTTTATTTCAGCTTCTGGCCTATTTGAGGAAGGTCCAATTCAATAACAGTATTGGAGAGGAAGTTTCCTTCTCAGAAAATGGACTGAGATCAGCTCAATATGATCTTCTCAACTGTGTTCTCTGCCCCAATAAATCTTTTGTCCCTGCAAAAGTTGGGGAAATACATGCTGGGGCTCCTCCAGGCAAGGATTTCACCATTAACTCTGATGCAATCATCTGGGCTACAGAGGTGAGCTGGAAGGAAGTGTTGTAAGTTCAGGGAAAAAATCATTCTCTCCTAGTATACAGAATTTCCTTCTAGCTGGAAATCATTCCAAGGATGGAAAAAGGAATATCAAAATGAGTAAATGAAGCATGTTCATTGCTTAGGTCATCTCAGTCATTTCTCTTTTCTGTCTTAGAAGATGCCCTTTGCCAGATGTGGCATGAAGAAGTGCCACGCAGGAGAGAGGAGAAGAGTTCCAGAGGGTGAGCAGGTCTGCTGCTACCAATGTGACCATTGTCCAGAAGGGACCATTTCTAATCAGACAGGTACAGCAAACTTGGGGAACCTCTTTCCATTGTAGATCTTTCTGGGACAAAGAACCTAAGAACCCATAATGGTTTCCTTACTGAGCCTAACCTTATGGTCTCTTGTTTCATGTGTACAGTTTTTATAATTTGTAATAATAACAATCATTATCAAGTCTTTTTGTATGTATTTATTTGTTTCTTTTTTAATTAAGTGTTGTACGCCACCCAGAATCATTCTAAGATGGGCAGCTATAGAAATATAAAATAAAATAATAAATAAAATAAAATAAAATAAAATAAAATAAAATAAAATAAAATAAAATAAAATAAAATAAAATAAAATAAAATAAAATAAAATAAAATAAAATAAAATAAAATAAAATAATAAAATAAAATAAAATAAAATAAAATAAAATAAAATAAAATAAAATAAAATAATAAATAAAATAATAAATAAAATAAAATAAAATAAAATAAAATAATAAAATAAAATAAAATAAAATAAAATAAAATAAAATAAAATAAAATAAAATAAAATAAAATAAAATAAATAAAATAAAATAAATAAAATAAAATAAAATAAAATAAAATAAAATAAAATAAAATAAAATAATAAAATAATAAAATAAATAAAATAAATAATAAATAAAATAAAATAAAATAAAATAAAATAAAATAATAAAATAAAATAAAATAAAATAAAATAAAATAAAATAAAATAAAATAAAATAAAATAAAATAAAATGGCAATCTTCAGATATTTCCTTCCATTGTAGTCAAGCAAGCTGTTCTCTTAATCATAAAATTAAACTTTGTTTGTCATTTTGGGCAAGTTGGACATATTACGTATAATCAATGTTTTCAGAAGAAATCTTCAGGATATGGACCTAAATTGTCCTGCCCTCACAATTTTGATTTTTCCCACTCTTGAGGAACATGGATTGGGCAGTCCTGTCCTCCCACTTCTGAATACACAATAGTCCCAGAGCAGGAATTGTTTGGTTCCTGGTCTCCATTCCACTCCCATCCAATATCAGGTACCAATTGGAAAACTCATTCTGATTGCTATCCTGAATGAGTGGTTTACTGTGGTTGGGACCTCAAGTCTGAATTTGGGTTATCTGTGATATATTATTTCTTCTTTGAGTATTGAAATCTCCCAAAGAAATTGATAGACTTTTGGGAGAAAGAAAGAAAAAATCAATCTCTGTATGCCTGGTAACAATTTCCTAATGCCCGCAAAAGAAAAAACTGAGTGGTGGGAAAATAAATATTTTAAATATAAAGCACAGAATTGAAGCCACACAACTCTCATTTACTGTATATTATACCTCTGGGTCTTTCCTTCCTTTCCTCCTCCTAAAACCAATCTTTCCTGAGAATCATTTTTGATCAGGCTAAAGGCACCTTCTCTCACCCACCTCCTATTCCACTTTTATCTGTGTCTCTCTTGTGATCTTCTCAGCAAACACCAATAGATAATATATTTCATGGTTTCTCAACTTAAGTGAATTTCATATGTGTGGACTTCAACACTCAAAATTCCCCAGTCTGCATTCTGGGAGTTGAATTTCAGACATCTGAAAGCTGCTGACATTGAGAAAAACCTATGTAGACAAAAATCACATAGAAGGATTTGAGGCTGACAGACCTACTGGCATTCTAATATAAACCTATAACCCTAATCTTAATAGAAAACCTATAAGGCCATTGGAAGCCAACAGATCCCTGTATAAGATCAACTCAGCCCCTGGCTGATCTTAAACCAAGGAAAATCCGCCCTTTCTGATGGATCATAAGATATTCTATTACTTTATTTTTGAGTTTTCCCCTGCAGAAAGGAGTCACATCTGAGGCACTCTGTGGGAAACAGAGATAGTCCTCATGGCAGATGCAACTGGAAAACTGAAGAATTAAGAATCTTAATTTCAGATGCAGCTCACTGTGACCCCTGCCCAGAAGATCAATATCCCAACAAGGACAACAACCAATGCATTGCCAAGAAGCTTCACTTCCTTTCCTATCAAGAGACCCTGGGATATGCTTTAGTTTTTCTCATTCTTTTACTCTCTTTTATCACATCTGCAATCCTGGTGATTTTTCTTAAACATCGTGACACACCTATTGTCAAGGCCAACAACCAAGATCTCACCTACATCCTCCTGGTCTCCCTCCTGCTCTGCTTCCTCTGCTCCTTCCTCTTCATTGGTCAACCTGGGAAGCTAACCTGTCTATTCCGACAAACTGCCTTTGCCATTCTCTTTTCCCTTGCAGTGTCTTCTGTGTTGTCAAAAACTGTCATGGTGGTTCTGGCATTTATGGCCACCAAGCCAGGGAACAAGAGAAGGAAACTCTTAGGAAAACCACTGACCAATTCCATTGTCTTAGCCTGTCCCCTGGTCCAAGCACTTCTTTGTGCCACATGGCTGGTGACCTCTTCCCCATTTCCCAGCTTGGATTTCCACTCCTTGGTAGGAGAGATCATCTTGGAATGCAAGGAAGGCTCAGCTTCAATGTTTTATGCTGTCCTTGCCTACCTGGGTTTCCTGGCTCTTGTCAGTTTCACGGTGGCCTTTCTTGCTAGGAAATTGCCTGACAGCTTTAACAAACCCAAGTTCATTACTTTCAGCATGCTGGTCTTTTGCAGTGTTTGGATCACCTTCCTCCCCACTTACCTGAGCACCAATGGGAAGTCCATGGTGGCTGTGGAGATCTTCTCCATCTTGGCCTCTGGGGCTGGTCTCTTAGCTTGTATTTTTTTGCCCAAATGCTACGTTATCTTACTGAGGCCACATCTTAATTGTAGGGAAAATATGATCAGAAACTAAAGACTCTCTAACAAGTGCTGGGATAGACCACATTTTTATTTGATGTAAAGCTTATTTAGATTGGGATAACATTTCTAAAAACTCATGAGATGAAGCAAGCTTTTGTCATTTAACAATTTGTTATCAAGTGTTCATCTAATCACAATATACCTGTTGTCAGCAACAATTATACATTCTTTTGTTTTCCATGTCTCACAGTTATCCCCAGTGAGACCCAATGCCTTGCCTGGAACTAAAGCCTAGTGTTCCTTTGTTTCCATACACTCCAGAAGCTTTGTCAAAATCCCTACTACTACTATTATTGGGATAAAACAAAGTTTTACATTTAGGCAGGAAAAATCAAAGGTACACGTACAGACTGGGCGAGACCTGGCTTAAAAACAGTAACTGTGAGAGGGACCTTGGAGTCCTAGTGGACGATCACTTGACCATGAGCCAGCAGTGTGTAGCAGCAGACAAAAAAGCTAATACAATCCTGGGTTGTATAAACAGAGGCATAGAATCAAGATCACACAAAGTATTAGTACCGCTTTACAAAACCCTACTAAGACCACACCTGGAATACTGCAGCCAATTTTGGTCACCATATCACAAAAAAGATGGTGAGAGTTTGGAGAAAATTCAGAGAAGAGCAACTAAGATGATCAAAGGCCTGGAGAATAAAACATACGAAGAATAGCTGCAAGACTTGGGTTTGGTTAGTCTAAAGAAAAGAAGAAACAGGGGCAACATGATAGCAGTATTCCAGTATTTGAGAGGCTGCCACAAAGACAAGGGGGTCACATTATTCTCCAAAGCACCAGAGGGCAGGACAAGAAACAATGGTTGGAAACTGAACAAAGAGAGAAGTAACCTAGAATTAAGGAGAAGCTTCCTAACAGTGAGGACAATTAACCAGTGGAACAGCTTGCCTAAATCGTGGGCGCTTCATCACTTAGGAGATTTTTAAGAAGAGACTAGACAGTCACTTGTCTGAGATGGTATAGGTTCTCCTGCTTAAGTGGGGGGCTGGACTAGAAGACCTCCAAGATCCCTTCCATATTCTATTCTATTCTATTCTATTCTACTCTACTCTACTCTACTCTACTCTACTCTACTCTACTCTACTCTACTCTACTCTACTCTACTCTACTCTACTCTACTCTACTCTACTCTACTCTACTCTACTCTACTCTACTCTACTCTACTCTACTCTACTCTACTCTACTCTACTCTACTCTACTCTACTCTATTCATATAAGGAAAGGTTGATGGAATTGGGTATGTCTAGTTTAATGAAGAGAAGGACGAGGGGGGACATGATAGCAGTGTTCCAATATCTCAGGGGCTGCCACAGAGAAGAGGGAGTCAAGCTATTTTCCAAAACGCCTGAAGGCAGGACAAGAAGCAACGGATGGAAACTAATCAAGGAGAGAAGCAACCTAGAACTAAGGAGAAACTTCCTGACAGTTAGAACAATTAACCAGTGGAACAACCTGCCTCCAGAAGCAGTGAATGCTCCAACACTGGAAGCTTTTAAGAAGAAACTGGACAGCCATTTGTCCAAAATGGTATAGGGTTACCTGCCTGAGCAGGGGGTTGGACTTGATGACCTCCAAGGTCCCTTCCAACTTTATTATTATTATTATTATTATTATTATTATTATTATTATTATTATTATTATTATTATTATTATTATTATTATTATTATTATTATTATTATTATTATTATTATTATTATTATTATTATATTTCAATTCTCTTGAAATATAATTTCAAGATTAACGTTTAAATCCTCCACCCATCATGTTCTGCTGGGCTCCCTCATCAATGTAGAGCAGTTTCCTGTGTGGGATGAGCAAATGAGTATGCAGGGGTTTAATAATTACCATTTGATATATTGGAGCTCCTCTGTAAACCATGGTGCTCTGTGTGTGCAATGAGAGTGTGCACAGACACAATTCTATCCTGACCCTCAGATCACACTCAATTTTCATTTATAAGTATATGTTCCCACCAAGGTCACCCAAGGCTTCCTAGCTAAAGACATGAGGCACCTCTCAGATAATCTAATCCTGTGACATGTAGTGCTTTAAATGGGTTAATTAGCACCATGAATTGCACCTGGAAGGAATCTGGGAGGCAATGCAGCTGATGCAACTCAGATGTAACATGGGTGAAACTAGAAGTACCCAGCACAATGTGTGCCATTATGTTTGGATCAGTCTCTACATTTGGACCATCTGTAGTTTCAAAGTGGTCTTCAAGGGTAGTCCAATGGGGAAAACATTACATTAATCCAAATGGGAAGTGCCCAAGGCATGTCTGACTCTGAGTAGAGCCATAGGTCCAAGATGCTGCACAATGGGCATGCTGATCATACCACAATCCTTGCATCAAATGGTCTCACCCAGTGGCTTAATGTAGTTGTAGAGGAAAGATGAGGAACCCAAGCCCTAAGTCACATTACACTGCAAGGGCTAAGGCTCAACCATTCTTCTAAACCAACCAGAATTGGTTGTGTAGAAAAAGTGAAAGTGCTGCAAGTCGTGCCTGCCATTTCCACCACCCAGGTCAGTCCTGAATCATAGCAATAGCAATAGCATTTAGACTTATATACCACTTCATAGTGTTTTACAGCCCTCTCTAAGATGTTTACAGAGTCAGCACATTGCCCCAAACTATCTGGATCCTCATTCTAGTGACCTGGGAAGGATGGAATGCTGAGTCAACCTTAAGCTGGTGAGAATTGAACTGCTGGCCAGCAATCTGAGCCAGCAATGTACTGCAGCTGCCAAAAAGCCCAATACAATCCTAAGCTGTCCCAAAGGTGCTTTTTCAAGAGGCAACTGGACTTTCTTGTTTTTCTTTGAAGACATTTCACTTCATATCCAAGAAGCTTCTGACTGGATGTCTCTCTCTCTCTCTCTCTCTCTCTCTCTCTCTCTCTCTCTCTCTCTCTGTGTGTGTGTGTGTGTGTGTGATTGTGGCCAATCTCTATATGGAAGAGATAGAAACCAAGGCCCTAAACTACTTCACAGGAATTCCACCCATTCACCGGTATAGGTATGTGGACGATACTTGGGTCAAGATCAGAACACAGGAATTGGAAGCATTCACCAAACATATCAACTCTGTGGACAGATACGTCAAATTCACAGGGGAAGATGTTAAAGAAACTAGTCTAGCCTTCCTGGACTGTGCAATACACATTAAGGAAGACAGAAGCCTTAATACTGAAGTTTACAGAAAAACCACATGCAGAGATCAATATTAAAACAAGGCTGAATTCTGGAATCATCAGTGCTTATTTACAATGGTCTTTGGTAAATCTATGTTGTGGCCCCGACTGGTGAGTTGTGCTCAGCAATAATTATCAGACCTGAAAAAGTTTCTCCAAGAGAGAAACAAATTGATGCTAGAGTAGAAATTGGAAGGATTTCAGCCACTGCAACAAAGTGAAGAATGGAGGGATGATACAGGGATAAAAATGGTTTGTGATATGTACTGTAGAAGGCTTTTTTTCTTTTCCCACAAAGTTATTCAAGTCTAATCTAGGAAATTCCTTTTTTTAAAAAACTGGAACATGCTGCTCTACAGAACAATATTTTTCTCACTATAGACCCATACCCAAGAATTACCAGCAGTTCCTGGCCTTGGTGTTTGCAATTTGCAAGGTCAACAAAGATCTGGTTGTCCTCCCCAACATCACACTTGGCTTCCACATCTATGACAATCAACAGCTGGAGAGAGAGATTTCCTCAAACAGCCTCTTCCTGCTCTCCACACGAGGCCGAATAGTTCCAGGTTATAAATGTCACAAGCAGGACACTCTTCTCTGTGTCATTGGAGGTGACAACCCCAAATCCTCAATGCAGATAGCCTCCATCTTTAGCATCTTCAAGGTCCCACAGGTAAGGGGGTTTCTTTGCATGCAGCATAGAGTATTCAAACAACAAAAGCACAAATAGAAGCCAAAGAGGAAACCAAAGATGTTTGGGGGATGGTGGTGCACATCAGGAGTGTGAGAGTAAGAGAATCCATGCTATGGTTGATTTGTTTTTTATATTTTATATGTCAAGATTTATATTTATATAACCCTTTGCCAAGAGGAATTCCTTCCTGATGTGTTCTTCATAAAAGCATAGCCACCCTTTCAATGCAGTTTATTCTCTGTATCATGTTGATGGTTTGTTCCCTTGGTTTCTGACCTGTCACAACCAACCAAAATCTGTAACTGGTGGCTCTTCTTAAGAAGGGAAGAGGATGAAGCTTGCCACTCAAAGCGAGTGACCCTTAAAGCCACCATAAAGGTTTACTTTGTTTTTAAAGAAGAATCTCATTTTTTTCAGCTTGGTGCTGGCTTTGAGGTCACTCAGGGAGAAGGGAAAGTTTGTCCCTCCTTTTTCCGGATTAATCCTCCCAAATTTCCTCAGTATATGGGTTTAGTCCAATTACTCCTGCATTTCCAGTGGAACTGGGTTGGGCTTCTGGTCCATGAAAGTGTCCATGAAGAACGTTTCATCTCATTTCTGATGCTGATGCTCAAGGACAAAGAGATCTGCCTGGCCTTCATGGAAATGATGAAATTTGACTATCTTAAAACATCAGTATTGAAATTACATCAGATTTTCAACACTTGGTCTAAAAGTGAAGTGATTATTCTGTTTGGAGATTTCAGTACTATTGCAAATGTACAAGCGGCTGTGTATGGTTATGAAAAATGGGGAAAAGTATCATTTCGGAAACTATGGATCTTAATATCCAATTGGAAACTTGGTTTGATAAGATTTGAATATATACTTATCAAGCCCTTTCATGGGGATGTCTCACCGGGGATGTCTCAGAACTCAGTCATTTTCTCATATCCTTAGATCCTTTGAACCCACAGGAAGATGTCTTTGTTCCACTATGGTGGGGAAAGGTCTTTAGCTGCAAGACCCACAAAATAGGCAAGATTGCTCCAAACTGGGCAAAACTCTGTACAGGAAAGGAGAAATTACAGAATCTGCCAGCTTACATGTTTGAAACAAGGATGACCTGTGAAAGCTACAATATGTGCAATGCCATTTATGCTATGGCACATGCATTACATGCAATATATGGATCCAGAGTGCAACCATCCATGATGAGGCTTGAAAAGAGGTTCTCCAATATATAGTCATGGCAGATAATTTCAGTAAATTTTGTGCAGTCCACAGGATCCTTGGAGAGGAAATAGTCCAGGTGTATTTTTAAATTACTGATTAAATTTCTGTATGGCATCACATCACTGCATCTCAAAGCAGATTAAAACAGCATTTTTTTTAAAAAAAAATGCAAATTAAGTATAATGTTTGGTTGAAAAAGGGTAGAAGCAAGGGAAGCGAAATAAAACAAACCAATTGTTCATAAGATTCGTGTAGGTAAGATCTTCCTAAAAGGTTTTCAGAGTTCTTCAAAGGTTGTCTGAATTTCATGGAGTGGCCTAAAGCAAGATGACTATTCTGCCAGATGCATATGCTACAGAGGACCCAAACAAGTAGAAGAAATAGATGAACTTTTTGCTAATCAATTAACAAATGCATGTAGGAAACATACCACAGTAGTAATAGAAGACTTCAACTACCCTGATATCAACCGGGAGACAAGCTCTGCCGCAAGTGGGAGATCAAACAGATTCCTAAACAACTTAACTGACAACTTTGTTGTAGAAAGAAAAATCTTCATCAGGGTCCAGTCCAAGCCGGGAATAAACAAAATGGAGACTGCTTTAGAAAGAAGGTCGTGGTTTATTGAAGAGCAGAGCCAGGCAGAGGGTTCTGGGAAAGATGACCACATGTTGCTGGGAGTGGTGGGCTTTTATACCTTCTTGGGCTTTTGAGGTTGTTTCCTTTATATTTCCTGTGTCATGTATTTTGACCTGAATCTGAATGTGCACTTTTTGTATTCTGATGGTGGTGGGTTAATCCTATTATGTCCCAAAGGTCATATCCTGCTTCTCTGTGGCTGTGGCTAATGGCTTACTTCCTGTGTTGGATTTCTTGGGTGAGGGGCTGCTGGTTCTAATTCTATCACTCTGCTATTGTTAGCTGTCAGTTTTTCCGCAGGGGATTTCTAAATATTTTGTCTTGAATGGGCTTCTGCCTGGTGGTATTGAATAGAATACAAGAGAAGGAAATGGAAACCATGATAGAAAGTAAGTCAGAAGAAAACCAATGGGATGAGCCAGCTCTAAACCCATTTTGGGGAAATTCCTGACTTCTTTTTATTGTATGCGCTCATATCTTTGGTAGTTTATTCAGTGGAGCTTTATATCTGCTGCCAATAGATATTTCTCAAAATATTTTTTATAGAAATAGATTTTTAATTCTGTTTCTTCATCCCATCTAAAGTGGAGTTACGGAACAGAGGGAGGAAAAGAAATATAAGTTTCAAAGCAGGAAAACAAATATCCTGCCAAACTGCTTTGGTTTATTTCTCTGTGGCTGAGAAATAGAATTTGGGATCCATTTAAAATGGTAGGAAGAACTCTTTGGGGGTCCCTACTTTTGAATGCCCAAGTAGTTTTATTTGGAAAAAGCCTCCCGTGAGTAGGAAATAGGCAACGGTATATATATATCTCAAACTTCTTATGGAGTGGCTGAGGCAAAATTACATAATACTATCAGCCCCTCTATCTACTTCCAAGGACATTGTGAAAAGAAGAAAAATGCACCTTTCTTCCCAATTCATTTTTTTCTCTTTCATTCTGGGGCATGTGTGCTGGGGAGAATGACTTTGTGTCTGGGGGAGTAATAGGTTTTAGCCTCAGGTTGCACATCCCTGGATGAAGAGATCTAAACAGGCGAATACTATATTGGGTCTAGGTCCTCTTCATGAAATATCCACATGGTAATTAGTATTTAGCCTATTACCCATGTGGATATTTCATGAAGAGGACCTAGATCAGTGGTGGGATTCAAATAATTTAACAACTGGTTCTCTTAGCCACAACCCAAGATAATACTTGGTGGCCTCGCCCCCTTTCCCATATGCACCAGTCGGGAAACTAGAGAGATGAAGCGTCTATTCCTGAAATTACCTCTGAGAAGCACCACCTAGTTTTCGCCTGAGTGACGTGATTGAAGGCGCCACATCTCCGTTTGGTTTCTGTCACTCCTCTCTTGGGCTTTCGGGGAGGGGGTTTTTTTCCCATCTGGAAGGAAATTGAACATAAACCAGATGTGTTCTGGAAAACACAGTTTTGTCATAACCAGTTCGCCAAACTCAATAAAAAATTAGATATCGGTTCTGCCGAACCAGTGCGAATCCCACCACTGACCTAGACCCGATACAGTATTTGCCTGTTTAAATCTCTTCATCCAAAGATGTGCAACCTGAGGCAACTAAAAATTATCATCAAATGGTAATGCTTTGAAATGAGAGAGGGATAAAAATTTTAAATAACTTTATTTATTGACTGGACTGGATGAGGAATAGAATAGCAGGGAAACTTCCAGATAGGACATAAAAACCATAATAGAGTTGGAAGGGACCTTGGAGGTCTTCTAGTCCAACCTCTTGCTTGAGCAGGAGTTTCTATACTTTTTCAGATAAATTAATATCCAATCTCTTTTTGAAAGCCTCCAATGAGGGAGCACCCACAACTTCTTTTTTTTATATAATAAGTTTTATTAGGTTTTTTTTAATTTTACATCAGAGTGCTTGAGAATCACCGTGGGGATAGGGTAATCCATCATCCAAAAAAGAAAACATAATCATACACATATAATTCAACAATTCTTTAAAAGTTCCTTCTCTATTTCCCTCAATTGCTATAACATAATCAAATTAATACGTTTCTAAATAAAATTCATCCATTGTAAAGAAAATCTATAATATTTCACTTATATCAATCCAAATCCTGTTTTTAAGTTTAACTAATTTACAATTACCATTTTCCAATTAGCCTTAAATAAACCTATAATTTGCATTTCGGGTCACCCAGTTTCCCATAAAACAATAATTATTTCTAAAGTATACATATTATTCTAATCATTATATTTTAATATTTCCCAACTATATTCTATTTCCTATTCTACTCTATTTCAAATATATATTTTATAAATCAATCTTCTGAATAGAATTCAATCATTATAAAGAAAAACAGGTCTAAATGAAATTCAATCATTGTAAAGAAAATATCAATAATATTTCACCTATATCAAAACATATAGTTTGCATTTCGGGTCTCCCAATTTCCCACGAAACAATAATTATTTCTAAAATATACATATTATTCCGACCATTGTATTTTAATATTTCCCAACTATATTCTATTTCCTATTCTACTCCATTTCAAATATATACTCCATAAATCAATCCATATCTCCAAAAGTCCCTCAATTGTTATAATAATAATAATAATAATAATAATAATAATAATAATAATAATAATAATAATAATAATAATAATAATAATAATAATAATAATAATAATAATAATAATAATAATAATAATAATAATAATAATAATAATAAGAATAATAATAATAATAAGTTGGAAGGGACCTTGGAGGTCATCGAGTCCAACCCCCTGCCTAGGCAGGAAAACCCTATACCATTTCGGAAAATGGCTGTCCCGTCTCTCTTAAAAAAACTTCCAGTGTTGGAGCATTCACCGCTTCTGGAGGCAGGTTGTCCACTGGTTAATTGTTCTAACTGTCAGGAAGTTTCTCCAGTTCAGGTTGCTTCTCTCTCCTGACTAGTTTTCCATCCATTACTCTTGTCCTGCCCTCAGGTGCCTTGGAGAATAGCTTGACTCCTTTCTTTGTGGCAACCCCTGAGAATGGAAGACTGCTATCATGTCACCCCTAGTCCTTCTTTCATTAAACTAGACATACCCAATTCCGCAAACGTTCCTGATATGCTTTAGCCTCCAGTCCCCTAATCATCTTTGTTGCCCTTCTCTGCACTCTTTCTAGAGTCTCAACATCTTTTTTAGTACCAAGGATGCAGTATTAATACTTCTCATGATCTTGATTCTATCCCTCTGTTAATGCAACCCAGCACTGTGTTGGCTTTTTTGGCAGCTGCAGCACACTGCTGGCTCATATTTAAGTGATTGTCCACTAGGACTCCGAGGTCCCTCTCACAGTTACTACTATTGAGCAAGGTACTCCCTATACTATACCTGTACATTTGGTTTTTCTTGCCTAAATGTAGAACCTTACTTTTTTCACCATTGAATTTCATTTTGTTAGATAGTGCCCAGTGTTCAAGTCTGTCCAGATCCTCCTGTATCTTAAGCCTATCTTCTGGAGTGTTGGCTATTCCTGCCAGCTTGGTGTCATCCGCAAATTTGATGAGTTCCCCATCTATCCTCTCGTCCAAATCGTTGATGAAGATGTTGAAGAGCACTGGCCCCAGAACAGAGCCCTGGGGCACCCCACTGCACACTTCCCTCCATGTAGATGCGGTTCCATTGAGGACCACACGCTGAGTACGGCCGGTCAGCCAGCTACGAATCCATCTGGTGGTGATGCTGTCTAACCCACATTTTTCTATCTTATCAAGTAATAGGTTGTGATCTACTTTATCAAATGCCTTACTGAAGTCCAAGTAAATTATATCCACAGCATTCCTCTGATCCACTAATTTTGTCACTTGGTCAAAGAATGCAATAAGGTTTGTCTGGCATGATCTGTTTTTGACAAACCCATGTTGGCTTTTAGTAGTGATTTTGTTTGCCTCTAGGTGTTCGCTGATTCGTTGTTTGATTATCTTTTCCAGAATCTTCCCAGGTATTGAGGTCAGGCTGATAGGTCTGTAATTTCCTGGATCCATTTTTTTTTCCTTTTTTGAAGATGGGAACTACATCAGCTCTTTTCCAGTCCTCTGGTAGTTCCCCAGTGCTCCAGGATCTTTGAAAAATATAGTTCAGTGGTTCTGAGATCACATCTGCCAGTTCCTTGAGAACCTTGGGGTGTAATCCATCTGGTCCTGGTGATTTGAACTCGTCTAGGCTGGACAGATGCTCACTTACCATTTTCTTGCCTATCTTAATTTGTGTTTCTATTCTGTTTTTTATGGCACTATTTTTGATAGGTTGGTCTGTTTTTTCCCTTTGTGTAAAGACAGATGCAAAAAATGAGTTAAATAGTTCTGCTTTCTCACTATTGCTTGTCACCTTCTTGCCACTTTCACCCACTAATGGACCAATCATTTCCTTCACTTTTTTGTTATTTTTTACATGTTGAAAGCAGCTTTTTTTGTTATTTTTGACTTTGGTCGCAAGCCTTAGTTCATTATGAGCCTTAGCTTTCCTTACTTCATCTTTGCAGGCTCGGGCTATTTGCTGATATTCTGCCTTAGTTATGTGCCCCTCTTTCCACTTTCTATACTTGTCCTTTTTATCTTTCAATTTATCAGAGAGTTCTTTATGCAGCCATGCTGGTCTCTTTTGAGAGCTGTTATTTTTCCTTTTTGTTGGTATTGTGCTAGACTGGGCTTTTATTATCTCGCTTTTCAAAATTTCCCAAGCTTCTTGAGTTGTTTTCCCCTTGAGGATCCTCATCCATGGAATCCTTCCCAAGCCCTCTCTAAGTTTATTGAAATTAGCTCTCTTGAAGTCGAAGACTCTAGTTTGACTGTGTTCTATTGCTTGTGCTTCCATAATGTTGAATTCAAATATTACATGATCACATTACACATTACATTACACAATCAAATTAGTACATTTCTGAATAGAATTCAATCATTGTAAAGAAAAACAGGTCTAAATGAAATTCAATCATTGTAAAGAAAATATCAATAATATTTCACCTAAAGCAAAACATATAATTTGCATTTCGGGTGTCCCAATTTCCCATGAAACAATAATTATTTCTAAAATATACATATTATTCCGACCATTATATTTTAATATTTCCCAACTATATTTTATTTCCTATTCTACTCTATTTCAGGCATATATTTTATAAATCAATCCAATCCATCTCCTGTTTTTAAATTTTACTAATTTACCATTACCATTTTCCAACTTAGCCTTGAATAAACACATAATTTACAAAACATATTATTCCCAAAAAGATACTTTCTTACCTCCTTTCAGATCTACATTCTATTTCTTATTCTATAGACTTTTACAACCTTTTCCATATTACCATTCCAGACCATAATCAAATCAGTCATTTTCATCCCAGTAGTAATTATCTCAACCAAAATCTTAAACCTTTTTAACCCTTCAGATAAATTTTTAATTCTCATTTTTAAATCTAATTCTAGCTTTCTTTTTGTGCCAGGCAGGTTTCCATAGAAGAGCCTCGTCCTCAAATCCCAATATTTGATTATGTATATTCCTAAACAATTCAGTCTGATCACATCTCTCTTCTCCTTTTTCCAGTGTTATCTGAGATATATAATTATTTTTGTTCAATGTAATAATTACTCGTTGATAATCCATTTTATCACAGTTCTCCAAATCTCATGTTTGCAAGTCAGCTCCCATTGCTTTTGACTTTGTAGATGTTTTAGTTAAAGTCTGTCTTTGATCATCAAAGTTCTCAGTGATATTTTCTTCTATAGTGCTTTGTTCTTCATCTATTGTTATTTGAATGGTAGAGTAGTCAGTTGAAATCTGGAAGTCATTTTGAAGTCTTATAATAAAAGCATCTAATCTGGCATTCACTCGCTCATGAAATTCATAGATTCTTCCCAACATCCGTTTACAAATAGATTGTGAATGGGATTCTTCCATCACTTCCATTTCAATAAAAATCAATTTGTAATCCAAAAGGCAAAGCAGAACTGTGTATCTAAGAGAGTACTGTAAAATCAAGTTAGAATACTAGAGGAGAGAATAGGAAAAAAAACTGAAGAAAGTGTCTTCTTGCAGTCAGATAGGAATTTCTAGGCGTGTTGCCAAGTTTGAGTTGAATACATAAACGAAAGCTAGTAAACGTTCTCAGCTTAACTCAGATATTTTGTTACCAAAGCTTCAAACAGCAAAAGAAAAAGAAAAAAAAGACACAGCCTTGTGCCGCCCAGAAAAAAGTTCTAGATGTAACAAAATATCTTTAGAGAAATAGATTCCAAGAAAATATCTTAAACCACTCTTATGTACAGAAGGGGGGGGGGAGGAATAAAAAAAAACACTCCACCCCCCTCCCTAAAGATTTCCGCTTAAGCTAAGACTGGTAGCTAGAAAGGAAGACAGACATTCCAACTTCAGAAGCAAAAGATTTTCAGGATCTCCGAAATCCAGCAATTCAAATAGTTAATAAAAGTTAATTATTTTTCAAGAGCTCTTTTTCCCAAGTATCCAAACGCTGCTCTTTTAAAGTAGAGAAATAATTCCAAAAGCTTTTCACAGGAAGGTAGTTAGGGTACAGAGAGGGAAGGAAAGTTCTCACCCGGATCTTCCATGGTGGTTCTTTTTGCTTAGCTGTTTTTGTGGCTTTCGGCTGGAGCAGCTAGGTGATCGGCCATGTTAATGGCCGATCTTTTCCCTGTCGGCCCAGAGGAGCTGTCTCAGATTGCGGAGGGAACTGCCGCTCCCTCCGCGATCAACGAGTGTACTCCCCAGTGGTAGTCACCCCTCCAGGGCGACCTTCGACCCTGTCCAGGGTCTACTGGTGGGGGGAAACCGCCCGGTGAGGAGAGCAAACTCTTCACACGACCGCAGGCACTGCAACCAGATCCGGAAGCCAGGGAGCACCCACAACTTCTGAAGGCAAGTTGTTCCATTGGTTGATTGCTCTCACCATTAGGAAATTTCTCCTTAGTTCCAGGTTGTTTCTCTCTTTGATTAGTTTCCATCCATTGTTTCTTGTCTTGTGTTTTGGAAAATAGTTTGACACAAAAGGCAAGATGAGAAACAATGGATGGACACTAACCAAAGAAAGAAGCAACCTGGAACTAAGGAGAAATTTCCTAACAGTGAGAGCCATCAACCAATGGAACAACTTGCCTTGAGAAGTTGAGGGTGATCCATCACTGGAGGCTCCATCACTGGATCATCAGTGATGGGGCTCTATCATTGGAGGCTCCATCATTGGACGCAGTGGAACATGATGAGACTGGTGGTTGGGAATTGGCTGGGGAAGAATGGGAAGGTGGTGTTGCAAGTGATGAATCTGGTGGCTTAATTGAGACTCTGCTGCAGACCTCCTTATCCTCAAGCCAGGGTTGGTTTTGTTTGCATGGTTGAAGACAGTTGGTCAGAGATCTAAGTTGCTGTTTCCCAGGAGTGAGGAACTATCCTACACTGAACACATTATGTGAAGATTCAGCTTTCTGGAGAAAACACTCCTCCAAAAAATAGTGGAAGACCCACCCCTGCATATGGGAAGTGTTAGTTTTTACGTATTTGTGAAAAGTTTTTAATAAAAAAATATTTCAAAACATTAGTAGTGAGGCAACACAAATGATGCATGCATGCATATTTATAAGGAATAATGTCCTAAATCTCCTGCCTTTCTGTTATATACACAGAACAACAGAGTTAGTTGGAAGAAACTTTTATATCTTGAGATTCATGAGAATGTTCTAATAAAAATTATCATCAGTATTGTGAGCTGAAAGACTACATTCCTTAGGTCTCAAATTGCCTATTAAACCGTCCCATTTGTCTGAAAACAGATTTTACTCACCCTAATGGACAGGCAACTAGAAAATCCTACTTCTCTTATATACAACAACTGCAGCAAGATTATTATAGCCTCAAAAGTTGAAAGGTTCATCTCTATATATAATGGAGTATCCTACTTCATGCCATCTTTTTCATTTTTGCAAATGTCATCATATTCTAAACATGACCTATTCCTGCATTAGTTAGAGTTTCTTGTTTCTTATTAGATTTTCTTTATAATTCAGATCGGGTCTCAGTAGGATAATGTAGCATTTGGGAAAAAAGATACAAGTCAAGAGAGCAGCTCCATATGCCAAAATGGAGAAGATCTCGTGCTCAGTGTTTTGAGCAGCAAAAGCAGCAAAAGCAGCAAAGGCAGCGTTTCGGGCCGCAGGGGCAGAGTGGACAAGCAGCCATTGCAGCTGGGAAGTTTCCCTCCGCTGCTGTTTATCTCCAGAAGAAAAGGAAGAGGTGCGACCGGAAGAGGAAGCGTGGCAAACGTGGAGGCCTAACATCTAGGCTGAAAGCTAGACCTTACAGAGTGTCTCTTCCATCTATTTTGTTTGCAAATGCTCGCTCCTTAGAACCAAAAATGGATTACTTAAGGCTGGATTTAACAACAAATCAGGAGGTGAGAAATTGCTGTGTTATTATTGCAACAGAAACTTGGTTAAAGCCCTCTGTTCCAGATAGTGCTGTTAGCTTGATGGGATTTTCAACATTTCGGTTGGACAGGAGTTCTACTCTTAGTGGCAAATCCAGGGGAGGGGGTGTCTGTTTTTATATAAATGACAGATGGTGTAATAATGCCAAGGTGGTCTCAAGTCTGTGCTCCCCAGATGTGGAGCTTCTGACCATCAAATGCAGACCCTTCTATCTGCCCAGAGAATTCTCTGTTACCATTATCACAGCTGTGTATATCCCCCCTGATGCAAACAGAGAAGTGGCCCTGAAGGTTCTCCACCATACCATCAGTGACTTACAAACTACTCACCCAGAAGGTGCATTTATTGTTGTGGGAGACTTTAACCAAGTGGATTTGAAAGCTACCCTGCCACATTTCCATCAATATGTGGACTTTGCAACCAGAGGGGACAATACACTGGATCTTGCTTATTCCAACATCAAGAAGGCTTTCAAAGCTATCCCCCGCCCTCACCTGGGCTCCTCTGACCATCTCTCAGTGCTGCTTATTCCAGCATATAAACCTTTACTAGTCAGAGTGAAACCTACAGTAAAGCAGGTGAGGATTTGGACAGAGGGTGCTATAGAAGCATTACAAGACTGCTTTGAATGTACAGATTGGGGCATGTTTAAGGAAGCAGCTACTGATAACCAACATACAAATGTTGAGGAGTATGCCACCACGGTGTCTGCATATATCCAAAAGTGCATAGAAGATGTCTGTGTCCTGAAAAGCTTTGTTGTGAGGGCGAATGAAAAACCGTGGCTGACTTATGAGGTCCGCAAGATGCTGAAAGCACGGAATGTGGCTTTTAAATCTGGGGACATGCTGGCACTTAGAACAGCCAGAGCAAATCTGAAAAGTGCCGTAAAAGGTGCAAAGCAAGCCCATTGCCAGAAAATTCAGAACTTTTTTCAGGACCAAACAAACACCAGGCAAATGTGGCAAGGGATCCAGGCCATTACGGATTACAAGGTGGCTCCATCGAGATGTAAGGATGACACAGACTTCCTAAACAAACTGAATGCATTCTTTGGTAGATTTGAGGCATCAAATAGTACTCCTGCTAGGAAAGCTGTGCCCCATCCTGATGAGCAAGTGCCTAGCTTTGATGTCACCTCTGTCCGGAAAACACTGCAGACAGTTAACATTCGGAAAGCAGCAGGCCCAGATAACATCCCTGGACGTGTCCTCAGGGAATGCGCAGAGGAGCTGGCTTGTGTTCTCACTGATATTTTTAACCTCTCATTGCAGCAGGCAGTGGTCCCATCGTGTTTTAAGATGGCCATCATCTTGCCAGTGCCAAAAAAGTCCACAATCACAGGCCTCAATGATTACCGTCCGGTTGCACTGACATCCACCATCATGAAATGCTTTGAGAAGCTGATAAAAGACACTATTGTATCTAGCCTCCCGCCAGCATTTGACCCGCTTCAGTTTGCCTACCGACCAAATCGCTCTACGGAGGATGCTATTTCTTCCGTTCTCCATCTGAGCCTGAAGCACTTGGAGGAAAGAAATACTCATGTGCGTTTGCTGTTTGTCGACTTCAGTTCGGCGTTTAACACAATCATTCCCCAGCATCTAGTAGACAAACTGGGCCTTTTAGGCTTAAACACTCCTTTGTGCAACTGGATTCTGGATTTTCTTACCAACAGGCCCCAATATGTGCGAGTTGGAACAAATACCTCAAATACCATTTTCTTGAGCACAGGTTCTCCTCAGGGCTGCGTCTTAAGTCCGCTGCTGTTCACCCTGTTGACCCATGACTGCTGTGCTAGGTTTGCCACCAACCATATTGTGAAGTTCGCAGATGATACAACAGTAGTGGGCCTTATTCAGGATGACAAGGTGGAAGCTTACTGCAAGGAGGTTGAGGGGTTGGTGAACTGGTGTAAAGAAAACAGCCTAGTTTTAAATACAAGAAAAACCAAAGTGATCATTGTTGATTTCAGAAAAGGCAGGCACAGCCACACTTCTCTGTGCATTAATGATTCTCCTGTGGAGATGGTTACCAGCATCAAATTCCTGGGTGTGCAGCTAACGAGTAGGCTGACTTGGTCGCTAAACAGTGAGAAACTGGTGAAGCGGGCACAGCAGCGCCTGCATTTTCTGCGCCGCATGAGAAAAGCACATCTTCCTTCCCCTGTCCTGACCACTTTCTACAGGGGGACAATCGAGAGCATCCTGTCATACAGCATCACAGTCTGGTTTGGAGGCATCACTGCTTCAGACAGGAAGGCAGTGCAGAGAGTGGTGAGGATGGCCGAAAAGATCATTGGCAGTTCCCTCCCTACCATCCAGGACATAGCACAGAAGCTTTGCTTGAGCAGGGCCCGCAAGATTTTCTGGGACACTACACATCCTCTCCACAACCTGTTTTCCCTGTTACCTTCTGGGAGGAGGCTTCGTGGTATCCGTAGCAGAACATCCAGATTCAGCCATAGTTTCATTCCATACAGCATTAACCTTGCGAACTCTCAAACTTCCTCCTTGCGTTATATATTCAAGATGGACAGTATTTAATATTTATTTGCTATGTATATGTAGGGATGTGGGTCTATATATATGTTGTACATAGTATGTTTTAGGTGTGTGTCATGTATATGTTTCACTTTGAGAGCGGGCAACTAAATTTCATTATTTTATGTGTGCCATTGTGCCCACAATATAAAAAATGACAATAAAGGTTATTTATTTATTTATTTATTTATTTATTTATTTACAGCCACCATGGACTTCCCTTTGGTGCTCAGGTAGGTGGGGAGGAAAGTGATCCAAACACTGCAAAAGACCAGCATGCTAAAAGTAATGAACAACTTTTTACAAGTTGGATTCAGGGTGACGTGCTGAGGAAAACTGAGATTGTTCTGAAAATATGCCAACTAGACCTTCTACTGACTTCTTGAAGCTTCTTTCTCAAACACAGCCAGATTGTTGTTTTGGTCTTGTCTGTCATCTTTTCCCTATAATGGTTACCCCCTGAAACTCGGGCAACCATTAAAGAACTTTCTGGACTTTATGAAGGTCTTTCTTCTATGGATCTTATGGACAACCGGTTTGGTTTACTTCTCTTTTCCCGCTCTCTAACCTCTTCCAACAAAACATTAATCTTAATTTATATTTTTCTAATAATTGCTTTTAATATGCTTTAAAGATGCATTGATATGGTAGCATGCAGTCATTTAATCAGTAATTGAAGAAATGCATATGGGGGAGCTTCCTCTCTAAGGAAGCCAAGGAAATTACCTGCCATGACTGGACATTTGAGGTCCTCTTTCCAAGCCTCATCATGGTCAATTGGGCTCTAGATCCATATATTGCATATAATGCATGTGCCAAAACAAAAATGGCATTGTAGATATTGTAACTTTCAGCTGTCATTCTTGTTTCAAAAGTGTAATTTGGCAGATTCTGCAAAATCTCCTTTCCTGTACATTGTTTCTTCTCATTTTGAGGGATCTTGCCTAGTTTGTAGATAAAAGATCATTTTCCACCATAGAGGGAGAAAGATGTCCCCTTGTGGGCTCAAGGGGTCTAAAGACAGGAGGAAAAGGCTGAATTCTGAGACATCCCCTGTGTGTTCGCTAAAATGCAAAGCCCCATGGAAAGGCTTTATATATTTCAGTCTGTATTGAGACCCCACCAGATTAAGTTTCCAATGGGAAGTTAAGATCCAAACTTTCTGAAATGGTGTCCTGCTCAATTTTTCATAAATAGACATAGCCACTTGTACACTACAAATACTACTGTAGTCACCAAACAGAATGATCACTTCAATTTTATACCACTTTTGGAAAACACAAAATACTTTCTGTCCTACAATAACAATACTATCTACATTCAACACTTCAGTGAAGGCCAGGCACATCTCCTTCTCCTTGAGCATTGGCATCAGAGTTGAGATGAAATGTTCTCCATTGTCATTTTCAGGGGCCAGAAGCCCAACCCAGTTCCACTGAAAATACAGGAGCAGCTGGACTAAACCCGCATATTGAGGAAATTCCTTATGATTAATCCGGAAGAAGGAAGGATAAACTGTTTTGACTCTGTGAGTGAAATCAAAGCCAACACCAAGCTGGAGAAAGTGAGATTTTTCTATAAAATGCAGAGTAAAGATTTCTAGTGGTTTTAGGGGTCACCATTGTGTGGTTCTTTGCTCTACCAGTCAGGAGTTAGGGGCAAGATTAAGCTTTTCCCTTCTAGGGAAGAGCCATTACACATTTTGATTGGTTGCCACTTGGCAGAAGACAAGAGAAGAAACCATCAACCTGATATTGAGAATAAATTTCACTAAAACAATTGATATCCTTTTATGAAGTATAAAGCAAGAAGAGAGACCTCTTGTGTACAGCATTTCAGAATTATGTTATTATCTTTGGTTGAAATGTTGAAAGGTTGACTCAGCCTTCCATCCTTCCAAAGTCAGTAAAGGACCCAGATTGTTGGGGACAATAGGCTGACTCTGTAAACCACTTAGAGGGGGCTGTAAAACACTGTGAAGTGGTATATAAGTCTAAGTGCTATTGCTATCTGTCATCTATCTATACCTATCATTATTTATCTATCTATCTATCTATCATCTCCCTCCCTCCCTCTCTTTCTCCCTGGTGGTGCAGTGGTTAGAAGGCAGTATTGTAGGCTGACTCTGCCCACAGTCTGGAGTTCAATCCTGACTGGCTTGAGGTTGATTCAGACTTTCATCCTTCCAAGGTTGGTAAAAGGAGGACCCAGATTGTTGGGGGTAATATGCTGACTCTCTAAACCACTTAGAGAGGGCTGTAAAGCACTGTGAAGCGGTATATAAGTCTAAATGCTATTGCTATTGCTCTTTGGAGTTATAGTATATGTACTTTGACACATAAAATCAAATAAACTATTACACACATTCTCTAAGTCAGATATTCCTGATGTGTCCGCAAAACATCCTTTGGTTTCATCTTTGGCTACTCTGCATGCTTCTGATGTTTGTCTAGTCATACTGTATCCAAAGGAGCTCTCTTACCTGTGGGACCTTGAAGATGCTGAAGATGGAGGCCATCTGCCTTGAGGATTTGGAGTGGAGACCTCCAATGACAGAGATCAAAATCTCCTGCCTGTCACATTTATAACCTGGAACCATTTGGCCTCTTGTGGAGAGCAGGGAGAGGCTGTTTGAGGAAATATACCTTTCAGTCTGGCGATTGTCATAGGTGTGGAAGCCAAGGATGATGTTAGGCAGCAGAAGCAAATCCTTGTTGACTTCCTTTGCTGTGAACATCAATGCAAGGAACTGCTGGTAGTTCTTGAATATGACTCTACAGTGAGAAAAACATTGGGGAACACTGGAGGAAAGCTCATATGTGCTTTTAGGGGTGGGAATTTTTGTAGCAGCAACTCTCAAGTTTCTTTGGGTTTGGTTTTTTTTTTAAAGGATCTTCCTTGGTTAAACTTGGATGGCTTTGTGAGAAAAGAAATAAGCCTTTCCATCCATATCATGGATTGTTTTATAACACTCTATCATCCCTCCCATCTTCACTTTGCTCCAGTGGCTGAACTCCTTCCCATTTTCTCCTCTTTCACCCTAATAATTTCGGGTCTCTCTTGGAGCAGCTTCTTCAGGTGTGGTAAACATTGCTGAGCACAGGACTACAGTTGTGGTCACCTCAAAGATCTACTGAAGGCCATTATACATGAGCAACACTGAGAGGAACTTTTACAACTCCCAAAGCCCGGAAAAACATTGAGCTTCCTCCTTCCGTTATATATTCAAGTTGGACAGTGTTTAATATTTATTTGTTATGTATATGTAAGGGTGTGGGTCTATACATATGTTGTATATAGTATGTTTAGGTGTGTGTCATGTATGTGTTCACTTTGAGAGTGGGCAACTAAATTTCATTTTTGATGTGTGCCATTGTGCCCACAGTAAAAAAAAAATAACAATAAAGGTTAACTTGTCTTGTCTTTTGTCTTGTCTTGCCTCGCCTCGCTTTGCCTCACCTTGCCTCATCTCATCTCATCTCATCTTATCATCTTATCTTATCTAGCTTTTATTTGAGATTTCCACCATGACCTCCTGCCCAAATTAATGCTGTATTTTGACATCTTCACTAGGCCAGCATCGTTGCTAATGTGTTGTCCCTCCTCACCTGTGTTGTTGTTTGCCATCTTCCTGATGAAAAGCTCTGGAAAGATTAAGAATTCTAGCCTTTTTATGAGTTTGGCAATTTATTGAGTACAAAATACATTAGGATGCTATAAAATAGAACAGAATAGAGCTGGAAGGGATCTTGGAGGTCTTCTAGTCCAGCTCCCTGCTCAAGCAGGAGAACCTATACCATATCAGTAGAAGAAGTATTTCTGAAAGGAGAATTTAAAGCAAAGCGAACATTTCACCTCCAGGTGAAAGTTACGCAAATGGTATAGAAAGCAGGAATGGGTCATTTTGAAAATTGTGGACTTTGGATGAAATAATGGTTCCCAGAGGCAAATTCCCACCAATAATGACATCACCAGGTCTATAGTAGCTTTTCTGTGATTGGAAATATTTTCTGAACACACATATGGTTTGCATCCTCTTTGCAGAAGGTGGAGGGAGGACCCAGAAGTTCAACAGCAGGAGGAGAGGCAGCCCAGTCATTCTTGTCACCTTCCCTCCTAGATCAGACATCAGGGTTTATGCAGAAGCTGAATTGCAGGTAGCTATTGAAATCTCACCAAAGCTTTAGTACAGTAGACACCACCCATGCCACCTGGATAGACCCAGGCCAAATTTATATCCACAGTGCTTTGTCTTACCTGTCCTTGAGCTGTGACCAAAAACAAAGCATGTGAATCTCTTCAAACCCAGCAGTTAGCATTCTGTAGGACAAGATAAGGGGACATGTCCTGCTCCCACCTGGAGAACTCAGAGATATTTTTAAAAGCAGGTTTTATCTTGGAAGATTTTTGTGTTTAGAAATCCACAGGGAATACATGAAGAATTACTGTTCTTCTGATAATTGCAATTGTCCTACCCTCTTAGTGACAGCTTCTCTTTATACTTCAGAATGGAAAACATATTTGTGTCTCTTGTTATAATCCACAGAGCAGATGAACTTGAGAGTCCATCTAACCTATAATATATTCCTAGTACATGAGGGCAGATATGACATCATTGCCATTAGTGAAAGTGGGATGAAAGTCATGTTTAGACTGTCGAACCTGAGGGATTTAAACTGTTCAAAAAAACAAACAAACCACATACACCCTGTTCTATTCCATCCCTGTGCTGATTATCTCATACTTGGATTCACATAAGAGGCTGTTTTCAACTGGCTAGGATGGGTTGTTCATATTCCCATACATTTTCACACACTTCTTCTCTTAAAGGAAAACATGCATTCACCATTCACAATCTATACTAAATACCAGTTTACATTTCCTGTCTAGGAGCAGCTGAAGCAACTTCATTCAGTGAGATAACAAGAAAAGGGGATTGAAAAGAATCACAGGGTTAGTTTCTGTTCAAAACACTCAACCCTCCAAAGCCAAAATAGACCTTTACTCATAGACTGTTGCATTATGCACACTCCTAAATGTTGCCCTTATGTGACCGCAAGAAGGGACGTGGGCTCAAACTCCCCACGGCACTCAATCTAAGAGCAAACGATTATTACCTCAGGTCACAACACAAAGATTGTGAATTCCACTTCTGACATCAGTTTCTGCCAAATCAAAATGTAGGACCAAAAACAAATAATTATGGCTCACTGCAGTGTTTATTAGACAGTAAGTACTCTTCTCCGAAAGAATAGTGGGACCAATGAAGGAAAATATTTGTAGCTCAGGGTTGAAATGAGGGGTCCTTATTGCTCTCTGAGCTTGCTTGTTTTCTTGCAGATGTTTCATTACCCAGCTAGGTAACATCATCAGTGGTAGCAGTAGTAGTAGTAGTAGGAGGAGGAGGAGGAGGAGGACTGTGGGGTCCTTGGTGCTCTCTGAGCTTGCTTGTTTTCTTGCAGACATTTCATTACCCAATTAAGTAACATCATCAGTGCTAGTAAGGAGTGCTGTTTGCTGCCCATTTATATTCTGGTCTCTTGCCTGTCTGGGTGGTATTCTTTGGTTGGGCTGTTTACTAATGGCTCTTTGGCAGTTTCTTGATTGCTTACTTGATTGTTGGTCTGAAGGTGACTTTGGAGTTAATCTATGCTGATCTGCATGCTGATTACTGGTGGAGGAGAAGTGCTGGAGTCTTTTTCTATTTTGGCCTAGTTCATTGTCTCTTTTGCATAATCTATAGATGTTGTTCATGTCTATGTGTCTATTGATGGCTGATTTGTCAGAGTGCCAGGCTTCTAGAAATTCCCTGGCATTTTTGGATTGACCCTGGCCTAGGATTGTCACATTTTCCCAATTGAAACTATGGTTAAATCTGTCTGTATATTGTGAAATCAAAGGATTTTTGTCAAACCTTTTGACTGCCAGTTGGTGTTCAAGGATGCGTTCTGCCAGTCTTCTGCCTGTTTCTCCTACATAGTGGTTGTTGCAGTTCTTACATTGTATGTTGTACAATGTAGATCAGGGCTTTTCAACCGGTGGTACGCGTACCACTAGTGGTACGCGAGCACATGGCTGGTGGTACGCGTAGGACGGGTTGAAAAAAAATGTAAAAAAAATATTTAAAAAAATATTAAAAAAAATATTTTTGATTTTTTTTTTTTTTTAAAAAGTGTAAAAGTGGAAGAGGTGAAGTGGCAGCAGCGCCGCAGAGGCCTGTGGCCAAGTCAGCTGGAACTGCACGTTGCCTGGGTCCTACTGAGAGCCCAGGATCAAAGCGCGTAGCTCCATCTGATTGGCGGTGGCCTTGGGGGTGGCAGGCAGCCTCATGCAGTCTTCAGGGGAGATTCCGCCGGAGCTGCATGATGCATTGCCTGCCCCCCCATCCCCGCCTCCACCCAGATGCCCTCACCTCCCCCAAGCGTTTTTTTTACTCACCTGCTTTCAGCTGCACTCCCTTTCTCCTTTTGCTTCTCTGCCTTGGTTTGCTTCTCTGCCTTCGCCGTGTGTTTGTGAGACAAAAAAAAAAAGTTCCATGAGACTTTCTAACTTCTCACGAGAAGTTAGAAAGTCTCATGGAACTTTTTCTTTTTTACCCACAAGCACGTGGCGAAGGCAGAGAAGCAAAAGGAGAAAGGGCGTGCAGCTGAAAGCAGGTGAGTAAAAAAATGCTTGGGGGAGGTGAGGGTATCTGGGCAGGGGTGGGGGCGCCAACCTTACCCTGCATGGTGGCGGGAGGGTTAATGGCGGGCGCGGGGGGCCGAGGAGGAGCTGTGCAAAGCAGGCAGAGGGGAGGCCGGGCAGATTGTGGGCGCTGGCAAGCGAGCGAGAGGGCAAGGGCGCCAATCGGTTTGTGCTCAGAAACGCTGATTCCGCGCTCCTGCCCAGCTCACTTGCTCGCGTTTTGCCGGAAAACATGCCGCTTGCTAATTTAGCAGAAGCGCGAATCAGCTGTAGCCTGCGCTGATCCTGGCGCTTCTGCTAAATTAGCAAGCAGCATGTTTTCTGGCAAAGCGCGAGCAAGCCCAGGATCGGGGCGCGCAGCTACAGCTGAGTCGCACTTCTGCAGAGCAGCCCAGAAGCGCGACTCAGCTGTAGCTGCGCGCCCCGATCCTGGGCTTACTCGTGCTTTGCCGGAAAACATGCCGCTTGCTAATTTAGCAGAAGCGCGAATCAGCTGTAGCCCGCGCTGATCCTGGCGCTTCTGTTAAATTAGCAAGCAGCATGTTTTCCGGCGAAGCGCGAGCAAGCCCAGGATCGGGGCACACAGCTACAGCTGAGTCGCGCTTCTGCAGAGCAGCCCAGAAGCGCGACTCAGCTGTAGCTGCTCTCCTGCCCAGCTCACTTGCTTGCGCTTTGCCGGAAAACATGCTGCTTGCTAATTTAGCAGAAGCGCGAATCAGCTGATCCTGGCGCTTCTGCTAAATTAGCAAGCGGCATGTTTTCCGGCAAAGCACGAGCAAGCCCAGGATCGGGGCGCGCAGCTACAGCTGAGTCACGCTTCTGCAGAGCAGCCCAGAAGCGCGACTCAGCTGTAGCTGCGCACCCCGATCCTGGGCTTGCTCGCGCTTCGCCGGAAAACATGCTGCTTGCTAATTTAGCAGAAGCGCCAGGATCAGCGCAGGCTACAGCTGATTCGCGCTTCTGCTAAATTAGCAAGCGGCATGTTTTCCGGCAAAGCACGAGCAAGCCCAGGATCGGGGTGCACAGCTACAGCTGAGTCGCGCTTCTTGATTAGCTACAGTTTTCAAGCAGTTATAATTTCTCTTAACCTCGATCTATTTGATTTCTCCAGAGTTTCTTATTTCTTCCTGTCAGTTGTAATATGTTAAACATCAAGATCCTTGGCCCCCCAATTTTAATTACCTTACTTTTCATAGCAAATTTCTGCCAATTTGAATCAAAGGCACGGGTCCTTAGCACTCTCTGAGCTTTGTTGCAAAGAAACAAAAAAACCTCTAAGATCACTCCTCCCTATACTGACAGGGCAACCTTAACAGCAAACCCCATTCCCTACTAGCACTGCTGATGTTACCTAATTTGGGTAATGAAACATCTGCAAGAAAACAACCAAGCTCAGAGAGCACCAAAAATCCCTCATGTCAACCCTGAGCTATAAATACTCTCCTTTATCAGTTGAATCAAAGTGTTATTCTTTTCAATATTTCTCAACTTTACTGCACCCTTCTGAGTTGCATTGTCATTATCATCATCTTAACTTTATTGCAGTCATTAATCAGAACAAAAGAATTGGCATTCAAATACTCAGAATATCCAAAACTAAAGTGACAAATTCAGGATAGTTAAAAAAGTACTTTCAGACAAACATTTTGGCTAAAAAATAATATCAAATCAGAATATGTTAAAAGGCTTATTCATACTACAGATATACAACAAGATGAAATTTAAATATGCAATCTGGATAATATGAACTTGGAATAGCACTATAAAATATGAATATATGCACAAATACATATGCATATTCATATACATTCTCCCTCTTCCTTTCTCACAGACACACACACACACACACACACACACGTAGCCTGCTGATCCTGGGGCTTCACTTAGCAAACAGCATATTTGCCCTTCAGAGTATAAACAGTAACATGCCTATTGAAAAGTTTGGTTTCCCTCCTGCCCACTCACAATAGTAACAACTTTTGGGGTGTCTTTTATGGTGGGTTGTAGTTCTTACACAAAGGTTGAGATTTCTTGCACCAGAATCTTGGCATGCAGTTTTTGCAACTGTTCCTGTATCAAGAGATTTAGTCATTCCTTTATATTGGACTTAACACTGCTCACCTTAATTATTACAGTGCAAAAGGAAAGTGATTCAGCAAAGGAACCACCATCGAAGAAATTAAAACTGAGTGATGGAGGGAGGGAGGGAGGGAGGACAATGAGAGGAAGAGAGGGACAATGGAAGGGAGGGAGGGAAGGAGGAAGGGACAAAGAGGGAGGGAAGGAAAGGAAGGAAGGAAGGGACAATGGGAGAGAGGGAGGGAAGGAAGGCACCCACCCCAGTCCCACCCCCCTCCACCAGAGACCCACGGATTCCCCCCCACAGGCACCCCGCAACCTGAATGATGAGCTGGCCACCCACCCCCCGCCATTGATTTTGCTTGTCAAAAAGTTGCAAAAGGTGATCACATGACCCTGGGACACTGTGAATGTCATAAGTATGAATCAGTTGCCAAGCATCCAAATGTAAATCACATGATCCTGGGGATGCTGCAACAGTCATAAGTGTGAAAAATGGTCATAAGTCACTTTTTCCAGTGCCATTGTAACTTCGAACTGTCACTAAGCAAATTGTTGTAAGTCGAGGACTACCTGTACTTTATCATTTTTTTTTCCTTTTTGGGGGGGTGGTCAAGTTTTTGACACCTTGCTGGGTGACTGGTGGTACTCGGATGTTGCCTTATCCTAAAAGTGGTACAATGGGTGAAAAGGTTGAAAAGCCCTGATGTAGATGACTCCTGTTTTTTCTTCTGGGGTGGCTGGGTCTTTTGGTTTGCTTAGGATATTTTGAAGGGTTTTAGTTGGCTTGTGTACTATGCTGATTCCATGTGGTTGTAGTAGTCTATTTGCAGTTTTTGAGATATTCTTGATGTATGGCAGTGTAATTCTTTTTAGGATTTGTATGTGAGATGAGTAGGAGACATACCTCTGCAAACACAGAGATGGGCAAATATTTATGCATATTTGTAAGTAACAACGTAAAAAAGTCTCCTGCCTTCCTATTAGCTACAGAGAACAATGGTCTTGCTTGGAAGAAACTTTGCATCTTGAGATTCAGGGAGTTTTATGAGAATGTTTTGATAAAAATTACCACAGACTCTGTGAATGGAAAGGTTTCAATTTGTCCATTAAACTGTCCCATTCATCCAAAAACAATTTTTACCCATTATAATAGACAGACAACTAGAAAATTCTGGAACTTTTATATACAACAACTGCAACAAGATTATTACATGCTCAAAAGTTGAAAGCTTCGACACTACCAACAAAGGAGGATGCACTTTCATGTCATCATTTTTTTTACAAAAAGGCAAATATAAATGAGGTCTATCCTCGCATTAGTTACAGATTCTTGTTTCTTACTATATTTTCCCTACAATTCAGATCGGGCCTCAGTAGAATAATGTAACATTTGGGGAAAAAGATACAAGCCAAGAGAGCAGCTCCAGAGGCCAAAATGGAGAAGATCTCCACAACCACCATGAACTTTCCTTTGGTGCTCAGATAGGTAGGGAGGAAGGTGATCCAAACACTGCAAAAGACCAGCATGCTAAAAGTAATGAACTTAGCTTCATTAAAGCTGTCAGGCAGTTTTCTAGCCAAAAAGGCCACTGTGAAACTGACAAGGGCCAAAAAACCCAGGTAGGCAAGGACAGTGTAAAACATTAAAGCTGAGCCTTCCTTACATTCCAAGATGGTCTCTCCAAACAAAGAGTGGAAATCCATGTTAGGAAATGGGGGAGAGGTTACCAACCAGGTGGCACAAAGAATAGCTTGGACCAATGGACAGGTTAAGACAATGGAGTTGGTCAGTGGCTTTCCTAAGAGTTTCCTTGCCCTGTTCCCTGGCTTGGTGGCCATGAAGGCCAGAACCACCATGACCGTTTTGGCCAGCACAGAGGAAACTGCAAGGGAAAAGAGAATGGCAAAGGCAGATTGTTGGAAGAGACAGGTGAGCTTCCCTGGTTGTCCAATGAAAAGGAAGGAACAGAGGAAGCAGAGTAGGAGAGAGATCAGGAGGATGTAGGTGAGATCTCGGTTATTGGCCTTGACAATTGGTGTGTCATGATGTTTATGGAAAATCACCAGGACTGCAGATGTGGTTACAAAGAGAGAAAGAGCGAGAGATGTTAAAGTGTACCCCAGGGTGTCTTCATAGGCAAGGAAGTGGATTTTCTTGTCAATGCATTGGTTGTTGTCCTTGTTGGGATATTGGTCCTCTGGGCAAGGATTACAGTGGGCTGCATCTGAAATCAAGAGTCATTATCTAAGGATTTCAGGGACAACTACCACAAGTATTATCCCTCTCCCAGAGATGATCTATCACCTTTCTGCATCAACCTACCAAAGAGAGAAAGGAAATGACCCATTGTACAATTTATAGGACATCAAAAAGTACGAATCATCCTTTATACATGAGGTCCTGGGGAAAGGTTAGCTAAAACATTTGTTCAATTCCAGATGTCCATTCACTGAGCAACAACAACAACAACAACAACAACAACAATAATAATAACAATAATAGTAATAGTAATAATAATAATAACAACAACAACAACAATAATAACGTTGGAAGGGACCTAGGAGGTCATCTAGTCCAACCCTCTGCTCAGACAGGAAACCCTATACCATTTCAGACAAATGGCTGTCCAATTTCTTCTTAAAGACTTCCAGTGTTGGAGCATTCACAGCTTCTGGAGGCAGGTTGTTCCACTGCTTAATTGTTCTAACTGTCAGGAAGTTTCTCCTTAGTTCTAGTTTGCTTCTCTCTTTGGTTAGTTTCCATCCATTGCTTCTTGTCTTGCCTTCAGGTGCTTTGGAGAATAGCTTGAAACTCTCTTGTTTGTGGCAACCCCTGTGATATTGGAACACTGCTATCATGTCACCCCCTCGTCCTTCTCTTCATTAAACTAGACATACCCAATTCCAGCAACCGTTTCTTGTAAGTTTTAGCCTCCAGTCTCCTAATCATCTTTGTTGCTCTTCTCTGTACTCTTTCTAGAGTCTCAACATCTTTTTTACATCGTGGTGACCAAAATTGGATACAGTATTCCAAGTGTATGGCTGTGAAAGTTGGACCATAAGAAAGGCTGAACGCAAAAGAATTGAGGCCTTTGAACTATGGTGCTGGAGAAGACTCCTGCGAGTCCCTTGGACTGCAAGGCGATCAAATCGGTCAGTCCTAGAGGAGATCAACCCTGACTGGTCCTTAGAAGGCCAGATACTGAAGTTGAAACTCAAGTACTTTGGCCACCTAATGAGAAGGAAGGACTCACTGGAGAAGAGCCTAATGCTGGGAAAGATTGAGGGCAGTAGAAGAAGGGGACGACAGAGAATGAGGTGGCTGGATGGAGTCACTGAAGCAGTAGGCGTGAGCTTAAATGGACTCCAGAAGATGGTAGAGGACAGGAAGGCCTGGAGGAACTTTGTCCACGGGGTCGCAATGGGTCGGACACGACTTCGCAACTAACAACAACATTCCAAGTGTGGCCTTACCAAGGCATTGTAAAGTGGTATTAACATTTCACGTGATTTTGATTCTATCCCTCTATTAATGCAGCCTAGCACTGTGTTAGTTTTTTTGGCAACTGCAGCACACGGCTGGCTCATATTTAAGTGATTATCCACTAGGACTGCGAGATCCCTCTCACAACTACTATTATTGAGCAAGGTACTACGTATACTATACCAGTGCATTTGGTTTTTCTTGCCTAAATGTAGAACATTACTTTTTTCAACATTGAATTTCATTTTGTTAGATAGTGCCCAATGTTCAAGTCTGTCAAGATCCTTCTGTATCTTAAGCCTGTCTTCTGGACTGTTGGCTATTCCTGCCCGCTTGGTGTCATCTGCAAATTTGATGAGTTCCCCATCTATCCCCTCATCCAAATCGTTGATGAAGATGTTGAACAGCACTGGGCCCAGAACAGAGCCCTGGGGCACCCCACTACACACTTCCCTCCATGTAGATGCAGTTCCATTGAGGACCACATGCTGAGTACGGCCGGTCAGCCAGCTATGAATCCATCTGGTGGTGATGCTGTCTAACCCACATTTTTCTATCTTATCAAGTAGTAGGTTGTGATCTATTTTATCAAATGCCTTACTGAAGTCCAAATAAATTATATCCACAGCATTCCTCTGGTCCACTAATTTTGTCACTTGGTCAAAGAATGCAATAAGTTTTGTCTGGCATGATCTGTTTTTGACAAACCCACGTTGGCTTTTGGTAATGACTTTATTTGCCTCTAGGTGTTCGCTGATTCGTTGTTTGATTATCTTTTCCAGAATCTTCCCAGGTATTGATGTCAGGCTGATAGGTCTGTAATTTCCTGGATCCATCCCCCCCCCCTTTTTTTTTGAAGATGGAAATTACATCAACTCTTTTCCAGTCCTCCGGTAGTTCCCCAGTGCTCCAGGATCTTTGAAAGATATAGTTCAGTGGTTCTGAGATCACATCTGCCAGTTCCTTGAGAACCTGAGGGTGTAATCCATATGGTCCTGGTGATTTGAACTCGTCTAGGCTGGACAGGTGCTCACTTAAACATTTTCTTGCCTATCTTAACTTGTGTTTCTAATCTGTTTTTGGCAGTACTCTTCTTAATAGGTTGGGCTGTTTTTTTCCCTTTGTGTAAAGACTTCCATGAGTACTGTGACTTTCAGCTTAATGTTGGGGCCTGTTCCCCCCCCCCCTAATTCTAGAATGCACAGAAGATTGATAGATCTTTTAGCCAGGAATGCTGCTATATTCTTTATCTGTACATTATCTGTTTATTATCATTGCCTTAACTTCTCTGCTGTGCACTTCAAATCTGATCATTCAGACTTTCTTTGGCCCCTCCTGCTCTATTTAAGAGACATAGATAAGATGGGTCTCTTCTTTCCCTGACAGGTCAATTTCCTCAGAGATTGATAGTGCTGACACAAGAAGCACACTCTAAATAATAAAAATTAATGCTTCAACTGTATATCTGACTCCTTGAAACTGAAGGGTTCTACTGAGCAGTGTGAGTTCATGTCAATCTTACCAAAAATGGCAATAAGAAAAACAATTTTGATCTATTGAATCGCTTCCTTGATACTGAAAGATCTACATTTGAAGTGTCTACTACCTGTCTGGTTAGAAATGGTCCCTTCTGGACAAGCATCACATTGGTAGCAGCAAACCTGTTCGCCCTCTGGAACTCTTCTCCTCTCTCCTGCCTGGCACCTCTTCATGCCACATCTCGCAAAGGGCACCTTCTAAAAGAGAAAAGAAAAATACTTGTGATGGACTAAGCAATGAGCACTCTTCATTAATGCAATTCCACATTCCTATTTCCATTCCATATTTCTATTTCTATGTTCAAAATGTCATCAATTACATGGTTCAACACTGTTGACCAGAAACCAGAAACAGCTTCTGGGAGATTCAGGCTAGTGGTATTCCCCACCCACAAATGGATGCTGGAGGTTGGAACTGGGATTTTATCCTGCAAAAGAAGGATGAACATGTGACATTGAGATACAGCATTTCTAAAACAAAGAGTCATGAGGATCCAACTGAACCAGAATAATCTATGGAAGTCATTGGTGCATCCTCTAACTGTATCTTGGGTTTCAAGCAGAAGTTCTTCCCAATCTCAGTCCTTTGTGGATTGACACAAATCAGACCTCAAATGTGTTATATGCAAAGCAGATTTTTCACCAAATGACTGCCATATTTTCTGACCATTTTCCAAGTTAAAAGAATATTCTGCATCCCAACGAGAGAATGAATATTTCCCTGAGCTTGCAACATTTCCTTGCAGCTCACCTTTGTGGCCCAGATGATTACATCAGGTTTAATGATAAAATCCTGGCCTGGGGAAGCCCTGGGATCTATTTGCCCAACCTTTATGGAGAGAAAAGATTGATTGGGGAGGAAAACCCAGTTGAGAAGATCAAAGCGAGCAGAACCCAGTCCATTTTCTGAGAAGGAGACTTCACTTCCAGCACTGTTGTTGAACTGGATATTTCTCAAGTAGTAAAGAATCTGAAAGAAAATGCATTTCTGGAAATTGAAGAAATTGGCTGAAAGCTACACATATATGGTTTCAATTATTCTTTGTTAGCCATCATCTTACAACTTGGGTGTATATCTTGAAACAAAGATGATCAGGGAACTGGAGACTAAAACATATAAAGAACAGTTGCTAGAATTGGATATGTCTAGCTTAATGAAGAGAAGGACTAGGGATGACATTATAGCAGTATTCCAATATCTCAGGGGTTGCCACATAGAAGAGGGAGTCAAGCTATTCTCCAAAGCTGGACAAGAAGCAATGGATGGAAACTAATCAAAGAGAGAAGCAACCTAGAACTAATAAGAAATTTCCTGACTGTTAGAACAATTAATTAGTGGAACAACTTGCCTCCAGAAGTTGTGAATGGTCCAACACTGGAAGTTTTTAAGAAGAGATTGAACAATCATTTGTCTAAAATGGTATAGGGTTTCCTGCCTGAGCAGGGGGTTGGACTAGAGGACAAGAAGCAATGGATGACAGGACAAGAAGCAACGGATGGAAACTAATCAAGGAGAGAAGCCAGAGGACCAGAGGAATGCTGTGGATATAATTTACTTGGACTTCAGTAAGGCATTTGACAAAGTAGATCACAACCTACTACTTGATAAGATAGAAAAATGTGGGTTAGACAGCATCACCACCAGATGGATCCGTAGCTGGCTGACCGGCCGTACTCAGCGTGTGGTCCTTAATGGAACTGCATCTACACGGAGGGAAGTGTGTAGTGGGGTGCCCCAGGGCTCTGTTCTGGGCCCAGTGCTCTTCAACATATTCATTAATGATTTGGACGAGGGGATAGATGGGGAACTCATCAAATTTGCAGATGACACCAAGCTGGCAGGAATAGCCAACACTCCAGAAGACAGGTTTAGGATACAGAAGGATCTGGACAGACTTGAACACTGGGCGCTATCTAACAAAATGAAATTCAATGTTGAAAAAAGTAATGTTCTACATTTAGGCAAGAAAAACCAAATGTACAGGTATAGTATAGGGGGTACCTTGCTCAATAGTAGTAACTGTGAAAGGGATCTTGGAGTCCTAGTGGACAATCATTTAAATATGAGCCAGCAGTGTGCTGCAGCTGCCAAAAAAGCCAACACAGTGCTAGGCTGCATTAACAGAGGGATAGAATCAAGATCACGGGAAGTATTAATACCACTTTACAATGCCTTGGTAAGGCCACACTTGGAATACTGCATCCAGTTTTGGTCACCACGATGTAAAAAAGATGTTGAGACCCTAGAAAGAGTACAGAGAAGAGCAACAAAGATGATTAGGGGACTGGAGGCTAAAACATATAAGGAACGGTTGCTAGAATTGGGTATGTCTAGTTTAATGAAGAGAGGATGAGGGGGGACATGATAGCAGTGTTCCAATATCTCAGGGGCTGCCACAAAGAAAGGGAGTCAAGCTATTCTCCAAGGTGCCTGAGGGCAGGACAAGAAGTAATGGATGGAAACTAATCAAGGAGAGAAGCAACCTAGAACTAAGGAGAAACTTCCTGACAGTTAGAAAAATTAACCAGTGGAACAACCTGCCTCCAGGGGCGGTGAGTGCTCCAACACTGGAAGTTTTTAAGAAAAGACTGGACCCATTTGTCCAAAATGGTATAGGGTTTCCTGTCTGAGCAGGGGTTGGACTTGACCTCCAAGGTCCCTTCCAACTTTATTATTATTATTATTATTATTATTATTATTATTATTATTTATTATTATTATTATTATTATTATTATTATTATTATTATTATTATTATTATTATTATTATTATTATTATTATTATTATTATTATTATTATTATTATTATTATTATTATTATTATTATTATTATTAGAAGCAACCTAGAACTAAGAAGAAATTTCCTGACAGTTAGAACAATTAATCAGTGGAACAACTTCCCTCACAACTTCACACAAATCTGACCTCAAATGTGTTAGGTTTTTCACCAAATGACTGCCATATTTTCTGACTCAACTGACCTTTTTTCAAGTTAGAAGACTGTTCTGAATCCCTGAGAGGGAATGAATCTTTCCCTGAACTTACAACATTTCTTTCCACTTTACCTTTGTTGCCCAGACAATTGCATCAGAGTTAATGATGAAATCCTGGCCTTGGAGAGCCTTGGGATCTATTTTCCCAACTTTCGTGGGGACAAAAGATTGATTGGGGAGGAAAACCCAGTTGAGAAGGTCAAATCGAGCAGAACCCAGTCCATTTTCTGAGAAGAAGACTTCATCTCCAACATTGTTGTTGAATTGAACATTCCTCAAATACTGAAGAGTCTGAAAGAAAAGACAACTTCAGAAACTGGGGAAATTGGCTGAAAGCTACACATGAGATATCATGCCTTTGATGATTCTTTGTTAAACATCATCCTAGGATTTGAGTGCATGTCTGAGAAACTAGAGGAGTTCCTTTGATGGAGATCTGGTCAATTAGGAGCAACACTCTTCAACTCTAGTTCTAACAGAATGGTCCTACATGTAAGGATTTTAATGCCACACTCTAGATTTTATAGTATGCTTTTGCTCCTGTGATACTTGACACATGCATTTTTAAATGTTTCCTTTGGCTCCAGATCTTGTAAATGACAAATGCCTTTTAAGAGTGATTAAATAATTTCTATCACAACCATGTAAAATCCCACTAACTTTCTCTAACTTTGTTTGTCATCATCTTAGGATTTGTGTCTACATATGATAAATAAGAGGAGTTTCATGAGTGGAGATCTAATCAGGATTTTAATGGCACACTCCAATTTTCATTGTATGCTGTTGCTCCTGTGATATTTGGCTATATGCATGCTTAAATGTTTTCTTTGGCTCCAGATCCTGTAAATGACAACTGCATTTTAGGAATGATTCTATACATTGTATCACAACCATGGAAAATTCCAGTGACTTTCCCTAGTTCATAGTCAAAGACAGAAGAATGTAGGAACCAGGTCTGACCAGGTGAGGCAATGTAAAAGGAAGCACCTGTTCTGGTTTGTCACTTCACTGTCCAGAGAGATTCAACCTTTACCCTTTGATGCAAAAAAGTCTTATTAGGTCCACTTTGAGTCCTGCTTTGTCTCTGAAGTTGACAAAGGCTGCTTTCCCATGAAAGCTGTATAGTGCAACAGATCACAAACTAAACAAATGGGGTGGGGTCCCTGAGGATGCTAAGCCATAGAAATATAAACCAAGGTTAGAATGGATTGAGTTGGTTGTCATTTTATTGGTTGGATTCAAGCTAAATATTGAAGAAAATTGAGGTGGTTCTGCAGATATGCCCATTAGGACTTCAACCAACCTCTTGAAGCATCTTGCACAAATACACCCAGATTGTCATTTTGCTCTGGGCTGACACCTCCTCTCTAAAGTGGCCACTTTCTGAAACTCAAGAAACATTGAAGACCTTTCAGGACTTTCCTCTTTGGATCTAATAGACAAGTGGTTTGGTTCAATTCTGTTTTCTTCCTTTACCCCCTTTCAAGGAAACATTATACTTAATTCATATTATAATTTTTAAGTAATTGCTCTTTTAATCTGTAGTGAGATGAATTCATGTGGTACAATGAGGACCTTTAATCAGTAATCGAAGAAATGCATATGGGGAGCTTCCTCTCTAAGGATCTAGAGATTGGATAAAAAGTCCCAGAAATTACCTGCCATGACTGAACATTTGAGACACTCTTTCCAAGCCTCATCATGGCTGGTCTCACTCCTGATCCATACATAGCATGTAATATGTGTGCCATGGCATAAATGGCATTGTAGATATTGTAACTGTCACCTGTCATGCTTGTTTCAAAAATGTAAGTTGGCAGAATGTTTAAATTCTCCTTTCCGGTACATGTTTTTTGCTGGTCTGGAGAAATTTCACCTGGTTTGTAGATCTTGCAATCAAAGACCCTTTCCCACCACTGTGGGAGAAAGACATCCCCTTGTGGGTTCAAAGGGTCTAAAGACAGGAGGAAATGGTTGAATTCTGAGATATCTCCAGTGTGGTCCCTAAAATGCAAAGAGCCATGGAAGGGCTTTTTATCTTTCAATATGTCTTGAGATCCCACCATGCTAACTTTCCAATGGGAAGTTAAGATCCAAACTTTATAAAATGATCTTCTTGTCCAACGTTCATGAGCGTTCATTGCCGCCAGTACATTTATAATGCTATTGGAGTCTCCAAACAGAATAAGCACTTCAGCTTTAGACCAGGTTTTGAAAATACTAAGTAATTTCAACATTGTAGTAGCAACAAAATCTGGCCTCAGTTTTTCAGTGAAGGCTAGGCAAATCTCCTTCTCCTTGAGCATTGGTATCAAAGTTGAGATGAAATGTTCTCCATTGTCATCTTCAGGGGCCAGAAGGCCAACCCAGTTCCACTGGAAATACAGGAGCAACTGGACTAAACCCACATACTGAGGAGATTCTTTGGGATTAATCCGGAAGAAGGATGAATAAACTCTTCTCTCTCCTTCCGAGAACTCAAAACCAATGCCGAGCTGGAGAAAGTGAGATTCTTATTTCAAAGACAGCTAAAAGTTTTATGGTGACTTTAGCAGTCAATATTTGTTGTTGATTGCCTCACCAGCTGACTCACTTTGAGTGACAAGCTTCACTTTTTCCCTTGTTAGGAGATTCATCATTTAACATTTTTTTTGTCTAGTTGTGACAGGTCATAAGATAAGGGACAACCCATCAGTCCGATAGAGAGAATAAACTGCACCAAAAAGGTGGATACATTTTTTCAAGAATAAGTCAGGAAGGAATTCTTCTTAGTAAATAGAGCATTTCAGAATTATCTTACTATCTATCTTATTGGAGTTATTTGATACATAAAATTTAGCATTGATTCTCTAAGTCACCTTCTCCCAAAACACCTTTGCTTTCATCATTGGCTTCTGTGTTTCTTTTGCTTGTTTACTCCATATTGTATCCAACAGAGATCCCTTACCTGTGGGAGCTTAAAGATTCTGAAGATGGAGGCCATCTGCCTTGAGGATTTGGAATTGTGACCTCCAATGACAGAGAGAAGTGGGTCCTGTCTGTCACATTTGTAACCTGGAACCATTTGCCTTCGTGTGGACAAAAGGGAGAGGCTGATTAAAGTAATCCTCCTCTCAATCTCATGATTATCATAGATCTGGAAGCCAAGTGTGATGTTGGGGAGGAGAACCAGATCCTTGTTGACCTCTCTGACTGCAAACACCAAGGCCAGGAACTGCTGATATTTCTTGGGTATAACTCTATAGTAAGAAAAAAAAACATTTGGGAACATTATAGGAAAGATCATAAATGCTGTTGGAGTTTGTCTTGTCTTTTGTATTGTTCCTTAGAGGATGTGCCATGTTTCATTGGGTCTGAATTTTTTTAAAAGGACATCCTTGATTAAACTCTCCATCCAAATCACAGACCATTTTAAACCTCTCAATCATCCCTCCCTTCCCCATTTTGCTCCAGTAACTGTAATCTTTCACAAATTGCAATAGTGGTGAATATCTGTAGCTCAGGTGTAGGATGAGGGTGAAGGTTTGTTCTCCGAGCTTGTGAGTTGGTTTCCAAATGTTTCATTACCAGGCTAGGTAACATCTTCAGCATATAGGAGGTGTCTGTGTAGATGTCCTGTTTATAAGGGCTTCAGGTGTGGGTATGTCAAGTGAGAATCTCGTGGTGGGTCTTCTGTACAATGAAGACTCAAACCTGACCCATCACAAGACCCATCACAAGACCCCCACTTGACACACCCACACCTGACCTATCACAAGACCTACTAATCACACAAAGCCCTTATAAGCAGAAGAATACTGACATGGACATCCCCTAAACTCCACTGAAGATGTTACCTAGCCTGGTAATGAAATGTTCAGAAACCAACCCACAAGCTTGGAGAACCAACCTTCACCCTCACTTTCACAAATTCTCTTCTAGCACCTAATTAATTTGTGTCTCTATTGGAGTATGTTCTTCATGTCTGGAGACCATTGCTGAGCACAATTTACTGAAGGCTGTTATTCATGAGCACTGCTGATTCCAAAACTGATTTTTGGTGGGTGTTTTTTTTAGTATCCCACATTGAAAAATGATTGCACTTTTATTTGAGTTTTCTACTATGACTTTCCTTCTCAAATTAACATTATAAGTCAACTTCTTCACTAGACCAACATGGTTTCTTATTTGTTGTCCCTCCTCACATTTTATGTTTATCATTTTCCTAATGAAGAGTTCTAGAAATGTTAAGAATTCTAGCTTTTTTATAAGATTGGTTCATTATTGAAAAAAGCACAAAGATTTGAATTGGACTAGGACATTGAAAACGTTACAAGGAGCAGTATTTCTGAAAGGAGAACAGAACAGAACAGAACAGAATAGAATAGAATAGAATAGAATAGAATAGAATAGAATAACAGAGTTGGAAAGGACCTTTCATTAAACTAGACATACCCAATTCCAGCAACCGTTCTTCATATGTTTTAGCCTCTAGTCCCGTGATCCAAAAGATAGCAAACAGTTATCTACATCTTTCTTCTGCAGGTGAAACTTACAAAATTGGTAAAAGATGCTGGAGTGGGTCTTTATGAAAACGTGGGCCATTAGAAGAAAAAACAATGGTTGCCAGGGGTAAATTCACACCAATAATGAGATCACCAGGCCTGTAATAGTTCTCCAGAATCTCTAAAGACCTCGTCAACACACATACAGTTTGCATCCTCTTCACAGAAGTTGAAGGCAGGAGCCAGAAGAATAGCAGCAGCAAGAGAGATAGCCCACACATTCTTATCACCTTCTCTCCTAGAACAGAAATTAAAGTTTAAATATAACTGAAATTGCAGGTAGCACTTGAAATCTTACCAGAGCTTTATAGTACAATAGGGACAAACTGCCTCAGTTGAATGGCTTTTTGGCAAATTTACAGTGTATCAACAACTCTTACCTGTATTTGGGCTGTGACCAAAGAGGAAACAAAGACATGTAGGTCTCTTCAAATTCAGGAATTAACTCTGCGAGATAGAATAAGGTGACATGTCCTGCCCCCACCTGGAGAATTCAAAGCAGGTTTTTATCTTGGAAGATTTTTATGGGTAGAAATCCATGGGGGATACATTAAAATTACTGTTCTTCTGATAATTGTAAAGAAAAGCAATTGTCCTGACCATTTGGCACTAGATTTTATTTTGTGCATCAGAAGGAGAAAAACATGTTTATCTCTCTGTTGCTAATATAGAGCGCAGATGGATTTGGGAGTCAAAGTGAAGTTGGGAATTTGACATACATGAAACTGAGCCCCTGCACACAATAATAATAATAATAATAAAGTTGGAAGGGACCTTGGAGGTCATCGAGTCCAACCCCCTGCTCAGGCAGGAAACCCTACACCATTTCGGACAAATGGCTGTCCAGTCTCTTCTTAAAAACCTCCAGTGTTGGAGCATTCACCGCTTCAGGAGGCAGGTTGTTCCATTAGTTAATTGTTCTAACTGTCAAGAAGTTTCTCCTTAGTTCTAGGTTGCTTCTCACCTTGATTAGTTTCCATCCGTTGCTTCTTGTCCTTCCTTCAGGTGCTTTGGAGAATAGCTTGACTCCCTCTTCTTTGTGGCAGCCCCTGAGATATTGGAACACTGCTATCATGTCCCCCCTCATCCTTCTATTCATTAAACTAGACATACCCAATCCCAGCAACCGTTCCTTATATGTTTTAGCCTCCAGTCCCCTAATCAAGGTGGAGCTCTTCTCAATTTGAGGTCAGATATCACCCACATGCTGATGATATTCAGTTTTACAACCATTGACTCTCAATGTTTTGTCCTAGTCTGTGCATGAAGGGTCTTGGATGGGGAAGAACAGTCTGTTTAAATGCTAGCATAACCAAGCAGCTGTGGAATATTGGTTGTCTCAGTACTGGGGACTTTCCATCTTTGGTCCTGCATGACTTTGCACTGCCATGCTTGGGAATGTTGTGCAATCTAGGGTCTTCTGGACTCTCAGCTCCTGCTCAAAGAGCAGATAATAGGTATGGCTAGGATGGTCTTTATAAGGTTCAGTATATTAAGCATGATGATATTGAGCTGTGGAGACTCTGAGCGCCCATGAGGAAAACAGAGAGGAGAGAGGTAGGAATTTTGTCAAGAATAGAGGCAGCAAACTTACAATTAATTGGCATCAGATCCAGCAATAGAGATGGAGCCAGCAGGGATTCATCCTTGAGGGAAGTGTTATTCATCCACACCTTAAGGACAAATTGGTTGCACCTTTGGATGAAGTTTGGCAGGAGAGGGATGGGGGTGATGTATCCACCCTAGCTCTGTCTTACCTCTTGGTGTCCTTCAATACCATCAGCAATCATATTCCTCTGCATCAACTCCATGGAGTAGGAGGCACTGTATTGTGTGGTTTCTTTTCCCTTTTATAGGGCAGTTACCAGTCCCTGTTGATTGGAAGTGAGAGTCCCCCCTTTGGCTCCTATTAAGGGGGCAGCAGACATTTTAATCAAGATCATGGCATCTGGCCCTCTCAATTCCTGGCAAATAGATGGGGAAGAAATGGAGGTAGTGACAGATTTTATCTTCCTGGGCTCCAAGATCACCACAGATGGGGACTGCAGCCAAGAAATTAAAAGATGCTTGCTCCTGGGGAGGAAAGCTATGGCAAATTTAGACAGCATACTGAAAAGCAGAGACATCACCCTGCCAACAAAAGTACGTATAGTCAAGGCCATGGTTTTCCCAGTTGCAATGTATGGCTGTGAAAGTTGGACCATAAGAAAGGCTGAACGCAAAAGAATTGAGGCCTTTGAACTATGGTGCTGGAGAAGACTCCTGCGAGTCCCTTTGACTGCAAGACGATCAAACCGGTCAGTCCTAGAGGAGATCAACCCTGACTGCTCCTTAGTAGGCCAGATCCTGAAGTTAAAACTCAAGTACTTTGGCCACCTAATGAGAAGGAAGGACTCACTGGAGAAGAGCCTAATGCTGGGAAAGATTGAGGGCAATAGAAGAAGGGGACGACAGAGAATGAGGTGGCTGGATGGAGTCGCTGAAGCAGTAGGTGTGAGCTTAAATGGACTCCAGAAGATGGTAGAGGACAGGAAGGCCTGGAGGAACGTTGTCCATGGGGTCGCGATGGGTCGGACACGACTTTGCAACTAACAACAACAAGAAGAAGACATTTTTATATTCTCTCCAGTCCTTTTTAACATCTACTTGAAGCCTCTGGGTGAGAATAGAATAAGAATAGAATAAGAATAGAATAAGAATAGAATAAGAATAGGATAGGATAGGATAGGATAGGATAGGATAGGATAGGATAGGATAGGATAGGATAGGATAGGATAGGATAGGATAGGATAGGATAGAATAGGGTAGGATAGGATAGAATAGAATAGAATAGAATAGAATAGAATAGAATAGAATAGAATAGAATAGAATAGAATAGAATAGAATAGAATAGAATAGAATAGAATAGTTGGAAGGGATCTTGGAGGTCTTCTAGTCCAACCCACTGCTCAGGCAGGAAACCCTATACCATTTCAGACAAATGGTTGTCCAATCTCTTCTTAAAAACTTCCAGTGTTGGAGTAATAATTTGACCCCCACTTCTTTGTGGCAGACCATCAAATACTGGAATACTGCTATCATGTCATCCATATTTCTTCTTTTCGTTAGACTAGCCAAACTCAAGTCCTGCAGCTGTTCTCCATATGTTTGTCGGAAGGGACCTTGGAGGTTATCTAGTTCAGGGCTTTTCAACCTGTGGTACGCGTACCACTTGTGCTACATTAATGAGTGGCAGGTGGTACGCAGCCCTGCCTAGCCAAGTGTAGTGGGGAAGGGAAAGAGCCAGCACAGGGAAAGACTTACAGTGAGAGAGTCCTCTGGAGCTGCAAAGGCCCCAGGCTCACTTCTGGCTCACCCTCCCCCATGAGAAAGGAGGAGGAGGGGGGTGGAGACAGGAGAGGCTATAAAAGGAGGCAGTTTGGGTGGGAGAGGGAGAGAGAGAAAAAGCAGCAGCCTTGGGAGGAAGCAGAATCAGCTCTAGCTGCACTGAAGGGGAAGAAGGAGGAGGAGGAGGAGGGTGAGGGGAGAGGAGATCAAGCAGGCCGGCCGGCCATTAGCCAATCTAGAACTGCTGTGGCAGCCACCTGTGCTGGCAGCAGCAAACAGGCAAGAAATGCAGAGGAATGAAAAAAGGCAGCAATGGCTGGAGGTGAGGCACGGAGGGAGGGAGGGAGGGAGATGGAGAGTGGAAGGATTCTTATGTGCTTTTGTTACTGAAGTTCTGGGATTTGTGCAATGTGGGCTTTGTGTTCTTAAGGAGTGTTTGGCAATTTCTATTTGGCTGATGGCTCGTTTTAGCTTCTATTGCTCTGCTGTTGTTAGCTGTAAGTTTTGCTGCAAGGGATTTTGAAGTATTTTTCTCCTGAATGGATTTTACTTATGAATGGAGCCATTTGGGGTGGCTGCCTTAGCCGGCAGCCAGTAGTTACATTTTTTCTTCTTCTTTAAGTGCCGGCTGGGCTCCTTACTTTCCTTTCTAGCCAGTAGCTAATTCTTAAAGGGAAAGTGCCTTTTTAAGCTAGTGCACTCAGCAGCTTGTCTTTTCTGTCTCTGGAGACCTTTCCTTGTTTGATCAATATATGGAAGAGGGAAAATATGGGGGGGGGGTTCAAATTCTTCCTTCAGAAGGAGATGGGAATGAGAAAAAGGGAGGCAGGGAAGGGAGGGAGGGAAGGAAGTCCCGCCTTAGCAATTGGCCACCAGCAGCTCTGCCATTGACTTTGCTTGTCAAAAGGTTGCAGAAGGGGATCACATGACCCTGGGACACTGTGACCATCATAAATATGAATCAGTTGCCAAGCATCCAAATATAAATCACATGACCCTTTTGCTGCAATGGTCATAAGTGTGAAAAATGGTCATAAGTCATTTCAGTGCAATTGCAACTTTGAACAGGGTTTTTTTTGTCACCAAGTTTTTGACACCTTGCTAGGTGGTACTCGAATATTGCCATATCCTAAAAGTGGTACAATTGGCAAAAAGGTTGAAAAGCCCTGATCTAGTTCAACCCCCTGCTCAGGAAGGAAACCCTATATCATTTCTGACAAATGGCTGTCCAGTCTCTTCCAGTGTTGGAGCATTCAGAACTTCTGGAGGCAAGTTGTTCCACAGCTCTAACTGTCAGGAAATTTCTTCTTAGTTCTAGGTTGCTTCTCTCCTTGATTAGTTTCCATCCATTGCTTCTTATCCTGCCTTCAGGTGCTTTGGAGAATAGATTGACTCCCTCTTCTTTGTGGCAACCCCAGAGATATTGGAAGACAGCTATCATGTCACCCCTATTCCTTCTTTTCATTAAACTAGACATACACAATTCCAGCAACCATTCTTTATATGTTTTAGCCTCCAATCCCTTGATCATCTTGATAATCTTTATTGTTTTTCTCTACACTCTATCCATTCTCTTACCTGGCTGGTAGTGTGAAAAGCCCTAGGCCAGGCCGACAAAAAGAGGGTGGAGCAGAAACCTTTTAAGGTTGGGGACAGAGTTTACCTCTCTACTAAATACCTGCATTCCCCACAATTTTTTGCATTCCAACAAATTGGGTCCTGTTGGACCTTTTCCTATTAAACGCATCATCAACCCGGTGACTGTCGAATTAGAGCTCTCTAAGAGCTAACAACAAATCCACCCTGTTTTCCATTGTAGCTTACTCAAACCAGAAATTACGTCCAATCTTAGGCCACCTACACCTCCAATGCCTACACCCATACTAGTCGAGGGGGGACAACATTTTGAGGTGTGGGACATTTTGGAGTCACATAAACATCATGGTTCCACACAATACTTGGTGGCCTGGAAAAACCTCCCATCCTCCCAAAATGAATGGGTATATGAAAAACATATTAGAGCCCCCAGATTACTTAAATGTTTTCACTCTAAGTATCCTGATAAGCCTGACTAATGTGATTGTATTGTTTATTCTTTTCCCTTCTCCCTTTTTTGTGTTCTACAGTGTATCTGTCGTTTTTGTAAGGGGGGCTCTATGTCAGATCTCAAAGAAATGTCTTGCTTTTCCTTCCATTATATCTATATGCTTTTGTAACCATTTTTTGGGGCCTGCCATTCTGTTGGGAGGGGGGATCCTTTGGGGATGCTTTGCACTGTCTTGCCACTTTGCACTTCCCCCAGGAGAAGGAACGCATCACCCTTATCTAGGAGACAGTTTGCGTTTTGAGCCAGAGAGAAACGAAAGCAGAGAGACTTTGAAGAGCCCGCCAAAGGAGCCGTTACCAAAACAATATCACACCTGTGGATTGGCTGGGATTCAAATGGACATTGGGACCCTGGGGGGAGGAGTAACAAATATTGCTTTTAATATACTGCTTATGCAGGTTTTTCCTCAGACCTCGCCTTACTTTTCCTGCTGTCACTAGCCCCTCATAAAAGTTCTTTTTGAGACAATGCCCCATTTGAAGAGTTCTGCTTTCTTGGGAGGCTTAGATGAGGTAGGTCTTTACACAAATGGTTGTCCAATCTCTTCTTAAAAACTTCCAGTGTTGGAGCATTCACAATTTCTGGAGGCAAGTTGTTCCACTGGTTAATTGTTCTCACTGTCAGGAAATTTCTCCTTAGTTCTGGGTTGCTTTTCTCCTTGATTAGTTTCCATCTATTGCTTGTCCCCAAGGTGCTTTTTTCACAAGGCAACTGGACTTTCTTGCTTTTCTTGAAGAGCTGAAGAAGCTTCTTGGATGAGAAGTAAAACATCTTCAAGAAAAACAAGAAAGTCCAATTGCCTCATGATAACCATGACCTGGATGACTGAGAATCTCCATAGACATCCGTTGCTTCTTGTCCTGCCTTCAGGTGCTTTGGAGAATAGCTTGACTCTCTCTTCTTTGTGGCAACCCATGAGATATTGGAAACCTGCTCTCATGCCACCCCTGGTCCTTCTCTTCATTAAACTAGACATACACAATTCCAGCAACCGTTCTTTATATGTTTAGCCTCCAGTCTCCTAATCATCTTTGTTGCTCTTCTCTGCACTCTATCCATTCTTTGCACAGAAATCCACTGCTGTCAGATGAGGTATCATTGGTGCAATTGTCCTGACCTGAGTCATGATGGCAAGGCAGATGTCAATTAAAGTCAGCTTTTTACGCAACTCACACAGCATCCAAAGACCTACCAAGGGGGCTGATAAAGCTCCACCCCACTTTCTCTGCCCATAGTACCACTCAGTCATCACCACATGGCTCCACAAATTAGGTTCAAGCCGATCCATGAGACAAAGAGGAATGTCCCAATTGTCACAAGTTCTGAGTCCACAAAATAGAGTCTAAGGTTCCAAAACACAGCATAGTCCAAGGATCCAAAGTCAGCAATCAAAGTCCAAAGTCCACAAGCAAGGTGCAAGGTTTAAGCTGAAAAACATAATCCAAGGTTCAAGAAACAGACTCCACAAAAGCCAGGAAAGTGCATGCCAAAGCAAACAGGTGTTCTCATCAAATGCACCTCTCCCCAGCATCACCCCAAATCACCCCATCTCAGGTGTTCCTTATGAGGAAGGCTAGGGCTGCTTTCTTACAAGCAACCTCACCAATCTCCTCTGTGCCTCCTTCCACTTTGCTCTCCACACCCAAAGATTGGGTGGGGGTGGCAGCTGTTCCTCATCAGCGATGATCTGTAGCCTGTCATCACTGCCGACATTCCATGGCTGATCCTCTCCAGCAAGCAGCTCCCTGTCTGGTCAGCCACCTCTCCCAATGCTGGATGGGATCAGGACTGCATTGTCCTCACCACTGGACATTCTGGGCATTGGATGGTCCTAGTTCCAACTCCTCCTCCTCTGAATTTGGGTTCGATGGGACCATAACAATGGTGATAATACTCAACTATAACTCTCTGGCCCTAGTGAACTAAGCAATACTGTTGATATCCTGACTCAGTGCCTAAAGGCTTTGGGGGTCTGGATGGGAAGAAACAAGCTTCAGCTGAAAGCTGGAAAGACTAAGTGGCTTTGGGTTTTAGGGCCTTCTGCATCTGGGATTTTATCAGATTTGGTACCCCAAACAGTTCCCCTGCATAATCTTGGTGTCCTCCTGGATTCACTGTTCCTGCCCAAAGAGTAGGTGGCAGTTGTAGTTAGGAGGGCTCTTATAGAGCTTTGTGTTGTGTGCCAGTTGCACTCATTCCTGGATCATGAGATTTTGTTTAGAATTATTCATGCCCTGATCACTTCCTGAATGGACTATTGTAATGGACTTGCCATTGAAGAGCATCCAGAAGCTTCCACTAGTACCAATAATGCCCTACATGAATAGGCCTAGGTCAGGGGTTGGCAACCTGCAGCTCTGGAGCCACATGAGGCTCTTTCATCCCTCTACTGTGGCTCCCAGTCCTCCTCTGCCATTTGCAGTCCCACAAAAAAAGAAGTGGGATTAAAAAAGTTCAATCAATCAATTCCAACTTCTCGCGAAAAAAAAAGATCTCGCGAAGTTGGAATTGATTGATTGAACTTTTTTAGTCCCAGTTCTTTTGTTTGTGGGACTTCCCACAAACTTCTTTTCTTTTGGGGACTGCACGTGGTGGCGGAGGAAGAGACAGAGGACTGCGGTGGACCTGGAAAGAAGGTGCCACGTGGGTCCGATCGGGGGTGCAGGATGTGTGTGTGTTTCTGCCAAGCATATGGAGCTGGGGAAATGGGCTTGGTGGGGGGAGCTGCCAATGCCACTGCCATGAGGCTTTGCAGAGCCCCCTGAGTGGCCATTATCCCCCCCCCTCCCCAGCCAGCCAGCCACCATCGCCGACCTACTCCTCACCTGGTCAGCTGGCCTCACACTCTTCTCCTCTTCCTCCTCATCCTCCACACTAAATCGACTGCTAGCGCCTTGGGTGTCTCTGCTCCATCCGAGCTGAAGAAAGCTGCTTTCTGTTACACCTCCACTTTCTTCAACTCGGACGGAGGAGAGCCACCCAAGTTGCTAGCAGCCTATTGAGTGCAGAAGATGACGAGGAGGAGAAGAGTGTGAAGCCGGCTGGCCAGGTGAGGAGTAGGTCGGCGATGGTGGCTGGCTGGCTGGGCAGGGTTGATCATGGTTGAAGAAGGCGGAGGCGCAGCAGCAGGATTCCTCGCCTTATTGAGACCAAAAAAAACTGCACGAGAAGTGATAAATGAAGGATTATTGGATTTACAAAATATTTTCTTTTAAATTTTGAAAGATTTTTGTTTTGAAACAGATGAACAGCAAGCTAATTTTTTGTTTGTTTTTTGGAAGCAGTTATTCACTATGTTTAAAAATTCAGGGAAGACTTATAAATGTGGCTTATTTTATCAGAGCTAAATGATATATTGGAGAGAGAGAGAGAAAGAGAGAGAGAGAGGGAGGAAGGGAGGGAAGGAGAGAGAGAGAGAGAGAGAGAGAGAGAGAGAGAGAGAGAGAGGGAGAGAATGTATGTGATTGTCCTTACTGGACTTTTAGTAAAGAACGTTTAATGAAATATTTTGATTTTTTTTTAATTAAGAGATGAGATATGGGGATAATTATGTTGTATTTAAAGATGGTAGATAAGCTATTAAAATTGTTTTTACCTGTTGGGATGAAGGAGAAAGGTGTTTTCCCTCTTTCTCCTGTCCTTTTCTTTTTTTTTCCCATAATTTTTTTGTTTTCTATTTTTCTATTTGTAGTTTTTATAGTTCGCACCGGCTTTTACTCTTTTCATTTATAACCCTTAATAAAAATATTTGAAAAACAGAGAACATTGTAATGAGAGAGAGACAGAGATAGAGAGACAGAGACAAAGAGAGATAGAGAATAACCTGCTATAATCATGCTGGAATGAAAGGTTATGACAGCTCACATTAAATTGCAGGATCCTCTCTATGAGTGTGGATCGTTGTGAATCCTTTGGCTTTCAGAGAGTGATGAAGTGGGTAAGAGATGCAAAGAGAGTGATTGGAGGAAAATGAGTGAACCTGATCAAACACAATTAAAGTTCTTAAACTTTTCTTTGTAATATTGATAAAGATGATGAAACATTTTTATGTCCATGTTAAATTCATGAAGAGCTGGCTGGCTGGGGAGGGGGGATCATGGTTGAAGAAAGCAGAGGTGCAGGGGATTGCTCTTAAACAGTAAGAGCTGGGTGCACTGCTCTGTGCGGGGGAGGTAGGAGGGAAAAGCGGTGGCAGGGCGCTCTGTGCAGGGAGGTATGGTGAGAAAACAGCAGTGGCAGGGTGCTCCGCGTGGGGGAGGTAGAAGGAAAAAGTGGTGGCAGGGCATTCTGCGTGGGGGAGATAAGACGGAAAAGCGGCAGCAGGGTGCTGTGCACAGGGGAGGTAGGGCAAGAAACCAGCAGCAGCAGGGTGTTCTGCATGGGGGAGGTAGGAGGAAAAGCAGTGGCAGGGTGGGGAAGGTAGGGGGAGAAAGTAGCAGCGGCAGGGTGCTCCATGTGTGCGGGGAGGTAAGCAGCAGCAGCGGTGGAGTGGTGGAGTGTGGGGGGAAGCAGCAGGGTTTTGTGGCTCCTGATGTTTTCTTTTCTATGGGAAACAAGTCCAAATGGCTCTTTGAGTGTTTAAGGTTGCCGACCCCTAGGTCGTTTGAGGGATTTCCTCTCCCCAGTTACATCTACCTCTACCTGTCCCATCAAGTCTGGCAGGAGGGGCATGTTCCAAGTCCCATCTGCTAAATAGTTCCATCTAATGGGACCCAGGAGGCAGGCCTTTTCTGCCATGGACCTCACCTTTTGGAACATCATTCTCCCCAAGGTGGGATTAGCTCTGGACCTGCAGACATTTAAGAAATCCCTGAAAACATTTTCAGTGTTCTATCAAGAGCATGTCTGAAATAAGGGCTATATTAATCTGATCAATGAATGAATCTGATAAATAAATTACTAGAAGCAGAATCCTCACAAAGGGTGGCAGTGGGCTTGGGATGCCAAACATGCTGGTTTGTTACAATTATGATTTTCCTGGCAGTTGAACATGATGAGACGTGTGGCTGTGAATTGGCTAGGGAGGAATGGTTAGTGATTAGAGAGGTATTGGGGGAAGCGATGGAGCTAGTAGCTTGATTGAGACTCTGCTGAAGATTTGTCTTTTGTGTTGCCCAACCCATTCTCATTAAGCCAGGGCTGGTCTTTTTCCTGAATGGGTGAGAACAGTTGGCTATTTGTGGGTGATGACCTATCCTACTTTGAATACATTATGTGAAGACCCAGCTCTCTAGAGAAAATTCTAAAGGTGGAAGAAAAGAGAAGGAGAAGATAACAAGAAACAAGGCAGATCAACTCAGTTACAGTGAAATTGGCATACTGCTAGAAGATCTAAAGAATGAAGTTAGGAGCAGATCATCATAAAGAAAATCTATCTGTGTTGCTCCTAGAGTTGACAATGACTTAATGGCACATCATCAATCAATATAATTGAAGGCTCTCAGAGGTGTTGTTTCTCAGATAACTAACTGAGGTTGGACAGATAACAAAGCTATAACTGCATTGCTCTCTGCTTGAGGTGCTGGATTCCATTGCTGCCGTGGCAATGGAACCCCCAGGGACTTTAATTTGCCACCAGGCAACATTGAGACTGGGATAGCCCAGGAGATTCTGATCTCTCTGGTAATCATAAAGTTATCTGAAATTTAAGAGGGGCTGGTGCATACCATTGGTCAGATATTAGATCTGTTTTTTCTGTCAGGACAATTGTAATGTGAACTGGTATTGATGGATCATATTACTGATCTTTTGCTGTGAATAGATTGCTCTCTGATTGCCTTCCAGCTTGCTGGCATCATGGGAAGGTAGAGTATAAAACATTGGCTCCACTCAGTTGACTTATGAACCCAACTGGGTTACAGAGGGAGCTTGGAGTTCTCCTGAGGATGCAGGGGGCCAATTAAGCAAAATCTTGACTGGTAGAAGCCTGGTAGAAGTGTTTTAGACAGGCCTTGGATTTATGTTTTCTTCTCCCTCTGTAGTGGTTCTGGGGTGCAGCCTGGTTTTTCTGAGAAACTTCAGGAGATGAAGCATTAAAAGGCAGATTTAAAGCATCATTGTAGGGAAACAAAGAGCAAATCTGTTCACACATGCTAAAACCTGATCTACAGAACTACATCATGGTGATAAGAGTGGCAGAATGCCATTGTTTCTCTGTTCTTATTAATAAAGTTGTTCAGATCAGCTTGGAGTTGGATTTTGAGTGGGGAGATCAGATTGAAATGCCTTTGGTTTTGTCTTATGCAGTTATCTAGACCAGAGGTTCTCAATCTTTCGGGCACCAGGGAGAGAGTTTTTTCTGTGGACCGGAGAGTGCGTGGTTTTGTGTGCTGCCTGCATCTCGCGGATGTGGCTTTGCTTGTTTGTGCAGACCGGTTGCTGGCATGCTGTGGCCTAGTACTGGTCCACAGATTGGGGGTTGGGGACCCCTAATCTAGACTGAGTTTGAGCTTGTGATTCCTGATGAAGTGGACAAAGTCCTATGAACTGTGAGTTTAACTATCTTTTTATTAGATTCAGATCCCTCCTGGATAGTTAAGGAAAGGTTACCTGCAATTAGGTCCATGCAATGGTGTAGCCTCTTTAACAGATGGGATAATCCCTGTAGTCTTGGAGGAGTCAGTGAAGTGCCTGGTCCTGCAAAGATCATTGCCAGACCCAACTATTCTGGACAATTATTGCCCTTTCTCCAATCTTCTCTTTCCTTTAAAGAGTATAGATAAAGTGGTCAGACAACAGTTGCAAAGATTCTTGAAAAGAAACTCATTTTATTGGAGTTCAGGCCAGGGGTACGGTATGGAGACAGCACTGACATGATGACCTTTGGCAGAAGCAGAATGGAGGTGGTATGACCATCCTTGTCCATCTTCTTCTCTCAGTGGGTTTTGATAGCTTTTGTTTTAGTCCAGTATTCTATTTGTCTGAAATGCAGAGTTTGGGAGTGGATTCCACCACACTGCAGGCTATCCTCCTTCCTCTATGGTTGTTTCAGCAAACATTTGGCCCCTGGGGTGTTTAAACCACTAGGTAGCTAAATTGTCATCATATGACTTCTTAGACTTAGTTGTACTCCACAAAATATGGAATCCAAATGCAGGATGCAAAGCAAATAATTAAGGCTCACTACAAAGTTTATTAGCCACTAAGTACTCACCTCCAAAATGATAGTGGGAGACATACTTCTGAAGACAAAGAGATGGGCTCATATTTATAAATTCCAGAAAAAATAGAAACTGTTAGTTATATTCTTTGTAAAAATTTTAATAAAAAATCATTTCAAAAAAGGAAAAAAAGATTTTTTAAAAAAGTCATCATATTCCAAACATGCCACAAAGACAAATGTAAATGTGGCCTACCCCTGCATTAGTAGAGATTCTTGCTCCTTATCATGTTTTCTCTACAATTCAGATCAGGTCTCAGAAGGATAATGTAACATTTGGGGGGGAAAATACAAGCCAAGAGAGCAGCTCCAGAGGCTAAAATGGAGAAGATCTCCACGGCCACCATGGACTTCCCTTTGGTGCTCAGATAGGTGGGGAGGAAAGTGATCCAAACACTACAAAAGACCAGCATGCTAAAAGTAATGAACTTGGCTTCATTGAAACTATCAGGCAATTTCCTAGCTAGAAATGCCACTGTGAAACTGACAAGGGCCAAAAAACCCAGGTAGGCAAGGACAGTGTAAAACATTAATGCTGAGCCTTCATTGCATTCTAAGATAATCTCTCCAAACAAGGAATGGAAGTCCATGTTAGGGAATGGTGGAGAGGTTACCAGCCAGGTGGCACAAAGAAGTGCTTGGACCAGAGGACAGGCTAAAACAATGGAGTTGGTCAGTGGTTTCCCTAAGAGTTTTCTTGTCCTGTTCCCTGGTTTGGTGGCCATGAAGGCCAGAACCACCATAACTGTTTTTGCTAACACAGAGGAAACCGCAAGGGAAAAGAGAATGGCAAAGGCAGATTGTTGGAAGAGACAGGTGAACTTCTCTGGTTGACCAATGAAAAGGAAGGAGCAGAGGAAGCAGAGCAGGAGGGAGACTAGGAGGATGTAGGTGAGATCTCGGTTGTTGGCTTTGACGATTTGTGTGTCATGATGTTTATAGAAAATCACCAGGACTGTAGATGTGATCAAAGAGAGAGAAAGAGTGAGAGAAACTAAAATGTATCCCAGGGTCTCTTGATAGGCAAGGAAGTGGATCTTCTTGGTAATGCATTGGTCCTTGTCCTTGTTGGGATATTGGTCTTCTGGGCAGGGTTCACAGTGAGCTGCATCTGAAATCAAGACTCTTTATCTAAGAATTTCAGGGAAACTCTACCATGATTAATGTGGCTTTAAATCCCCCCCCCCATTTTATACTGGAACCCACAGAAAACTGACAGATCAGTGAGGTGAGAATGCTGTTTTGTTTGCATGTACATTATCTGTTGGTTATCCCTGCCTTAATTCTCTCTTTTGTACTTCAAATAGGCTGGTTTAGAACTTTTTGCTTCTCTCTGGTCAAATCTAAGAGACATAAATGGATCTTTCCTTTCTCTGATTGGTCTCTGAAAATCAGGAAGGATGGCCTGTGGGGTCAGGGCAGTCTAAATATTCAAACTTAAAGATTCCACTGAAAAGTGAGTGCATGCCAATCTTATCAAAAATGATAAAAATAGCAAAAAAAATATTTTGATCTACCGATTGGATTCCTGGATCCTGGAAGATCTATGTTTGAAGTCTCCTCTACCTGTCTGATTAGAAATAGTCCCTTCTGGACAAGTATCACACTGGTAGCAGCAAACCGGCTCGCCTTCTGGAACATTTCTCCTCTCTCCTGCATGGCATCTTTTCATTCCACACCTGGCAAATGGGATCTTCTGAAATAGAAGATGACTTAACCAATCAACATGCTTCATTAATTCCTTTCACCACTCATATTCTTAGGTTCAGAAAGTCATCAAATGAAATGGTTCAACCAGAACCATTCTGTCTACCAGAAACCAGGAGCAGCACTTGGGGATTCAGTCCAGTGGTACTGCCAGTCTATCAGTGAATTCTGGAGATTGGAACTGGGACTTTGACCTGCAAAAGAAGACTTGTGACATTAAGCTCTAACATTTCTAAAACAAAGAGTCATGAGAAGCCAACTGAACAGGAATGCTCAACGAACATCATTGCTGCATCTTCTAACTGCATCCTGGATTTCAAGGAGAAATTCTTCCTAATCTGAACATTTGTGGATTGACACAAATCAGGCCTCAAGTGTGCTACATGCAAAGCAGGTTTTTCACCAAATCACTGCCATATTTTCTGACTGAACTGACCATTTTTCAAGTTAGAGGGATGTTCTACATCCACATGAATTTGTCTCTGAACTTACAACATTTCCTTTCAGCTCACCTTAGTAGCCCAGACAATTGCATCAGAATTAATGGTAAAATCCTGGCCAGGGGGAGCCCCAGGATCTATTCTCCCAACTTTTGTGGGGAGAAAAGAGTGATTGGGGAGGAAAACCCAGTTGAGAAGATCAAAGCGAGGAGAACCGAGACCATTTTCTGAGAATGAGACTTCATCTCCAGCAGTGTTGTTAAATTTTACTTCCTTCAAATAGTAAAGAATCTGAAAAAAAAACACCTCTGGAAATTGAAGATTTTGGCTGAAAAATACATATATGATTTCAATTATTCTTTGCTAGCCATCATCTTATGACTTGGATGTATGTCTTCAAAACTAGAGGAGTTCCATTGGTGCATATCTGGTCAATCAGTAGTAGCAATAAAAAATTAACTCTATCCCCAGAACTATAAAAGTTTCTTTCTTTCTTTAAAAAAAAAAACCCTTTTCATTTTCTAATGTTACAATTATATCTTTGAAAAGCAACGTGGTGGCTGAGTTACAATAATTCAATTACATACAGATATTATTAGTACAAATCTCAAACTCTTACAGCCCATATTTCCTCTTTTTCCCTTAATATGTACTATCTCTTATTTGAGTTAGTATATTTCTTATTCTATCAATCAGCTAAAAAAAAACTTTCTTGCATTTATCAATATTTTTTAGTTTATATATTTCTTAATTGTTTTAACATTCCATCTTTTAGACAATCAATAACCTAGTAAATTTTTCCCAGTTTTGATTTTCCATTAATATTTAAATTTAACGTTTAATATTTATCATTTCCAAGTTTCAAATGACCCCAATTCCCTTTGTCACAATTCCCCACAACATCTGGTGTTCAGGATACATATCTTATCTATTTCAATTCTCACCATCTACATCAACAAATTAATAATTCAATATAATAATCTTATTTTCTTATATTTTCCAAATATCTTAAATTCAGTAACCAAAATTTCTTCTATTTCAGAGTTTAGTACTTCCTCTCTCTTTTTCTTTATATCTACTTTCTCGTATTTAAGCTAATAATTTCCATTCTACATCAAAACATATTTATTTACATTTCATCAATATGTTTTAGCATATATATGTCTTAATCACCTTTACCTAACCTTTATAAGCAACTCAATGTTCAAATTTGACTGTTAATATTTATACTTCTAGATTTTAAGTAGCCAAAAATTTTCTTTATCTTCAATTCATAACAATATTTTGTATTCAAAATACACATCTACTTGAATATATTCTATTTTAAATCTCATAAGTAGGTCAAAACCCCATTCTTCTTCAGTCTTATTCTAGCTTTCTTTCTTTGCCAAATTGTCTTCCATGTCCGTGCTTTTGAGTCATCAAACAAATCTCCTTGTATTGTTATATGTATTGTGTGATGTTGCAAAAACCATCCAGTCGCCATTTTTTTGAGAAGGCTAGCAGGTCTGGCAGGTCTAGCAGGTCATCTCTTTATTTTCCCCTCTCGAGGTAGTTGTCCTGAACTATTTATCTTCTCTTCCATTTGTTCCTCTTCTTGATCCTCAAGTTCCTTCTGATTTATATAGCAAGTTTTTTCCTCCTTCCATATTGTCATATTCTTTTCTGGATTTCCCATTGTCTGTACTTGTTGGGCAGTTAAATCTTCTGTCATAATATTTAATTGTTCCATTTTTTCTGTTGTATTCTGTATAGTTGATTTTTTTAGTTGTAATCAAAGTTTGAGTTTGCATATCTGAGCTGCTTTCTCGTTGTTTTCTGAAGGCTCTCGTTTCATCACCAGCTGTAAGAAGGGTTTGATAAATTGCTTTCAACATAGCAAGAATTTGTTCCTCATTTTCCTCCATTAGAAAAGTCTGTTCCTGGACTTCCGGTTGTGACGTCATCGTGGAGCGGGTGAAGGAACAGATCTCTGTTCCTAAATCCCGGAAATTTCTTTGCTAAGAGCCCGGTAAGGGCTTTACCGATCCCGGAGAGACCGGTAAATTAAAGAGGAAGCTTCAGAGAAGCCGGGTGGAAAGCAAACACCCGAGCAGACAGGAGCAGCACTCTTAAAATTGGCGGAGAAGAAGCCGGTCTTTAAGGCCGGCCGGGAGCGATGGCGACAGCCTGAGAGGGAAGCGAAAAGTAGAACTGACAGCTTCGTACGGCAGAGGAGAAACCCCTGAAGGAGGTGAGGAATATTTGATGGAAGGCGCGGAAAAAGCAAAGCGATAAGGAGAGAGATACAGCGGCAACTGAAATTGAATAGAGCGGAGAAGGGAGCCTTAGAGCAGAACGAGAGCAGCGAGAAGAAGCAGAGAGCCCACAGTAAAGCTTATAAAACGTGAAAGGCTGGAATTTAAAAGCTGTAAGAAGCAGAGATTGAAACTAGAGAAAGGACTGGAGACGGCCAGAGGCAACAAAGGGTGATTAAGAGACTTTGAAAAAATCAACATAAGGATTAAAAGTTGAAGTGAGACAACGGAGAAACTTAATACCAATTACTGGATCTTATTTTTGAAGAACAAATACCATTGAAATTTGAATCTTAACTGACATATATCTGGACAAAGTGACTAGTGGATGTTTTGGATTTATTGGATATACAGAAGAGGAAATAAGGTGACATTTGGTGGATCTGTGGACACATTAAACTGAGACAGAGAGAAAAAAGGCTGATGCAATATTGCAGCACCTGTTAACAAACAGGGATCATAGAGAGAAAGGTGATTATTTAAACAAGAGTGATAGTGAATGAAATTAAGAGTGGTGATAATATTTTGAGAATAGTATATGTATATGCATTGTGTGTAGTATTACAGAAATATACAAAAGAGGTGTTAAGAGTATTATAAATTATATAATATAATAGTGGGATAAGAAAAGGTATAACTCTATTTGTAATCTCATTTTTAAGGTTAACCCTTAACGTTATATAAAATTGATATATGCAAGTGTGGGAAAATATTATCCAAGTAATAAAAATGACAAGTACCACAGCAACAACTAAAATAAGTAAAAAAACAGCTATAAATCCCACACCTATAATGGCCTCTCCTATAGGTCAAAGAACGATAGGAACCATGTTGGGGAAAGAAAAAGAAAAAGTAGAATTGGCGATGAACCCACAGAGTATACAGACAATGTTACAAATGATGCAGGAAACAATGACGAAAACCCAAGAGGCAATAGCAAATAATCATGAAGAAACAAAAACTCACCACAAAGAAATCAAAAATGAAATTAAAAACATGAATGACAAGATAGAGAGTATACAACAAACAATGATGAAGAACGAACAAAGAATTCAAAAAGTTGAAACAAAAATAGATCAAGTTGATGGCAAAATAGAAAAGATGGATCAGATATCCAAACAAGCAAACAGAGAGCTGACCCAATCTATTACCTTCTTGGAATTGGAAAAAGCTGCGTTCTTCCTAAGATTTCAAAATATCGTAGAGGAAAAAGAAGAAGATTTGGGAGAGAAGATGGCGGAGATATTGGCCGAGATATTAGGAAAGGACAAACAGGACGCAAGAAGAGACATAGATGAAATTTATCGAGTATATACAAATTATGCACGTAGGCACAGACTGGCGAGAGAGGTACATATAAGGTTGACTAGAAGATCAATAAGGGATGAAATATATAAAAAAACAAGAGACAAACAGATAGTATATAAGGGTAAAGAAATAATTGTATTAAAGCAAATACCACGTAGAATACGAAATCAGAGACGAGAATACCAATTTCTAACAACCCAATTAACTAAATACAAAGTTATGTTTCGATGGTTAGTACCTGAAGGCATATTTGTAACATGGCAAGAAAAAAAATATAAGATAGACACACTCGAGAAAGCGCAGGATTTTTATGAATGTCACTTTGCGCAGGGAGAAGAACAAGAAAGTAGGGAAGAGCCAGAGAGTAAAAGTCAGGAGGAAGACCTAATAGAAGAATTTGAACGAGAAAGAGAAAAGCAAAAGAAACAAGAAAGAGAAAGGTTAGAAAGAGAAGGAGCAAAAGGAAGGGTAATAGAGACAAGAAGCACAAAAAAACCAGATCAAGTAAAAAACGGGAGAGGCAATTAAGCTCTTTTCTGTAAACATTAATGGTTTAAACATACCAAGAAAAAGAGTACAAACGTTTAATAAATTAAGGAAATTGGATGCAGACGTGATATGTCTTCAGGAAGTTCATATAAAAAAGGATTATAGAAAACTACTAGAGAATGTAAAATTAGGAACACTATACACAACACTAGCACAAAACAAGAAAGGAGGAATTGCTATATATGTTAAAGAAAAAATAAAATCAAAATTAATATATTCGGATGAAGAGGGGAGAATTTTAATGTTGGAAATAGAATTAGGGCAAAAACAAACTTTATTAACGGCAGTATATGCACCAAATAATAACCAACATGATTTTTTTAAAAAGGTACATAAGAAACTAGTGGATCTGGACTATGAAAATATTTGTATGATTGGGGATCTAAATGCAATAGTCGATGTTAAGAAAGACTATAAAAGTAGTAAAAAGAGCAAAAAGAAGAAAAATATATTACCAAAATCATTCTTTAACATGGTAACAGAACTCAACCTTCGGGATATATGGAGAGAGACACACAGATCAGACAAACAATACACATTTTATTCGTATCCGCATCAATCCTGGTCCAGGATCGATATGGCCTGGGTAACAACAGAAATACAGAACGGGATAGAGGAAATTGAAATAGGACTTAATGACTGGGCAGATCACAACCCAATAACAATAAAATGGAAAGGCCAGAAACAGAGAAAAAGATGGTCAATGAATCAAAGACTATGTAAAGACAAACAATATATACAGATGCTAGAAAAGGAACTGACATTATTTTTTCAGGTAAATAAAAAGGAAGAGACATCAACACAAAATTTGTGGGATACCACAAAAGCCTACATTCGAGGATTGACAATTGCATACAACTCTAAGAAAAATAAAGATAGGAGACTTCAACAAGAAAAACTGCAAGAAGAACTTAAAGAAACAGAAAGTGACCTACAGAAGGATCCACAAAACAAAAAGATAAAGGAAAAATGGAATATTATAAAACACAAGATTAATCTGACAACACAAAAAGAAATGGCACAGAAAATTAGGATGGCGAAACAAAATTACTTTGAAAACGCGAATAAAACCGGTCGATGGTTGGCCTATAAATTAAAAAAAGAAAAAGGTAAAAGAGCAATACATCAACTACAAGATGAAAGTGGAACAGTACAATATAGACGGGAAGAGAAAAAGAACATAATACAAAATTTCTTCTCAAAGCTATACTATCAGGAAGATATAGCAGATGATAAAGTTAAACAATATATAGAGGCAGCAAAAATGAGCAAAATCACAGAAGAACAAAAGGAAATGTTGAATAGACCAATAACCGCAATAGAACTAGAAACAGCATTGAAAAAACAAAAAAATAATAAATCACCAGGACCAGATGGAATTCCGGTTGAGTTTTATAAAAATATACAAGAGTCACTACAATGGATAATGTTGGAGATTTGTAATGAGGTGCTGGAGGAGGCGAAGATGCCGCCATCTTGGACTGAAGCAATTATTACTCTCATCCCTAAGGAAGATTCAGACCTGCAACAAATTCAAAACTATAGGCCGATTTCTTTACTGAATACAGATTATAAGACATTTGCAACAATAATAGCAGAAAGGATTAAAAAATCTTGAATAACTACATCCACCCAGATCAAAATGGATTTCTACCAGGACGACAGATAAAAAACAATATGAGGATAATAATGAACACCTTAGAATTTTATGAAGTCCACTCTGAAAGACAAGCTACACTGGTTTTCCTTGATGCCCAGAAGGCATTTGATAATTTGAACTGGAAATTTATTATAACACAACTGAACTACATGGAATTTGGGACAAAATTTGGAAAGATGGTTGAGAAAATATATACTAAACAAACAGCTAGGGTAATTATGAATGACGAAATGACAGAAAAAATTGAGATAACTAAAGGAGTAAGACAAGGGTGCCCACTTTCTCCTCTTCTATTTATTTTATCATTAGAAATACTCTTGACAAAAATCAGAGAGGATCAAGAAATAAAGGGTTTAAAAATTAAGAAGGAAGAATATAAGGTCCAAGCCTTCGCTGATGATTTGGTATTTATTTTGGAAGACCCATTAGAAACCGGCCCTAAATTAATTCAAAAAATAGAAGAATTTGGTGAGGTAGCCGGACTTAAGATTAATAAGAATAAATCCAAATTAATAACCAAAAATCTTACAAAGGCACAGGAAAGCGAATTGGAAGATAAAACAAAAATAAGCGTAACAAAAAAAATAAAATATTTAGGGATTTGGCTTACAGCGAAGTGCTCCTCAATTAAGGAGGATAATTATGATAAAATACTACACCAGATAAAAAAAGATTTAGAAAATTGGGAAAACCTACAAATTTCATTTTTAGGGAGGATTGCAACGATCAAAATGAATATATTGCCAAAAATATTATTCCTGTTCCAAGTTATTCCAATAAAACTAGGGAAAACATTCTTTCAAGAATTAAATAAATTGGTTACTAAATTTATATGGCAAAGGAAAAAACCTAGGATTAAATTAAAACTCTTGCAAGATACGAAAGATAAAGGGGGATTGGCATTACCAGAGTGGGAAATATATTACCAAGCATCAAGCCTAACTTGGCTAAAAGAATGGATGAAATTGGAAAATACCAGAATTTTAACACTTGAAGGACACGACTTGCAAGCGGGGTGGCATGCATTCCTATGGGACGAAAAATATAAAGTACATAGATACTTTCGAAGACATATAGTTAGGGATGCATTGCTACAGACTTGGGAAAAGATAAAACAAAAACATTACATAAGAATTCCAATGTGGTTATCCCCAACAGAAGCTCTGAAACACCCAAACCTACTGGACATAAATAAGATAATTAGATACAAGGAATTGGTAAATGAACAGGGAAATCTGAAAACAAAACAAGAATTGGAACAAGATGTAGGCAGAGAGATTGATTGGTGGACATACACACAAATCCAATCTAAATATACAGAGGACAAAAAATTATACGAAATACAAAAAGAATCGCAAGAATTGGATAAAATTATACATGGAACAGAAATAAAATTAATTAGTAATATATATAAATATCTACTGAGATATAAAATGGAAGATGAGGTTGTCAAAGACACAATGATTAGATGGGCAAAAAATTTCGGATACAACATAGAATTGGCGAAATGGGAAAAAATATGGGAAACAAACATAAAATTGACTATGTCTGCGGCATTCAAGGAAAATCAGTTGAAGATGTTTTACAGATGGCATCTTCCACCAGCAAAGCTTGCTAAGATGTTCCAGAACAACTCACCGACATGCTGGAAATGTAAAAAGGTACATGGAACATATTACCATCTATGGTGGACATGCCCCGTTGCAAAAAAATACTGGACTAAAATAAGAAGATGGATGGTAGAAATAATAGATCAACCTGTAGATTGGAAACCAGAGATCTTTCTGCTGGGTATCTTAAATAGAAAATACAGTAAAGAAATACGGTACTTAATCTTACATATAACAACGGCAGCAAGAATAGTCTACGCACAGTTCTGGAAAAATGAGAATACACCATCAGAGGAAGAAGTGATAAGGAAAATCTTAGACTGTGCGGAGATGGACAAATTAACAAAAGAGATAAAAGAAAGGGAAGACACAGAGTACTATGTAATATGGAATAAGTGGTATGATTGGTTGGAGACTAGAAATAACAAATGAAAATAAATGCAGAAAGGTCAAGAAAGGGAAAATGTGTGTATAATAATGTACAATAATGTATAGTAATAATATGTATTATTCTTAATATGAAATATAGTATGAATGAAGAAAATGGAAATAAGAAACAATGGGACAACAAGGACAAATATTTTTTTAAAAAAGAAGAATAAAGGGGGAAAATGTAAATAACAGAAGATTACAGTTACGAAATTGCTGTTTAAAAAAAAAAAGGAATATACATTGTATGTTTATGTGTGTTATGTTTTGTTGTCTTAAAAAAATAAAAATATATAATAATAATAATAAAAAAAAAAGAAAAGTCTGTTCCTGGTCTTCTCCCATAATGATGAGTTAGCTTAGAAGCTTTTACAGTGTTTTTTTTTCAGTAAATAGAAAGCACAGCTGAATCTCCCACAGCTGGTGTTTCAAGATTGCATGAATCTTATCTTATTTTCTTGGCTGTCAGGCAAGTCTCTTTTAGAAAATAACAAATTGAAGTTTCAGGTTTAGCCACAAGATGTTGCCCCTACCATTTGAAAATTTCCTTGAGTCTCAAAGTTATTTTAATCTTTTCAGCTTTTCTTCTATTTTATGAGGAAAAAACCAGATCTTCAATAAAAATAGAAAGTAAAAAATAGATAATAGAAAATCTTTTAGTCCACAAACTTTAGGAACTAAAATTCCAGTTGGGATCCAATTATTTTTTTAACGTTTTAAACTCCCCTGGATAATCGGTCGCTGCTGTTTCTAGAGGGAGGGCTAAAATCCCCCTTCTCTCTCCACAGGGGGGAAAGTACTTTAGCAGCTTACGTAGATAGAAAAAGGTAGTTAGAATTTAAGAGAGGTAGATCTCACCCAGTCTCTTCCATGCTGCTTTAATGTTGCCTGGTGGTAAGTGTGACTTCGGTTGTCCGCAGCCTAGTGACCGGCCATATTTCTATGGCCGGTCTTTCATCTGCCGGTTTGGATGGTAACACCGGCTCTAACGGGAGAGCTACTGCTCTCCCACAATCCAGCGAGAGCCCCTCCTTGCTGGTCGCCTCTACAGGCCGACTTTTCTACCCTTTTAGGGGCCCCCAGCGATGCAAAACTAGACGAGGAAAATGGAGCTCGTCTTCCAAGCGTCCATGGTGGCCGCATCAGCAAACCAGAAGTCAAAAATTTCTTTTTATCACTGTGCATTTTATCATGGCCTCTTCAACTCTACTTTTAACAGAATGATCCTGCATATAAGTATTTTAATTCCACACTCTCTATTTCATAGCAGGCTTTTGCTCCCAAGATACTTGGCGGTATGCATTTTTAAATGTTGCCTTTGGCTCCAGATCTTGTAAATGGCAAATGTATTTTAGGAATGATGAAATATTTTCTATCACAAATTCCACCGACATTCTCTAGCTCATAGAAGACTGTCAAAGAAGAATGCAGGAACCAGGTCTGTCCACATGGGACCTTGTGGATGGACGCACCTGTCCTGATTTGTCACTTCCCTGTCCAGAGAGTTCCAATGTTTAGCTTTTGAGGCAGAAAAGTCTGATGAATATCAGATCAGGAGCCCATTAGGACCACTTTGTGTCCTTCTGTGTGTGCTGAGGTTGATAGAAACTGTTTTCATTTAACAAGCTGAGTAGTGCAAAAATGTTAAACTAAACCAATGTGTTGGGGTGATACAGAATGCTAAGTCATATAAACATAAACCAAGGTTAAAATGGATTGTCTTTCAAGGATGAACGTTTGGCAGCTATGTGCCTCTGCATTTCAACTTGCCTTTATATTAAGGGGGTATGTGTTACTTTCAAGTGAGTTAGATGGAGAAACGAAACTTCTTTGATTCAGCTGAAGACCATGAGAGCCTGAAGCCTTTTCAAGGACACCAGAACAGGTGTGGATTTGAAGCAGACAGTTCCCATAACAAAGTGAATTTGTTGATATGGATTCTGTAAGATGGGGATTTGTCTGGGGAAATTATTGTTTAAGTCTATGAATTGGTGTTGGAACCTCAGAGTTAGTTTTGCTTCGACAAAAGCATGCAGTGTATTCAATAAACAGTAAGATTTTCAGAAACAGAATGGATCTGGAGTTTTATTTGCATTCTCGAGCTGGATGTTGACATTGTCATTTTATCAGTTGGATACAGGCCACTTGCCAAGAGACAGAGATACCAACTAGGACCTGAACTGACTCTTCAGGTATTTATAACCTGGAACCATTTGGATGAAGGGACTGGCTGATTATGGAAATCTTCCTCTCTATCTTGTGATTGTTATAGATGTGGAAGCCAAATGTGATGTTGGGGAGGAGAACTAAATCCTTGTTGACCTCTGTGACTGCAAACATTAAGGCCAGGAACTGCTGAGAACTATTGGATGTGGGACTATAGTGAAAAAAAATTGGGGAATATTACAAGACAGCTGTGTGTGGTGGTGGAGTTTGACTTGCTTTGAGAGGCGGGATTTTTGGAGAAGCAACTCTCATCTTTCATTGGGATTTGATTTAGGATTTCAGCTGACCTCTTGAACATCTTCAACAACCATACCCAGATGATTACTTTGCTCTGACCTGACATGTCCTCTCTGGAGTGGTCATTCCCTGAAACTCAGGGAACCTGCTCCAGTCTGCTCTCTCAGGAAAGTAAGACTTGTAATTCCATTTGGTTGAAGTAGAGAAACCTTTACTGAAAAAAAACCTGGTTGCAGTAAAGTCAGATGGAATCTGGTGTTCCTGGGCAAAATACAAAGATAAAGATAAAGATAAATAACCTTTATTGTCATTTTTATATTGTGGGCACAATGGCACACATAAAAAATGAAATTTAGTTGCCCGCTCTCAAAGCTATTTCTTTCATTTCCCATTCCCTCCCCCCATTACTAGACCCCCCTGGTCAGCCAATGTGATGCCATTAAGATCTTTTGATAAACTCTGAGGTGTCAAACTGTTAGCATTCCATTCTCAGGGTAAATGGCCTTGAAGATCCTGGTACAAGCTGGTTTAGTGGCGATCTGATCTTCTTCGTTGTCACTCCCCCCTCCCCTCTCCTATTTCCCACATTTGAAGTTACAGCAATAGCACCCAATAAACATCCTCCCTCCTCCCAAACAAAGGGCAGGACCCCAGTGAGGAACAGCCAATGATGGTGGACCTGACACCTTTGAAGATCTTTCAAGACTTTAAAAGAAGGTCTTTTCTCTATGGATCGTATGGAAAACTGGTTTGCCTTACTTCTCTTTTCTTCCCCATACATCTTTTATCCAAACATCATAAAATTCATACATTTTAAAATAATTGCTGTTTTAATCTCTACTGAGATGCATTCATATGGTAACATATGGATTTAATCAGTAATTCCAGAAATTTGTATGAGGAGTTTCCTCTCTAAGAATCTATGGATTGGATAAAAAGCCCCCAAAATTACCTGCCATGACTGGACATTTGAGATCCTCTTTCCAAGCCTCATCATTGTTGGTCGGACTCTAGATCCATGCATTGCATGTAATGCATGTCCCAGAGCATGAATGGCATTGTAAATGTTGTAACTTTCACCTGTCATACTTGTTTCAAAAATGTAATTTGGCAGATTCTGTAAATTCTCATTTCCTGCACATAGTTTTTTCTCCTTTTGAGGGATTTTGTCTGATTTGTGAATCTTGCAGTCAAAGGCCATTTCCCACCATTGCAGGAGAAAGATGTCCCCTTGTGGGTTGAAAGGGTCTAAAGACAGGAGGAAATGGCTGAATTCCATGGCATCACCAGTGTGGTCCCTAAAATGCAGAGACCCATGGAAGGGTTTTATACAGTTTGATATGCTTTGCAATCCCATCACACTTACTTTCCAATGGAAGTTAAGATCCAAACTTTGCAAAATGATGTCTTTGTCCATTCTTCATGAGCATTCATCGACAATACTAAATCTGTAATACTACGGGAGTCTCCAAACAGAACAATCACCTCAGCTTTCGACCATATTTTGAAACTATTAAGTAATTTCAACCTTGTAGTAGTAAGAATATCGTATTTGAACATTGCAGTGAAGGCCAGGCAGATCTCCTTCTCCTTGAGCTTTGGCGTCAGAGTTGAGATGAAATGTTCTCCATTGTCAGTTTCAGGGGCCAGAAGCCCAACCCAGTTCCACTGGAAATACAGGAGCAGCTGGACTAAGCCCACATACTCAGCAAATTCCTTCGGATTAATGCGGAAGAAGGAAGGATAAACTGTTCTCTCTCCCTGAGAGAACTCAAAGCCAACACCAAGCTAGAGAAAAGGAGAATCTTTTTTCAAAAGCAAAGTAAAGGTTGATGTTGCCTTTTCCGATCACCAATGTACGTTTTCTTGTCTCACCAATCATGCTGACTCGCTTTGAGTGGCAAGTTTAATCCCCTTCCATTCTTAGGAAGAGCCACCAGTTACTTTTTTTGTTTGGTTGTGACAGGTGAGAAGCCGATGGATCAATCTGATAATGAGAGTAATCTGCACCAAAAGTTGGATACATTTTTTTGGAAGAATATGTTAGGAAATAATTCCTCTTGGGATGTAGAGAATTTCTGAATTATCTCATTATCTGTCTCTTTGGGGTTATATAAAAGCATACATTGACACATAAAATATAGCATGCATTCTTTAAATCACCTTCTTCTGGCATGTCCCAAAAATACCTTTGGTTTCATCTTTGACTTCTATGTGTGTTGATGTTGTTTGTCTACTCCATAATGTATCTGGAGGGGGGCCCTTACCTGTGTGACCTTGAAGATGCTAAAGATGGAGGCCATCAGCCTTGAGGATTTGGAGTTGAGGCCTCCAATGACAGAGAGCAGAGGGTCCTGCCTGTCACATTTATAACCTGGAACCATTTGGCCTCGTGTGGAGAGCAGGGAGAGGCTGATTAAGGAAATCTTCATCTCAATCAGATAATTGTCATAGAGGTGGAAACCAAGTGTGATGTTGAGGAGAAGAACCAGATCCTTGTTGACCTCTCTGACTGCAAACACCAAGGCCAGGAACTGCTGGTAATTCTTGGGCATGACTCTATAGTGATAAAAACATTGGAGGACATTACAGGAAAGCTTGTGTATGCTTTTGGAAGTTGCCTTGCCTGAGGGTGGAATTCCAATTGTTTCATTGGGTTTGAGATTTTAAAAGGGTTAAACTTGGATCACTTTGTGAGAAGGGAGAAAAGCCTGTTTGTCCATATTCGAGATCATTTTATACCCCTCTGTCATCCCTCACTGCTTCACTTTACTGAAGTGGCTGCAATCCTTCCCTATTATTCCTCTAACAATCTAATCAATTTGGTTAACAGTAACAGAGTTGGAAGGGACCTTGGAGATCATCTAATCCCACACCCTGTTCTCTCAGGAGACCTATATTATTTCTGATATATAGCTGTCCTGTCTTTTCTTAAAAGCCTCCAAAATTGTGGCACCCACAATTTCTGAAGGCAATTTGTTCCACTGGTTAGTTGTTCTCACTGTTAGGATTTTTTTCTCTTGGAGAAAATTCTCCCATGGAGCAGCTTCTTCACATCTGGATAGCATTGCTCAGCAAAGAGATCCAGTGGGGATCACAGCATAGATTTAGTGAAGACCTTTTATTCATGAGCAGTACTGATTCAAAAAGTGAAGTTTGTTTTATTTCATTTCTTCAGTATCCCACACTTATTGAGCTTTTCTTTCAGTGTTCCATCCTACGAACCTCTTCCCAAATCAACATTACAAGTCAACTTCTTCGTTAGACCAGCATTATTTCTGATCAGTTGGATTTCTTCATTTTTTAATGTGGTTTATAATTTCCTGATGAAGAATTCTGGGAAGATTAAGAATTCTAGCCTCTTTTATGACTTTGGTTCTTTATTGAAAAAGAATAGGACCAGTATTTCTAAAAAGAGTCCGTGAATCCAAAAGCAAGCAAGCATTTATCTACAACTTTCCCTCCAGGTGAAACTTACGCAGTTGGTAAAGCATACTGGGATAGGTCTGAATGATAGCCTTGTCCACTGTAGAAAAAAATAATGGTTTTCAGGGGCAGGTTCCCACCAATAATGAAATCACCAGGCCTGTAATAGTCCTCCAGAGTCTGCAAAGACCTTGTCAATACACATATGGTTTGCATCCTCTTAGCAGTAGTTGAAGGCAGGAGCCAGAAAAATAGCATCAGCAGAAGAGGCAGCTCACTCATTCTTTTCATCTTTCCTCCTAAATCAGAACTCAAGGTTTGTGCAGGAGCTAAATTGCAGGTAATCTCAGCCGAGTTTTAGCACAATAGAGACTGACCCTCTCATTTCTATGGTTTTGTGGCTAATTGATATCAATGATCCTTCCCCTTATATGTGTGTTTGACCAAAGAAGAAGCTAAAGCTAGCCAAGTCTCACCAAACCCAGGAGTGGGCTCTTTGCAAAACAAGGCAAGGTGACATGACTGCCACCACCCCCCCAACAGGAGAATTCAAAACATGTTTTTTAGAGTAGGTTTTATCTTGGAAGATTTTTCTGAGTAGAAATCCACAAGGGATACATTAGGAATTACTGTTCTTCTGCTAATTGCAAGGAACAGCAGTAGCCCTGCCCACTTCACAGTAGATTTATTTTTGTGTGTATCAGAAGGGGAAAAACATGATTATTTCTCCTGTTGCTAATCTAGAGAGCAGATTGATTTAAGAGTCAAGATGAAGTTGGGTATTTGGTCTACATGAAATTGAGCACCTGGAGTTTGAAATCTTACCATTTCATCCCAGCAACCTTATAAATGTTCTTGTGGCACAGCCCTGCCAAGCAGGAACAGGTCACTATTGTTAAAAGAAAAATCATCATCAGGGTCCAGTCTAAGGTGGGAAATGGAGGCTAAGATGCTGGAAATAAAGATGAAGGCTGCTTAGAAGGAAGGTTCCAGTTTATTGAGTTGCAGAACCAGACAGAAGTGTGGTTCTGGAGCAGCTGACCACATGGAGCTGGGAGTGGTGAGTTTTTATACTTTCTTGGGCTTTTGTGTTTGGAGTTGTTAATGTTCCTGTGGCATGAACTTTGACCTGAGCTGATAATAATAATAATAATAATAATAATAATAATAATAATAATAATAATAATAATAATAATAATAATAATAATAATAATAATAATAATAATAATAATAATAATAATAATAATAATAATAATAATAGCATTTGAAAAACATTGAAGGAAAATGTGATAACAACTTGACATGGACATGGCTTAAGATGGGAACCATCAAGAAAGAAACAGAAGGCTTAATACTGGCTGCTCAAGAACAAGCATTACCAACTAATGCCATGAAAGCGAAGATACAAAAATCCACTGACAATCCAAATTGCCGACTTTGCAATGACAAAGTTGAAACTGTTTCACACCTAATCTGTGAGTGCAGCAAAATCGCACAAACTGATTACAAATCTAGACATGACCATTAATCCACTGGGCATTGTGTAAAAAATACGACTTGCCTGTGTCTGAAAAGTCGTGGGAACACAGGGTGGAAAAAGTTGTTGAGAATGAGAGGGTGAAGATCTTGTGGGACTTTCGAATACAGAGAGATCGCCATTTGGAACACAATACGCCGGATATCGCAGTTGTAGAGAACCGAAGCGTACAGCTGATTGATATCGCTGTACCAGGAGATGCCAGAGTCGAAGAAAAAGAACTGGAAAAAATTACGAGATATCGTGACCTGGCTATTGAAACTGCGCGATTATGGATGAAACGTGTAACAGTGGTACCCATTGTCATCGGGGCACTGGGAACTATGTCCAAAAACTTTGCAAAATACATCAAGAAATTGCAGCTTCCTGCAATAACTCCAGCAATGTTACAAAAAACTGCGCTACTCGGAACATCTTATATTTTAAGAAGGTACCTGGTTGACACCTAGGATGCTGGTAGCAACCCGTGTCATCCATCAGCGCCAGCCAATTTGAATGTTCAGTTGACTGAGGTTCATGTTTACTAATAAAAGATTAATAGTAATAATAATAATAATTAATTAATAATAATAATCTAATAATAATAATAATATAATAATATTAATAATATAAAAATAATAATAATATAATTAATAATAATAATAATATCATAATATAATAATAAAAAAAGTTGGAATGGACCTTGAGTCATTGGGTCCACCCCTCTGCTCAGGCAGAAACCTATACCATTTTGAACAAATGCTGTCCAGTCCTCTTTTAACACTTCTCAGTGTTGGAGCTTCACCGCTTCTGAGGCGGTTTTCCCTGTTAATTGTCTAACTGTCCGGAAGTTTCGCCTCAGTTCCAGGTTGCTTCTCTCCTTGACTATTTCGCATCCATTACTTGCTTTCCTGCCCTCGGCGCCTTGCAGAATGCTTGACTCCTCTTCTTTGTGGCAACCCCTGAGATATTGGAATAACTGGCTATCATGTTACCCTAGTCCTTCTTTCATTAAACTAGACCTACCCTAATTCCCCGCAAACGTCCTGCTATTGCTTTAGCCTCCATTCCCTAATCATCTTGTTGCCCTTCTCTTCACCACTCTTTCTAGAAGTCCTCAACATCTTTTTTAGACATCGTGGTGAACCAAACTGGATGCATTGTTCAATGTGGCCTTCCAGTATTGTAAGTGGTATTATACTTCACGTGACTTGATTCTATCCCTCTGTTATGCAGCCCAGCACTGTGTTGGCTTTTTTGGCAGCTGCAGCACACTGGCTGGCTCATATTTAAGTGATTGTCCACTAGGACTCCGAGATCCCTCTCACAGTTACTACTATTGAGCAAGGTACCCCCTATACTATACCTGTACATTTGGTTTTTCTTGCCTAAATGTAGAACCTTAGTTTTTTCACCATTGAATTTCATTTTGTTAGATAGCGCCCAGTGTTCAAGTCTGTCCAGATCCTCTTGTATCCTAAGCCTGTCTTCTGGAGTGTTGGCTATTCCTGCTAGCTTGGTGTCATCCGCAAATTTGATGAGTTCCCCATCTATCCCCTCGTCCAAATCGTTGATGAAGATGTTGAAGAGTACTGGGCCCAGAACAGAGCCCTGGGGCACCCCACTGCACACTTCCCTCCATGTAGATGCAGTTCCATTGAGGACCACACGCTGAGTACGGCCGGTCAGCCAGCTACGAATCCATCTGGTGGTGATGTTGTCTAATGCACATTTTTCTATCTTATCAAGTAGTAGGTTGTGATCTACTTTATCAAATGCCTTACTGAAGTCCAAGTAAATTATATCCACAGCATTCCTCTGATCCACTAATTTTGTCACTTGGTCAAAGAATGCAATAAGGTTTGTCTGGCATGATCTGTTTTTGACAAACCTTTTGGTATTGTGATGGTGGTGGATTAATCCTATTATGTCCTAAGGTCATGTCATGCTTCTCTGGGGCTGTAGCTGATGGCTATGTCCTGTGTTGGATTTTTGGGTGAGGGGTTGCTGATTCTAATTTTATCAATGTGCTATTGTTAGCTATCAAATCTTGTTCCAAGGGATTTCAAAAGATCCTGTCTTGAATGGGTTTCTGCAGGTAGTATTTGCTGATGAATGGGGCATCTGTCTGGGATTATCAAATCTGCATTTATAGCCTCTGCCTGGGGCTATTAAAAAAAACTGGGGCTGCTTTTCTGCCTTTAAGATCCTTCGGGGAAATATAATATTCTGCCTTTTTAATATTCCCCCAAAATATTTCCTTCTCTGGGAGGGGGGTGCTGGCTTCCCACACTATGAACAAGTGTCTATTAGTGAAGTAACAGGGGCAGAAAAATAATAGCATTTCCCCCCTTTTATCACCATGATATAGTTCCGAATATCAGCTTTTACCATATGTGGTCACTGCTTTTATCATGTTGCTCTTTGTTTTCCTCCAGTGATACTGTCAAAGTTCCGGCTGATAATCTCAACAAAGTAAGCATACCTGAGACGTTATGATCTCTAATGCAAAACTTTATTGAGCACTGCATACCATCACTAATGAATGGAAAACCAGCTCTGGCAATATGGCTCCAGAAAGATAGTTAAAAGAATAAATCTTTCCCTTCCCTCTCTGACACTTTGGGTCACATTGTCCAATTAATCTTCAGGCGATTGTTATGAGAAGAAAGTCTCTGCTCAATATAACATCTCTTCTGCAACCTTGCTTCCTAACAGATAGAACCCACCTGTGCATTCCATACATTCCCCACCCCTCTCAAAACTGTTGGCAAGCTAGAAGCAGCATGGCTGTCCCAGGACAAACAATCTTCGTAGCTTGACAGGCTGGCCCCCTTACAGAGTTGGGAGAACCTGGAAAACAATGAATACACATTATTACTTGTTAACTTTCTCTTGTGATGGCCCTGGCTTCTGGGGGTGTTTATTATGGAATCGCTCCATTAAGTGATCTGCTTTCACATTGTGAGCCTTTACCCATCTGGCCTCTGATATTGGGTAACCTTTCCATTGGATTAGCTACTGTAACTTCCCTTTATGGATCCTGGAGTCTAGGATCTGCTTAACTTCATAGTGTGTTTTCCCCCCCACACACACACTATTATTGAATCAGGGGCTGCTTTCCCCCCTTCCCTCATTCTAGAGCTCTGAAATGGATTCAATAGGCTGCAATGGAATACTGGATATATTTTACCCAGTATTCTGGGCAGTCTGAGCTCTACCGTCACTGGATTGATGACTTTCACAATACGGAAAGGGCTTATGTATTTTGGACCTAGCTTTTTGCAAGATTGTTTCATCTTTATGTATTTTGTGGGCAGATACATTTTATCTCCTACATGAAATGTCCCTTGGGGAGCTTGCTTTTTATCTGCCTGATTTTTCTGACTCTCAGCTACTTTGACCAATGCTTTCTTTGTGTTGCTCCAGACATTCTGGAATGAATCTACCCATTCAGTTAAAGTACCTGAGGAGGGAAGTTCCTGAGGGCTTTCTGGCATGGGCATGAATTCCACTCTCATAGCCACCTTAAATGGGGGGAAACCTGTACTGCTGTGTACCATGTTGTTATATGCTACCTCTGCAAATGACAAAAGCCCTGCCCAGTTGGTTTGCTGGTAGTTTACATAGCAATGCAGGTACTGTTCCACCATTGCATTAGCTCGTTCTGTGGCTCCATTTATACTCAGATGAAAAGCCGAACTAAGCCCCTGGGATGACCCAATCATCCTCACAAATTCCTTCCAGAACCTAGCAGTAAACTGGACCTCTCTATCTGGGATGATGTATTTGGGCACCCCATGCAGCTGATAGATGTGCTATAGGAACAGCTTTGCTAGCTTCTGGGCTGAGTGGAGGCCAGGACACACGATGAAGTGGGCTTGCTTGGAGAACAGATCCACCATGGTCCAAATCATGGTGTTCCCCCCACTCTCAGGTAATTCCATGATAAAGTCCATAGCTATCTCCTCCCAGGGTCTAGCCAGGTCAGCAATCCTGGGCTCTTCCCTGGTAGTCTCTTACTGGCCATGCAAGTTGTACAGCTTTTCACATAGCTCTCGATGTACTTCTTCATCTTAGGCCACCAGAACTGAAGGTTGACCAAATGTAAAATTTTTAAGAATCCAAAGTGACCAGCTTGCTTGGCATCGTGGCTGCACTGTAAGACTTTCAGTAAGACTTGTCCCCTTTCCACGCCACCCCCCCCCCATAGTTTATTCTCTATGGTGACTCCAAACCATGTGTTGGTTTGCAGCTCTTTCTTCAATTGTTGGGCAAAAGCATCTGTGGGGGATGAGCTCCTTTTCTTCTCTTACCATCTAGTAGTGACTTGCACTGCTTGTTGTCTTATGGGAATGATGGAACTCACTACCTCTTCTCAATTGCCTTTGTACTGGGGCATGCAGGACAGAGCATTTGTCAAGAAATTCTTCCCCCCCCCGGAATGTATTTCAAATCAATGTCAAATTGTTTGAAGTACTGTGCCCACTGGACTTGCTTGGGGAAAGCTTACAGGGAGTTTTCAAGCTAAAACATATAAGGAACGGTTGCTGGAATTGGGTATGTCTAGTTTAACGAAGAGAAGGACGAGGGGGGACATGATAGCAGTGTTCCAATATCTCAGGGGCTGCCACAAAGAAGAGGGAGTCAAGCTATTTTCAAGGCGCCTGAAGGCAGGACAAGAAGCAACGGATGGAAACTAATCAAGGAGAGAAGCAACCTAGAACTAAGGAGAACTTCCTGACAGTTAGAACAATTAACCAGTGGAACAACCTGCCTCCAGAAGCGGTGAATGCTCCAACACTGGAAGTTTTTAAGAAGAGACTGGACAGCCATTTGTCTGAAATGGTATAGGGTTTCCTGCCTTAGCAGGGGGTTGGACTAGATGACCTCCAAGGTCCCTTCCAACTTTATTATTATTATTATTATTATTATTATTATTATTGTTATTGTTATTGTTATTGTTGTTGTTGTTGTTGTTGTTGTTGTTGTTTTTGTTGTTGTTGTTGTTGTTATTGTTGTTATTGTTATGGATCATCGCACAGTCAGCCAGATGTTTAGACTGGATTTGGCATTTTGTCTACCTATCGAGTCCTTACCAAGGACCTGGGATAGGCAGATGTGGATGTTTGATGTTATTACAGATATCGTCGCAGGATGGAAGCAGTTCCTAGTAAGGCCGCCTTTTGCAACTGACTAATAGCGAATTTGTCAATGCCAATGGTGTTCAAATGGTGCTCCAGTTGTTTTGAGATTGCACCCAAGGCACCTATTACTATTGGTACTACCCTTGCTTGCTTTTGCCACACTCTTTCTATTTCTATTTGTAGGTCTTTGTATTTTGTTATCTTCTCCTGTTCTTTCTCGTCTATTCTGCTGTCTCCAGGCACTGACATGTCTACTATCCAGACTTTTTTGTCTTTCTTATCGACAATTGTTAAGTCCAGGGTGTTATGTTGCAGGTGCTTGTCTGTTTGAATTCTAAAGTCCCAGAGCAGTTTAATTTTATCATTTTCTATGGCTTTCTCTATTTTATGATCCCACCAGTTCTTGCTTACAGGCAAATGATATTTCTTGCAGATCTTCCAATGCACCATTGTTGCTACTTTGTCACGCCGCTGCTTGTAGTCAGTCTGTGCGATCTTCTTGCAGCAGCTTACCAGGTGGTCCACTGTTTCTTCAGATTCTTTGCATAGGCGGCACTTACTGTCTGTTGCTGTCTTCTCAATTTTGACTTTATAGGCATTTGTCCTTAAGGCTTGGTCTTGTGCAGCCAGAATTAGTCCCTCGGTCTCTTTCTTCAATTTTCCTGCTCTTAGCCATTGCCAGGTCTTCTTATTATCTGCTTTCCCAGCTATTTTTTTAATGTACTGGCCATGTAGTGCTTTGTCTTCCCATGCCTCTATTATTATTATTGTTGTTGTTGTTGTTGCTGTTGTTGCTGTTGTTGTTGTTGTTGTTGTTGTTGTTGTTGTTGTTGTTATTATTATTATTTATTATTATTATTATTATTATTATTATTATTATTATTATTATTATTATTATTATTATTATTATTATTATTATTATTATTATTATTATTATTATTATTATTATTATTATTATTATTGTCGGTCCACACCTCAAATGGGGCTTTACTCCCCTCTAGGAATTGCCTCCAGGTCAATAGCACCCATCACACTGCAAAAGCCTCGTTCAGCTTACGGGACGTGTATGCACATGGTTGCAGGTTTCCCTCCTTGTTCCTTTGGAGGAGACCTGCTACCACAGGTACATTGCAGGCATCCACTTGAATCACAAACAGTTCCTCTTGGTCTGGATGTTTTAAGACTGGCTCAGCCACAAACAGTCCCTTCAGTTTTATGAAAGCTTCTTGGCATTCCATTGTCCACTTTAAGGGCTGATTCGGCCAGAGCTTTTCTCCCCCTCCCTTCATTCTCAGCAACTCTGTAATCAGTAGGGCAATCTGGGTGAAAGAGGGAATGAACTGCCTATAAAAGTTCACAAACCCCAGGAAGCTTTGTAGTTGCTTCTGGGTCTGGGGAGCTTGCCACTCCAAGATGGACTTCACCTTTTCTGGATCCATCTCTACTCCCTCACTTGACACTCAGTAGCCCAGATAATCTAGGCTGGTTTTGTGGAACTCGCATTTTGAGAATTTGGTGTATAACTTAGCGTCCAAAAGTTTTTTCAACATCTATCATATCAGTTTCATGTGTTTGTATATCATCTCAGAGTAGATGAGGATGTCGTCCAGGTACACTAAGACCCCCTTGTATAAATGTTCATGCAGCATCTCATTTATGAGCTGTATAAATACAGCTTGGACCCTTGCAGTCCAGATGGATCACTTTAAATTGGTAGCTCCTTAGAAGGTAGTTGAAGGCAGTTTTCCACTCGTCTCCTTCTTTGATCCTCAGTCGATCACACACCTCCCTCAGGTCTAACTTAGTGAAGACTTTCCCTTTGGCTAGGTGCCCCAACATATCTTTCATGATGGGTAGGGGGTACATATTTTCCATGCACACTGCATTAATTCCTCTAAAATCCATGCACAATCTCAGTTACCCATCTTTCTTCTTCTTAAACAAGATGGGGGCTGCCACTTGGGATTTTGCCGCTTGGATGAACCCCTTCACCAAGTTCTTGTCTATGTAGTCTCTTAGATCTTTCATCTCCTTGGGCATCATGGAATACATTTTTGGTTCTGACAGTTTAGCTCTGGGCAAAATCTCTATCACAGTCCATGGGGTGGTGAAGGGGTAGCATGTCACACTCTTTTTCACTAAACACCTCCATGTGGTTTCGGTAATCTCTTGGGATGGGCTGCTGATCCTCCCTCTGCTCTGACACTGCTTTACTGCATTCAAGGGGTTTCCTCACCTTCCCTACAGCTTGGGCTTTTTTTTCTCCCTCTTAGGAAGATTAGGGTTCTGCCTCTTCATAATCACCCACTTCAAAGCTTTTTCCCAGTAAATTTGGGCCCCCCACTTGGCTAGCCAGGCTAATCCTAAAATCATTTCCTTTGCCATTTTGGGGGTGAACACGAATTAGATATTCTCTTGGTGGTCCCCAAATTTCATTTGCACTAGCTAGGCCCCACCACCAAGGTGCCGTCAACTTGCTCAAATTTCATGGGCTTCCTCAGCTTCCTCACTCACAGCCCCAGTTTTTGCACTGTAGGCTGGCTAATCAGGCATTGGGTGCAGGCTGAGTCTATAAGGGCTTTTACTATCCCTCTTGCCCCTAAGTGGGGTGCTGCAATGTCCACTTTAGCTGAAAAGGGGTTGACTGGTCCACTCATCATTGGGTCATCTTATTCCTTGCTGTTGCTTTAATAGAGGTCTACCTGCTGTTCCTCTTCAGTCAGAGTTCCCTCCCTTTCTCTTTCAGGGGTGGGGGAGAGACCTCAGCAACTTGGGCTGCCATGCATAGCTTCTCTTTCCCTTTTTTCGGTGGCTTCTTGGCCTTCTGAGGAGATGGAGCCACAGGAGCTGCCCTGGGTGCCAGTGCTGAGAACATTGCTGCCCAATGGTATTCCTGGCCACAATAGAAGCACAGGATGGGGGAGCATCTTGGAGCCTCAGCAGGGGCAGGAGACGCTGCCGTTGGCTGCTTTCTTCCCAGTGCATGTTTTCTTGGCTCCTCTTTGGGCGCGGTTCAACAGGTCTAGCTCCACATTCATCACCAGTTGGTACCAGTCATTGAGTCAGTCTGGTATTCCTCTATGCAGGCATGTGTGGTACAATTCCTGGCTCAAACCATCTCTGAAGTAGTGAGCCAGCAATTGTTCTGGTCAATGCTGCAGTCTGCCAGCCAGCTACCAGAACTCTCAAATGTATTCAATCACTGGCTGGTTTCCTTGCCTGATGCTGCGTACTTCAGCCTCAGCTTGTCTGGTCTATGTGGTATCCCCAAACTGGGCTCTGAGCTCTCCCAGAAACGCATCCAGATCTCCCAGTTTGGGAACTCCCTTGTTGTGGAGAGCTACCATCCATTCTGTGGCTTCTCCCTCAAGATTTGCCACAATAACATCCAGACAGGCCTCATCATCAGGGTACATCTGGCCAAACCAGTCCAGGGTGACCACATCTGGTTCAGGAAAAAGGCCAGTTTCTCTGGGTTTCCCTTGAAGTTGGCTTTAAGTGGTGGAAGTTGCTGGGCTCTGGGTGCAGGCCAATAACCTGGCGTCCATCTCCCCGCATAGGGGAAAAGCCCAGGCTGGGCAGCAGGCACCTGTTGGTTTAAGGCTGGCAGTCCAGGTCCAGATGCTGGCTGGTGCATGGGTGGTGGAGCAGCCACTGAGGGTGGTGGGGCAACCGCAGCTGAGAGACCAGCAATCCCCAGCACTGGCCCAATGAAAATTTATTTTAATCCTCTGCTGGATTTTATCTGTCCTTTTCTTTCTTTTTCTCTTTGATTTATCTTGTTGTTTTGAATATTTTTTGTTTTCTATAAGGAAACACACTGTGTTCTTGGATAGTGAACATGCTTTTGTTTGATTTTACATTTATATTGGACTCTCACCACAAGGGTTTTGCATTTTATTAATTTGCAAAATATTTGGAGCTTGTTTATTTAATTTTTCTTTTAACTTTGGATCAAAATATCTAGAAAATATCTTCCCTGTTTCTTTATCTATTTCTTCACTTTGCTTCAAGTTCTCTGTTTCCATAGAGCAACAATGTATCAGATTACAGACAAGCAAAGGTAGTTAATATCTGAAAAAAGACCATTTGGTAACATGCAAACCCAAGTTGAAAGCTTTTTAAAATGTTTGATGAAATGATAATGGCTGCAGAAAATATTCAAATGCATGTAGCTCTGGATAAATTAGATTCACAAAAGGAATGTGATTTGAAAGCAGCAGATTTGTTGGAAAGAAATATGGACTATACAGACTTAGAGCTAACTGGATCAATTGCACACACCTCCCTGAAGTTCAAGCCCACATTGTTTTACAATAGCAGAAACCTATTGTAAGTGATATATTGGTTTTCCTGAGGAGGTTTGAAGGCAATTGGAGAATGGATCTATCACACTTACCTAGAAAACAAGTTCATATGGACTTTTTTGGGAAGATGGACTGACTTTGGCGATTGCATTTATTATATTTAATCAGACAACAATTGATAAGACCTAGTATTAAGAAACAAATGTGGATATTTGATCCAGGATGAATCAATATTGACTGTTGGAATGATTTGGGATAAATAAGATGCAATAGTAAATTTTTTATGAGTTGATTACAATAATAGTTTTTACCAGAGATTTTGAAACTTTAATCTTACCTTTTTAATTATTGTTTGTCTTCTTGTAAACAATTTTGTCATTAATATAGTATATAGATGACAGAGTAATAATCTTTAAATAGATTTAGTAATTTAAAAATTTGGGGGGCTGTTTCATAAGGTATGGGAAACTAATGTTGTAGTAATGCATGTCAGGATTCAACCAGGGGGGATAATATATGTATATCTGCTAGTTTTTTTTTCCTTTTTTTAATGCCCTTTTTAAATGTCTTATGTGTTTTATTTGTTTTTTGTTTTTAAAATGGAGATTAAGTGAGGACAATTAACCAGTGGAATAGCTTGCCCCCAGAAATCGTGGGTGCTACATCACTGGAGATTTTTAAAAAGAGGCTAGACAGTCACTTGTCTGAGATGCTATAGGTTCTCCTGCTTGAGCAGGGGGCTGGACTAGAAGACCTCCAAGGTCCCTTCCAGCTCTATTCTATTCTATTCTATTTGTATTTCAACTTTTTTTTTAATAAAATAAAAATAGAAAAAGAAATAAAAAAGGACATCTTTCTAAGTTTAAAAATATTCAGCTGAATCAGAAAATATGGCATTTATTTGGTGAAAAACCTGCTTTGCATGTAACATATTTGAAGTCTGATTTGTGTAAATTCACAAACCAAACCCATTCCCATTCCCATTGTTGTATCCTCATGATTTGTTTTCTTTTAAAAACATTGTAGGTCGATGTCACAAGTCTTTTTTCACAGGCCAAAGTCCCAATTCCAATCTCCAGCAGCCCTTGTTGGGTCAGGAGTGCTACAGGCTGGAATCCCCCAGGAGCTGTTCCTGGTTTTGGGTAGACCTTGGTGATTTCTTCTGAAGACATTCTGAACATAGAAACAGGAATCATAGGAATATGGAATGGAAATCAGAATGTGGAAATGAAAAAAATGATTAGGCAATCTCAAGTATTTCTCCTTTTTTGTTTAGTTTAGGCCATCCCATTTGCCAGGTGAGGCATAAAGAGGGACAGGAGGGGCTGTTGACCCTGGAGATTACAGAGCTAGGAGAGTTGTTGGAGGTGGATCAGGCTACTTCACATGGTCTGCGATCACCAGCATTAGAGGAGGAGTTGCCAGTCCCGGGTACCTCCGGGGGTGGGGAGTTACTAGGGGACGGTGCCCATGATACTGCTGAGCCTAAAGTGCAGAGACCAAGGCGGGTGATATGCCCGGTGAAGAGACTAACATATGCCCCAGGCCATAGCATAGAGAGAGAGTGACGTTCGCTCCCTGGATAATATAGATGCCTAGCAGAACGTTCCCTATTCTTTGGGGGACCAAAGAAACTGCTTAGGTGGGGGGAGCGTGTAGCGGGGCGGTCTCAAAGTGTTTGCAGGAGTTTGGCCAGGAAGGGAGAGACTGGGACAGCTGCTGCCGGTTTTGGGCGCGGTAGGTGTGGACGAGGGGGAAAGACAGAAAAAGGAAGGAAGGAAAGGGGATGGGGTGGTTGTTGTAGTTGCAGTTTGCCAGGTGAAGGCAAAGAGGGGTTGGAGGTTTTAAGCTGATCCCTTCTTGTGGAGGAGGGGGAAGGAGAGAGTGAGAGAGAGTGAGGGGGTGGAATTTTACTGCTTTCTTTCGCAAGGGGGATATCCCAAGCGGAGGCAAGAGAGAGTGTGTGGAGAAAGAAAGTGGCTGGGGCTGTTAACCTCAGATTTTAATAATAAAGGATAAGGGGGGAGGGGTTTGATACCGACGGGACCTGAGACTGCAAGAAGCAACAGAAGAGGAGGAGAGTTTGGTCGCTGCTGCTGTTGCTGTGAAGACTGGAGGCTATCCAAACTGTGATTATTGCTGCTTGTACAAGTTTTAGACATTGTGGGTAGTTGCTCTGTGGGGGGGGGGGAGCCGTTACTGCAGCACGCTGACTACTTTTGTTCGTGTTTCTACTGCTGCCTGGAGCTGGGGTTTTCCCCACCCCCCCTTGTTTCCAAACGGTCGCTGAGGAATCATTGACTATTGATGCTATGACAGCCTGGGGCTGCTAGACACCACCACAGCATTGACTATTGGCGCTAGGGGCTGGTCATCTTTGTTCCTGGAAGCCCCTTCCTGATGACAAGAGCCTGCTACCTCCTCACTTCATGTAAGCCTCTGTTAGAAGAGACACTTTACTAACTCCTAGAGCAGGGCTTTTCAATCTTTTCACAGATTGTACCATTTCTAGGACATGACAATATTTGAGTACCACCAGTGCTTAGCAAGATGTCAAAAACTTAATGACAAAAAAAGGGAGGGGGATTTTGGGTTTTACTGATTAGATTCATTTGTTGTTATAGAAATGGCTAGTTTATAATATTATGGAAAAGCAAAAAGTTGAGGTTCAATGTTAATGCTTCCTTCTACTGCAACAGAGGAAGTATGTTCTTTTTCCCTTCTCCCCCTCACTTTCCCCCCTTTTTCCTCCCCACTGTGTCCTACTATTTGCTTTTGTATTTTTGTATTTTATTCCATAATCTAATAAAATATTACAAACTGTAGAAAAAAAGAACCAATTTTAATTTCTTTGGTGGCTGTTCCTTTGCTGAATCACTTTCCCTTTGCACTGACAAATGTATGATTAATTTATCCATGTTTATTAATATGCACCACTATGAGCTAGTTCAGGGGTCTTCAAACTTGGCACTTTTAAGACTTGTGGACTTCAACTCCCAGAATTTCTCAGCCCTCATGGCTGGTTGAGGAATTCTGGGAGTTAAAGTCCACAGGTCTTAAAGCTGCTAAGTTTGTAGACTCCTGAGCTGGCTGGTTTGCCCTTCTGAGCTCTTCCACAGTGTAGTAAGAATGCACCCCCCAATCCCTTCCCTGTACCCTTAAAGACACAGGAATCAAGTGCAAAGCAAGAAAATAAAAAAAACACAAACTCCATTTTTTTCTTTTTAAGCTACCTCAGGCGTGTCACATGTCACAATGTTGCAATTCTAGACTGAAAGGCTCCAGCAATTGCAAAAAGCTTTAGCTTTAAATTAAGCCTGTTTACCTTCAAAAAAAACTTTCTAAAAGCTACAGACTCAGTTAAAGGGGATAAAACTAATTACATTTGTTTAAAGAGATTAAACCTTTCCTGTTGTCTTTTTTCCCTTCCCCCACCCAAACCACATTCTTTATAGCCTCTCCTTTCTCCCCCCCCTTTTTTTCTTCAGTTCACCTCCAGCTCGGAACTGCTTCTGGAAGAGCCAATCAGTTGGAGCCAATCAGCTGGAGCCCTGCCAGCTCCTGGGGCTTCTTCTGAGCCCAGACAATCCTGCAGCTGCAGCTGCCTCTCCCTCAGGCTTGGCTTGCTTTGGCTCATTCCCCTCCCCTGCTACACTTGGCTAGCAATCACGTACCACCTGCCATGTGACAAAGTACCACAAGTGGTATGCATACCACTGGTTGAAAAGCCCTGCCCTAGAGCAGGGCTTTTCAACCGGTGGTACGTGTACCACTTGTGGTACATTAACAAGTGGCAGGTGGTACGCAGCCCTGCCTAGCCAAGTGTAGTGGGGGAGGGAATGAGCCAGCGCAGGAAAGCACTTACAGTGAGAGAGTCCTCTGGAGCTGCAGTGGCTGGGGAGAGACAAAGGGCCCAGGCTCAGTTCTGGCTTACCCTTCCCCATGAGAAAGGAGGAGGGGGGGTGGAGACAGGAGAGGCCATAAAAGGAGGCAATTTGGGCGGGAGAGGGAGAGAGAGAAAAAGCAGAAGCCTTGGGAGGAGGTGGAGTTGTGGAGTCAACTGCACCGAAGGGAAAGAGGTTGAAGGAGGAGGGTGGGGAAGGGTTGCCCTCCAAGAAAAGGCAGCAATGGCTGGAGGTGAGGGAGGGAGGGAGGGAGGGAGGGAGATGGAGAGTAGAAGGATTCTTATGTGCTTTTGTGACTTTGAAGTTCTGGGATTTGTGCAATGTGGGCTTTTTGTTCTTAAGTAGTGTTTGGCAATTTCTATTTGGCTGATGGCTGCTGTCTCGTGTTAGCTTCTATTGCTCTGCTATTGTTAGCTGTAAGTTTTGCTGCAAGGGATTTTGAAGCATTTTTGTCCTGAATGGATTTTGCCTGTAGATTCCTTTACTTATGAATGGAGCCATTTTGGGAGGCTGCCTTAGCCGGCAGCCAATACTTACTACATTTTTTTTCTTCCTTACTTTCCTCTCTAGCCAGTAGCTAATTCTTAAAGGGGAATGTGCCTTTTTAAGCTAGTTCACTCAGCAGTTTGTCTTTTCTGTTTCTGGAGGCTTTTCCTTGTTTGATGAATATATGGAAGAGAAAAAATATGGGGGGGGTCAAATTCTTCCTTCAGAAGGAGGTGGGTATGAGAAAGAGGGAGGCAGCGAAGGAGGGAGGGAGGGAAGTCCCGCCTTAGCACTTGGCCACCAGCAGCCCTGCCATTGACTTTACTTGTCAAAAGGTTGCAAAAGGGGATCACATGACCCTGGGACACTGTGACCATCATAAATATGAATCAGTTGCCAAGCATCCAAATATAAATCACATGACCCCGGGTATGCTGCAATGGTCATAAGTGTGAAAATGGTCATAAGTCATTTCAGTGCAACTGCAACTTTGAACAGGGTGGGTTTTTTTGGTCATCAAGTTTTTAATACCTTGCTAGGTGATACTCGAATATTGCCATATCCTAAAAGTGGTACAATCGGTGAAAAGGTTGAAAAGCCCTGCCCTAGAGGACACAGCTGCAGAGTTCGGTGGAGGGGAATGGGGCTGGGAGGGCCTGGGCTTTGGCGGCCTCTCAGGAGTAATGCTACAATACTTAGGCAAGAAAAAACCAACTGTATAGGTATAGATTAGGTGAAACCTGGTTTAATGCCAATAACTGAGAGAAGGATCTTGGAGTCCTAGTGGACAATCACTTAAATATGAGCCAACAGTGTGTGGTAGCAGCCAAAAAAGCCAATGCAATCCTAGGCAGCATTAATAAAGGGACAGAATCAAGATCACATGAAGTATTAGTATTGCTTTATAAAGCCTTAGTAAGACCATATTGCATATTGCATCCAGTTTTGTTACACCAGAATATAAAGAAGATGTTGAGTTTCTGGAAAGAGTGCAGAGAAAAGTGACAAAGATGATTAGGAGGATGGAGACTAAAACATATGAAGAATGGCTGCAGGATTGGGAATGGCTAGTTTAGTGAAAAGATGGACTAGGGGTGACATGATAGCAGTGTTCCAATATTTGAGGGGGTCAACCTATTTTTCAAAGCACCAGGAGGCAAGACAAGGAACAATGGATGGAAACTGATCAAGGAGAGAAGCAACCTAAAACTAGGAAAAAACTTCCTAACAGTGAGGACAATTACCCGGTAGAGTGGCTTGCCTTCAGAAGTTGTGTGTGTTACATACCTGGTGGCTTTTAAGAAGAGACTGGCTAGTCATTTGTCTGAAATGGAATAGGGTCTCCTGTTCAAGCAGGGGGTTGGCAGTCTCTTCCAATTCTGTTACTCTATGTTCTAATTTTAAGATCTATGAGAGAACTTAGTTTCTAATCAAACACACTTCTATATCGATAAAAGTAAACCAACCAATCATTGCTATGATTGCTCATACCTACTAGGGTACAACAGTTTATCATGTGCCACCATGCCCTACCAGCACACTTTCTGAACAAAGTATGACACAGGTGCTCAGTTTCAGGTAATTCAAGCACCCAGGTTCATTCACCCTGGGTCTCAAGACACTGTGGATTAGCAACAAGCAAAATAAACATGTTTTTCCCATTCTAGTTGCTAGGATAATTGTTGTTGGTTTTTTTGCAATTGTCAGAAGAACATTAATTGTTAATGTATTCCCTGTAGATTTCTACCCTCACAAATCTTCCAAAATCAAACCTACTGTAAAAAAAATATGCTTTTAGTTCTCCCTGTAGGGCCAGGAGATATATTGCCTTGTCTTGCAAGAAGCAAACTCCTGGGTTTGCTGAGACTCAGCTGGCCACAGATTTCTCTTTCGTCAAAGCCCAAACACAGGGAAGAAGAAACATGGTTGATATAAATTTGCATTAAGGTCATCCAGCTGGCAAGGCAGTCTATATTTTGCTAAAGCTCTGGTGAGAATTTCAAGTGCTACCTGTAACTCAGCTTCTGCATAAACCTTCAATTCTGATATAGGAAGGAAGATAACAAGAATGACTGGGCTGCCTCTCTTCCTGATGTTGCTCTTCTGGCTCCTGGCTCCAAATGCTGCTAGGAAGATGCAAACCATATGTGTGTTGAGGAATTATTTCCAGTCACAGGAAAGCTATTATAAGCCTGGTGATCTCATTATTGGTGGGAATTTTCACCTGGGAACCACTGCTCTTGCCATTGTTCCAGACTTTCAAAAAGACCCATTCCTGCTTTTCATGCCAAGTTTGTAAGTCTCACCTGGAGGGATATGATGTAGTTAATAGAATAGAATAGAATAGAATAGAATAGAATAGAATAGAATAGAATAGAATAGAATAGAATAGAATAGAATAGAGCTGGAAGGGACGTTGGAGGTCTTCTAGTCCAGCCCCCTGTTCAAGCTTTGTTTGCTTTGTTTTAAATTCAGGTACTCCTTTTAAAAATACCTGTGTAGTTCAAATCCTTCTTCTTTTCTCAGTAAATAGTGAAACTCTTAAAATAGGTACAATTCTCTATACAGAAGTTTTCATCAGAAAGATGATAAATAACAAAAGTGAGGAGGGACAACAGGTTAGAAAATGTCCTGGCCTAGTGAAGAAGTTGAGTTATAATATTAATTTGGACAGAAGTTCGTGGTGGGAAGCTCAAAGAGAAGCTCATTTTTTTCCAGTGTTCAGGAGTTGTACAAAACCCCCTCAGTTTTGGAATCAGCACTGCTGACAGTGTTTAATAAATAGATGCTGGGACTCCCACTGAAGAAGCTGCTCCAAGAGAGAACCAAATTAATTTGGGTGCTAGTAGAGCAATGGGGAAGGATTATAACCACTGGAGCAATGTGAAGAAGGAAAGGACCTTAGAGAGTATAAAATGCTCTGTGATATGAAAAGAGACATTTTTTCCTTTCTCACAAAGTCATCCAAGTATCATCCTTCAAAAAGACTCAAACCAATGAAACTTGGGACTTCTGAGTCCAACCAACACCCCAAAAAAGACAAGGCAAACTCCACCAGCCTGACCTTTCCTGAAAATTTCCCCAATGATTTTTCTCACTATAGACTCATACCAAAGAGCTACCAGCAGTTCCTGGCCTTGGTATTTGCAGTCAGAGAGATCAACAAGGACCTGGTTATCCTCCCCAATATCACACTTGGATTGCAAATCTCTGACAATCAACAGACTGATAGAAGTATTTCCATAATCAGCCTCTCCCTGCTCTCCACACAAGGCCAAATGGTTCCAGGTTATCAGTGTAACAAGCAGGACACTCTGCTCTCTGTCATTGGAGGCTTCATCCCCAAATCCTCAAGGCAGATGGCTTCCATCTTCAGCATCTTCAAGGTCCCACAGGTAAGAGGAATCCAATGATGGATAGTCACATAGACAAAGAAGAGAAGCACACACAGAAACCAAAGATGAAACCAAAGCTGTTTACTGGGGCACATCACGAATATGTGACTTAGAGAATCCACATGAAAGTTGAATTTATTTTTGTGTTTGATAAATCAAGATAATTTTTATATAACACAATAGAAATAGATAATGAGATATTTCCTAAATGCTGAGCATGCCAAGAGGAATTCTTTATACAGGAATTGTTTCCTAACTAACTGACTAATACTACATAAAAGTGTAGCCACACTTTCAGTGCAGTTTATTCCCTGCATAGATAAGATAAGATAAGATAAGATAAGATAAGATAAGATAAGATAAGATAAGATAAGATTTATTGTCAGTTTTTTACTGTGGGCACAACAGCACACATCAAAAATGAAATTTAGTTGCCCGCTCTAAAAATGAAACACATACATGACACACACATAGACATACTATATACAACATATCTGGTGGATGGTTTGTGTCCTTGTCTTCGGACTTGTCACAATGAGGCAAAATATGTAACTTGTGGCTCTTCCTAAGAAAGGAAGAAACTTAAGCTTGCCACTCAGAGTGAGTCAGGCTGACTAATGGAGCAATCAACCATACAATGGTGACTCCTAAAATCACCATAAAACTGTACTTTGTCTTTGAAAAAAAAATCTTGCTTTCTCCAGCTTGGTGTTGGCTTTGAGTTCTCTCAAGAAGACAGGACCGTTTATCCTTCCTTCTTCCAGGTTAATTCTAAGGAATTCCCTCAGTATGTGGGTTTAGTTCAACTGCTCCTGTATTTCCAGTGGAACTGGGTTGGGCTTGTGGCTAACAAAGATGACAGTGGAGAACGTTTCATCTCATCTCTGATGCCAATGCTCAAGGAGAAGGAGATTTGTGAGGCCTTCACTGAAATTTTGAAATCAGATAATTTTCTTGATACATGGAAAAAATTTGTTCTTTTTTTAAAAAAGTGTTGTAAAGCTGAAGTGATTATTCTCTTTGGAGATCCTCAAACTAATGCACTTGTACAGTCAGCTCTGCATTATTACGTAACATCCACAAAGTCATTGCCTCAGAAAGTTTGGATCCTAACTTCCCAATGGAAACATAACGTGGGGGCATCTAAAGACACATTGCCAGTCATAAAGCCCTTCCATGGGGCTTTGCAGTTAAGAGATCACACAGGGGATATCTTACAATTCAGCCATTTTCTCATGTCTTTAGACCCTTTGAACCCAGAAGGGGACATTTTTCTCCCACAGTGTTGGGAAAAGATCTTTTACTGCAAGATGCACAAACCAGGAATGATCCCTGGAAAGAAGAAAAAGCAATGTACAGGAAAGGAGAATTTTCAAAATGTGCCAACTCATATTTTTGAAACAAGCATGACAGGTGAAAGTTACAATATCTACAATGCCATTTTTGCTCTGGCACACGCATTACATGCAATGCATCTGTCAGGAGCCCGACCAACCATGATGAGTCTTGGAAAGAAGATGTCAAATATCCAATCATGGCAGGTAATCTATGTGACATTTTATTTATTCCATAAAGCCTTTGAAAGAAAGTTTCCTGTATGTATTTCTTGAATTACTGATTAAACATCTGTATGCTACTGTATCAGTACAACTCAGAACAGATTAGGGAAGGGATTATTTTAAAACAGTATAACAATATGAAATAAGTACAATTGCGCCCAAAATTTCCATTGCTAAACAAGGCAATTTTTAAGTGAGTTTTGACCCATTTTATGACATTTTTTGCCACAGTTGTTGAGCAAATTACTGCAGTTGTTAAATGAATATTATGGTCATTAAATGAATCTGGCTTCCCCCATTGACTTGCCTGTTGTAAGGCAGCTGGGAAGATACAAATTGGGATTGCATGACCCCAGGACAGTGCAACTATTATAAACGTATGTGAGTTGCCAAGTGCCCCAATTGACCATGGAGATGTTTTAACTGTTTTAAGTGTGAAAAGTGGTAATAAGGACAGGAAGCAATGGATGGAAACTAATCAAGGAGAGATCCAATCTAGAAGTAAGGAGAAATTTCCTGACAGTGAGAACAATCAACCAATGCAACAGCTTGGGGGGGGGGGTGTCCATTGATTGTGAGTGCCCCTATCACTGGAAGTTGTGGGTGCTCATCACTGGAGGTTCTTAAGAAGAGACAGGACAGCCATTTTTCAGAAATGGTATTGAACAGGGAGTTGGACTAGAAGATCTGCGAGGTTCCTTCCAACTCTGTTATTCTGTATAATGGTTGATTGAAATGGGGTAGAGAGTGAAAAGAGATTCATTGTTCTAACTGTCAGGAAATTTCTTCTTAGTTCTAGGTTGCTTCTCTCCTTGATTAGTTCAACCAAGTAATTGGTTGATTACTTTAATTTCTGCAGGTCTCTTTTCTTTCAGATCCTTCCCTATTTGAGGAATGTCCACTTCAACAACAGTGCTGGAGATGAAGTCTCCTTCTCAGAAAATGGACTCGGATCTGCTCAATATGATATTCTCAATTGGGTTTTCCTCCCCAATCAATCTTTTGTCCATGTGAAAGTTGGACAAATAGATCCTGGGGCTTCCCCAGGTCAAAATTTCATCATTAACTCTGATGCAATCATCTGGGCCACAAAGGTGAGATGGAAGGAAATGCTGTAAATTTAGGGGAACATTTATTCTCCCCTGGGGGTGCAGAATATCCTTCCAACTGGAAACAACATTATTGAATTACATGCAGACATTTGGTGAAAAACCTTCTTTGTGTGTGTGAGAAACAAAAATATTGGCTATTGTTCTTCTAGGCAAGGTTTAGGCCCAGGTGAACTAAATCAGGCCTCATGGAAAAAGTATTGAACCGAAGTCCATGCTATGCTCAGTTTTACAATATGAAGGAGCTATTTGTAATCAAAATTGTAACTGTACTTTATTTAATATGATTTTGCTAAGCTTACTTGTTTCAAATATATTTAGAACATAAGGACTGGAACTGTGAGAAATGGGGAACTGAAAGTAGATGATGGGTGTGGGTTCCGATGTACACATGTATGTGGAAAGTCATGATCAGCAGAAAGTCTGACAAAAGTGCAAGGTTGCTGACCATATGTCTGTGGTTTAAGACGAGTTAAGTGGACCACAACCTACTCCTTGGTAAGCTAGAAAAAGGTGGAATAGACAACATAACCACAGATGGATTTGTAGCTGGGTGACAAACCTTACTCAACGAGTAGTCCTCAATGGCAGTACATCCACATGGAGAGAAGTAAGCAGTGGGGTACCACAAAGTTCTGTCTTAGGCCCAGTACTCTTCAACATCTTCATAAATGACTTAGACGAGGGAATTGAAGGGGAACTCGTCAAATCCACACATGACACTAAACTGCCAGGAGTAGCCAAAAACCTAGAAGACAAACTCAGGATCCAAAAAGATCTTGACAAACTTGAACAATGGGCCCTATTCAACAAAATGAGTTTTAGTGTGGAGAAAAGCAAAGTCTTACACTTAGGCAGGAAAAACCAAAGGAACAAATACAGATTGGGCAAGACCTGGCTTAAAAACAGTAACTGCAAGAGGGACCTTAGAGTCCTAGTGGATGATCACTTAACTATGAGCCAGCAGTGTGCAGCAGCAACCAAAAAGCTAATACAATCCTGGGTTGTATAAACAGAGGCATAGAATCAAAATCACACGAAGTATTAGTACCATTTTTTAAAGCCCTAGTAAGACCACACCTCGAATACTGCAGCCAATTTTGGTCACCATATCACAAAAAAGATCTTGAGAGTTTGGAAAAAATTCAGAGAAGAGCAACTAAGATGATCAAAGGCCTGGAGACCAAAACATACAAAGAACAACTGCGGAAAGAAGAAATAGGGGAGACATGATAGCAGTATTCCAGTATCTGAGGGGCTGCTACAAGGAAGAGGGGGTCAGGTTGTTCATCAGAGCACCAGAGGGAAGGACGAGAAACAATGGTTGGAAACTGATCAAAGAGAGAAGCAACCTGGAATTAAGGAGAAACTTCCTGTCTGTGAGGACAATCAACCACCGGAACAGTTTACCCCCATCACTGGAAATTTTTAAGAAGAGAGTGGACATTCACCTGTCTGAGATAGTATAGATTCTCCTGCTTGAGCAGGGGACTGGACTAGAAGACCTCCAAGGTCCCTTCCAACTCCTATTCTATTCTATTCTATTCTATTCTATTCTATTCTATTCTATTCTATTCTATTCTATTCTATTCTATTCTATTCTATTCTATTCAAGATTAAGTCTGGACATGGTTCGAGGCAACTTGGCACTAGCTGTCACTGCTATGACTGCTAATCCAAAGCTGGTCCTCATTTCAATGGGTATAAGTATGTATGTTACGGGTCCCCAACCCCTGGTCTATAGACTAGCAGCGGTCCACAGCATGCCAAAAAATGAGCCGCACAAAAAAGCAAAGCTCCATCCTCGGGATGCAGGCAGTTTTGAAAAACACCCCCCCCCCCTCTGGTCCACGGAAAAATCTTTCTCCATGGCACCAGCCCAAATGTTTGGGGGCCTCTGATGTATGTGATTGCTTTGTGTTCTAAATTTCAATAAATAAACCTCTGATTCCTAAAGTGAGATGTTTGTAATGTGCTGTCTTTTGTCCTTTAATGGATTTTTTCCACAACACATGTAACACAATTGAAGTCAGATACATGGCAGGTCTACAAAGATTTGGGGTTGGAAAGAACTTCTGCTTGAAACCCAGGATGCAATTGGAGGAGACAAGAACAATTTCCGTGGACCATTCCTGTTCCGTTGGATCCTCATGAATCTTTTTTTGAACAAAGTTCAATGTTTTTTTCCCTTTCTTTCAAGATTGAGCTCCCAGTTCCAATCTCCAGTGTCCATAGATGGGTCAGGAATGCTACTGGCCTGAATCCCTCAGGAGGTGTTCCTCGTTTCTTGTAGACCATGGTGAACTATTTATTTTGAAGACATTCTGAACATGGAAAAAGAAATGTGGATATCAATAATGAAGCATTTTCATTACTTAGGCCATCTCAACCATTTCTCTTTTCTCTTTTAGAAGGTGCCCTTTGCCAGGTGTGGCATGGAGAGGTGCCATGCAGGAGAGAGGAGAAGAGTTCCAGAGGGTGAGCACGTCTGCTGCTACCAATGTGATCCTTGTCCAGAAGGGAGCATTTCTGATCAGACAGGTAGATCATGCTTCAAATTTTGGTCTTCCATGATCAAGGAAATCATTCAGTAGATAATATGTTTTCATATTAATTATTTTTTGGTAGGATGAACATGCTTCAAAGTATTCATAGTTCTCAGCAGAGCATCTTAGCTTATGGAACTAAACTCACATTCCCCCACAGGCCAACCTATGGGTACCCTATTAGCCTTTCTTCCCCTACTTTCTCATTCCATTGGAAGAACAGTTCTCATTCCATTGGAAGGACAGGAGTGTGAGGTTCAAGCTTTAATTTTTCTTATTTAGGTAGGTGCTTCTTTCTTAATAATAATAATAATAATAATAATAATAATAATAATAATAATAATAATAATAATAATAATAATAATAATAATAATAATAATAATAATAATAATAATAATAATAATAATGTTGGAAGGGACCTTGGAGGTCATAGAGTCCAACCCCCTGCTCAGGCAGGAAACCCTATACCATTTCGAACAAATGGCTGTCCAGTCTCTTCTTAAAAACTTCCAGGGGTGGAGCACTCACCGCTTCTGGAGGCAGGTTGTTCCACTGGTTAATTGTTCTAACTGTCAGGAAGTTTCTCCTCAGTTCCATGTTGCTTCTCTCCTTAACTAGTTTCCATCCATTACTTCTTGTCCTGCCCTCAGGCGCCTTGGAGAATAGCTTGACTCCCTCTTCTTTGTGGCAATCCCTGAGATATTGGAATACTGCTATCATGTCACCCCTAGTCCTTCTTTTCATTAAACTAGACATACCCAATTCCAGCAAACGTTCCTGATATGCTTTAGCCTCCAGTCCCCTAATCATCTTTGTTGCCCTTCTCTGCACTCTTTCTAGAGTCTCAACATCTTTTTTACATCGTGGTGACCAAAACTGGATGCAGTATTCCAAGTGTGGCCTTACCAAGGCATTGTAAAGTGGTATTAATACTTCACGTGATCTTCATTCTATCCCTCTGTTAATGCAGCCTAGCACTGTGTTGGCCTTTCTGGCAGCTGCAGCACACTGCTGGCTCCTATTTAAGTGATTGTCCACTAGGACTCCGAGATCCCTCTCACAGTTACTACTATTGAGCAAGGTACCCCCTATACTATACCTGTACATTTGGTTTTTCTTGCCTAAATGTAGAACCTTACTTTGTTCACCATTGAATTTCATTTTGTTAGATAGCGCCCAGTGTTCAAGTCTGTCCAGGTCCTCCTGTATCTTAAGCCTATCTTCTGGAGTGTTGGCTATTCCTGCCAGCTTGGTGTCATCCGCAAATTTGATGAGTTCCCCATCTATCCCCTCGTCCAAATCATTGATGAAGATGTTGAAGAGCACTGGCCCAGAACAGAGCCCTGGGCACCCCACTGCACACTTCCCTCCATGTAGATTTGGGTTCCATTGAGGACCACACGCTGAGTACGGCCGTCAGCCAGCTACCGAATCCATCTGGTGGTGATGCTGTCTAATGCACATTTTTTCTATCTTATCAAGTAGTAGGTTGTGATCTAACTTTGTCCAATGCCTTACTGAAGTCCAAGTAAATTTATATCCACAGCATTCCTCTGATCCACTAATTTTGTCACTTGGTCAAAGAATGCAATAAGGTTTGTCTGGCATGATCTGTTTTTGACAAACCCATGTTGGCCTTTTAGTAGTGATTTTGTTTGCCTCTAGGTGTTCGCTGATTCGTTGTTTGATTATCTTTTCCAGAATCTTCACAGGTATTGAGGTCAGGCTGATAGGTCTGTAATTTCCTGGATCCATTTTTTTCCCTTTTTTGAAGATGGGAACTACATCAGCTCTTTTTCAGTCCTCTGGTAATTCCCCAGTGCTCCAAGATCTTTGAAAAATATAGTTCAGTGGTTCTGAGATCACATCTGCCAGTTCCTTGAGAACCTTGGGGTGTAATCCATCTGGTCCTGGTGATTTGAACTCATCTAGGCTGGACAGGTGCTCACTTACTATTTTCTTGCCTATCTTAACTTGTGTTTCTATTCTGTTTTTTATGGCACTATTGTTGATAGGTTGGTTTGTTTTTTCCCTTTGTGTAAAGACAGATGCAAAAAACGAGTTAAATAGTTCTGCTTTCTCACTATTGCTTGTCACCTTCTTGCCGCTTTCACCCACTAATGGACTAATCATTGCCTTCACTTTTTTCTTATTTTTTACATGTTGAAAGAAGCTTTTTTTGTTATTTTTGACTTTGGTCGCAAGCCTTAGTTCATTATGAGCCTTAGCTTTCCTCACTTCATCTTTGCAGGCTCGGGCTATTTGCTGATATTCTGACTTTGTTATGTGCCCCTCTTTCCACTTTCTATACTTGTCCTTTTTATCTTTCAATTTATCAGAGAGTTCTTCATGCAGCCATGCTGGTTTCTTTTGAGAGCTGTTATTTTTCCTCTTTGTTGGTATTGTGCTAGACTGGGCTTTTATTATCTCGCTTTTCAAAATTTCCCAAGCTTCTTGAGTTGTTTTCCCCTTGAGGATTCTCATTTAGTACTACTATTCTCTCAGGAAATTGATGGACCTATAGGAAAAATAGGAGATTGATCTATTCATATCTACTAACCTTCCCCTGGAGGGAAAATAATCTGAATGGGCAGATTTAAGGTACAAACAGAGAAGTTGATCCAGAAAGCTCTCAGTGCTGTCTTTTCTCTCCATCTGTCTTTCCTTTCTCCCTCATGTAACCAATTTCCCTTTAAATCACTTTTGAACCAGAAAAGAGAATTTTTCTCTCTCATTTTGTGATTCTTTCAAACCAGAACAATGGGCAGATGAATAAAATAGCAAGATTCCTGGCTTACAGATCTATGAGAATTCTGGCGGTTTCTGTATAAATTGGAAACAAACCACAGTTCATAGTTTCACTCTGAAATGTACAGTAGGCATTGATGTGCCCAGTGACTGGAGAGACCCTTTATCCCAGAGCCAACTGATCAAACAGCTGGGGCTGAACACAACCTACCCCCAGTGACATCATGAAGGATCCACTATATCAGAGATCCCCAACTTTTCTCTGTTGGCAGCCTGGAGGAAAGGGAGGGGGAGGCTCCTTTATGCATCCATGCACACATGCTATGGGGCTGCAAGTACGCAAGTACATGGCAATGCTAGTGTGCGCACGACACAGCAATGCTAGCATGCGCAAGACACATGAGGTGATGCTAGCATCTGTGCAACCTTCATGGCGATACTAAGCCTCACGTCACACTAGCAGAGATGCTAAGACCCATGCGACACTTGCAGTGATGCTAAGGTCTACATGATACTCGTGGCAACACTAAGGCCCTTGAGATGGTTGCGGTGATGCAACCGCGAGTGGGAGGGTGAGTGCATGTGCATGTGGCCAGCCACTCATGTGGCCCAGTGGCCAACAGGCCACGGCCCTGTACTGGGCTGTGGTCCACAAGTTGGGGACCCCTGTACTATATAATACACATAGTTCATTCCATCACTATGGGTTGGCTACAGCAGAAAGGAAATACTCATGTCACCCTGAAGGGAGGGATAATGCTCATATCAGATACCCCTGAAATATTTAAACAAAGACTCTTGATTTCAGATGTTGCCCACTGTGACCTCTGCCCAGAAGACCGATACCCCAACGAACACAAGAACCACTGCATTGCCAAGAGGATCCACTTCCTTGCCTATCAAGAAACCTTGGGATACACTTTATTATGTCTCACTCTTTTTCTCTCTATGATCACATTGGCAGTCCTGGTGATTTTCCTTAAACATCATGACACACCTATTGTCAAGGCTAACAACCGAGATCTCACCTACATCCTCCTGGTCTCCTTAATGCTCTGCTTCCTCTGCTCTTTCCTTTTCGTTGGTCAACCCAGAAAGCTCACCTGTCTCTTCCAACAAACTTCATTTGCCATTCTCTTTTCCCTTGCAGTTTCCTCTGTGTTGGCAAAAACTGTCATGGTGGTTCTGGCGTTTATGGCCACCAAGCCTGGGAACAGGACAAGAAAACTCTTAGGAAAACCACTGAGCAACTCCATTGTTTTAGCCTGTCCTCTGGTTCAAGCAGTTCTTTGTGCCATCTGGCTGGCAACCTCTCCCCCATTTCCTAACTTGGACTTCCACTCCTTGATAGGAGAAATCATCTTGGAATGTAAGGAAGGCCCAGCTTCAAAGTTTTATGCTGTCCTTGGCTACCTGGCTTTCTTGGCCCTCGTCAGTTTCACAGTAGCCTTTGTGGCCAGGAAATTACCTGACAGCTTTAATGAAGCCAAGTTCATCACTTTTAGCATGCTGGTCTTTTGCAGCGTTTGGATCACTTTCCTCCCTACCTACCTGAGCACCAAGGGAAAGTCCATGGTGGCTGTGGAGATCTTCTCCATCTTGTCTTCTGGGGCTGGTCTTTTGGTTTGTATCTTTTTTCCCAAATGCTACATTATCTTACTGAGACCACATCTGAATTGTAGAGAAAATATAATGAAGCACAAACATCTCTGATTTATATGGGATTTGGGAACTGGATCTTGAACACAAGCCTGCTGATCATCAGCCCAGCATTCTAACCATCTGAGGCACCATGCTCCTTAAACCTTTGATAATTGTGAGAGCATCTGACCAGAAGTATGCTTCTCATCAAAAGCATAGTTTTAAAAACAGCAGTAGTTTGAAAACAGCAATGGTTCATCCACCAATAATTCATCCATCCTTATGTGATTGCAATTATATTTTTAGAATGTCTGGTTTAGTTTGGTGTAGCATTTGTTTTTCCTGGTACCCTTTTTAGCTATAGGAATAGCACTTAGAGTTATATAGTGCTTCTCAGTACTTTACAGCCCTCTCTAAGAGTCAGCATTTTGTCCCCCCAACAATCTGGCTCCTCATTTTACCAACCTCAGAAGAATCGAAGGCTGAGGCAACCTTGAGCCAGTGAGAATTGAACTGCCAAACTGCCAGCAGCTGCCAGTCAGCAGAAGTAGCCTGGAGTATTGCATTCTAACCATTGTGCCACCATGGCTCAAATCTGGATACGATCCTATTTTGTATGCAGATTGCCAGTTTACATGGACAGATTTCTTGTCTATAATCATTAGCTTGTGCTCTTCAGGCATAAAGTGACAGGAGTCAGTGCTCAATGGATGCTGATAAAATCTGCCATTTTGGAGGCAAATAGTCTTTGTGTGAGGCCAGAACCAAGGGCTATTCTGGGTGCAAACTACAGCAAACCTTTCAAAAATGTGCTTTAATAGGTTGATTAAGTTTGATCAAGGTCATTGTGAGTATTGGCCTCAAACAGAGAAGGCCTCACAGAAGTATCCTCCAACCAACACTGACTAGAACCTGCTTCAGAGAAAGGAGATAAGCACATAAAACTGTGAAATAATTCTTATTATCCCAGCCAGGCCAGAGACATACCATATTTCACAACACAAACACAAAATATTCTTTTCAAGACAAACACGTTTTTCTGGCTTCAACTAGTTGTTACAAAATATTCCCATAGACTGGAGAGACCTGGCCCTTGGAATCACCACCACCATCACCATCACCACCACCACCACCACCACCTCCTCCTCCTCCTCCTCCTCCTCCTCCTCCTCCTTTTTTCTTTTTTCTTCTTCTTTCTTCTTTCCTCTTTCTTCTTCTAGAGTTTTAAATCTGCCTAACATCTTCAGGAATCATCTTGTCTGTTTTTATGATCTATGGGAGAAGCTAGTTTCTAATTTCAGCTCTTGTAATATGGCTATAAACAAACTAGTTATTCCATCCAAGGATTGGTATCATTGCTCACATTTACTAGTGTACAACGGATTATCAGGTGCCCCATTAGCACTCATACAATCTGAACAAAGTATGCTACAGGCCAAGCTCCGTCTTGTTTGCATGTTTTCATGTAAGTCAAATACACAACTTCAGCTTGACTCTCAAGTACATTTGCTCTGTGGATTGCAATAAATATAAACATGTTTTTGTCTTTCTCCGGCACAAACAAAATCTAATGCTAAGTGTATACAATATTGCTTTTCCTTGCAATTATAAAAAAAAGTCATTCTCAATGTATCCCCTGTGGATGTCTACCCACAACAATCTTGCAAGATAACACCTGCTTTAAACAACATGGTCTCAGTTCTCCAGGTGGGGGCAGGACATGTCACCTTAGCATGACTTGCAAAGAGCTAAAGTAACTCCTGGGTTCTGTGTGACTCAGGTGGTCTTAGTTTTCTGTTTGGTCAAAAGACAGAGGTAAGAGAAAACATGGTTGATATAAATTTGCCCCAAGACCATCCAGGCTGCAGGGCAGTCTCTATTCTGCTAAAGCACAGCTGAGATTTCAAGTGCCACCTGCAGTTCAGCTTCTGCACATTCCTTGATTTCTGATCTTGGAGGAAAGATGACAAGAATGATTGGACTGTCTCTCCTACTGCTGCTGCTCTTCTGGCTCCTGTCTCCAATTACTGCAAAGAGGATGCAAAGTTTATGTGTGTTGACAAAAGGTATTAGAACTCAGGATGAGTATTACAGGCCAGGTGATCTCATTATTGGTGGGAATTTGTTCCTAACAAGCATTCATTACCACAATGACCCAGATTTTAAAAGAGACCCATCCAAGATTACTTATACGCTATTGTAAGTTTCACCTGGAGTGGAAAGATATAAATGTTAGTTTGCTTTGTTCTAAATTTAGGGACTCTTTCAGAAATATTTGTTCTAGTAATCTTGCAAGGTCCTAGTGTAGCTGAAATCTTTGTACTTTTCTCAATAAAGAGCCAATCTCATAAAATAGTGTTACTTTGATAGTGAGATGGATGGCATGTAAATATAGTCAATAAATTAAAAATAGGATACAATTCTTCATCTTTTCAGAAGTCATCATCAGGAAGATGATAAATATAAAAAGTGAAGAGGGCTAACATAAGCTGTCTTGGCCTAGGGAAGAAGTTGACTTACAGTGTTAATTTGGACATAAATCAAGGTGGAAAGCTCAAATTAAAGCTTGATCCTTTTCCAGTGTGGGATACTGAAAAAAATCAGTTTTGGAATTAGCAGTGCTCATTAATAAGTAGATTTATTTTCAGGAAATCAATGATGTGACCCCCAACTGGAGTCTTGTGCTCAGCAATGGTTACCAGAACACCAAAATAAGGCAAGACAAAGTCCACCAGCATGCAGAGGTTGTTCTGTAATATTCCCCATTTTTTTCTCACTACAGAGTCATAGCCAAGAACTACCAGCAGTTCCTGACCTTGAAGTTTGCAGTCAGAGAGGTCAACAGGGATTTGGTTCTCCTCCCCAATATCACACTAGGCTCCCCAATATCACACCCCAAATCCTCAGTGCAGATGGCCTCCATCTTCAATATCTTCAAAGTTCCACACGTAAGGGAGTTCCATTGGAGACAAACAACAGAAACACACTGAAGCCAAAGCTAAAACCAAAGATATTTGGAAAGGGGCACATAAGGGGTGTATGAATTAGAGAATCCATGCTACACTTGAACTCATTTTGATATTTTATATATCAAGATACATTTTATATAACCCCAAGGAGATAGATTTGAGATAATTCTGAAATGCTGTTCTTTCCAAAAGCAATATTTTTATGACTTTCATAAAAGTGTAGCCATCTTTCAGTGCAATTTATTCTGTGTATCGCCATGATAGTTCCTTCCCTTGTCTTCTGACTTGTCAGAACCAGGCAAAATATGTAACTGGTGGCTCTTCATACTAAGGAAAGAAATTTTAGCTTGAAACTCGGGGTGAGCCACCCTGACTGCTGAAGGAATAATCACACAATCATGATCCTTAAACTCACCATAACATTTTACTTTGTATTTGAAAAAAACCCTCACTTTCTCCAGCTCAGTGTTGGCTTTGAATTCTCTCAGGGAGAGAGAATAGTTTATCCTTCCTTCTTCCAGATTAACCCCAATGTATTTCCTCAGTATGTGGGTTTAGTCCAGCTGCTCCTGTATTTCCAGTGGAACTGGGTTGGGCTTGTGGCCCTTAAAGATGGAGGAGAACACTTTATCTCACATCTGATTCCAATGCTGAATGAGAAGGAGATCTGCCTGGCTTTCCCTGAAATGTTCAATTCTGATGTTGTTATTAATGTATTGGGACTGCATCTTGTCTTCAAGATTTTGCTTGAAGTTGAAGTGATTATTCTTTTTGGAGACTCCACTACTATTACATTGGTAGGACTCATACTGTTTCATTATAGAAAATCTATATCATTTTGGAAAGTTTGGATCATACCTTCCTACTGTGATTTTAGTGTGGTAGGATCTCAACATGTGCTGCAATTTAGAAAGCACTTCCATGGGGCTTTGCATTTTAGGGACCACACCAGGGAAGTCTCAGAATTCAGCCATTTTCTCCTATCTTTAGACCCCTTGAACCTAGAAGGAGACACTGTTCTCCCACTATGGTGGGAAAAACTCTTTGAATGCAAAATCCACAAACCAGGAGTGATCCCTGAAAAGGGGGGAAAACAATGTACCAGAAAAGAGAATTTGCAGAATCTGCCATCTTATGTATTTGAAATAAGCATGACAGGTGAAAGTTACAATATCTACAATGCCGTTTATGCTGTGGCACATGCATTACATGCTATGCATAGATCAGGAACATGACCAACCATGATAAGGCTTGGAAAGAGGATCTCAAATGTCCGGTCATGGCAGGTAACTTCTCTGATTTTTTATTCAGACCACAGGTCCTTAGAGAGGAAGCTCTCCATATGCATTTCTTCATTTGCTGTTTAAATATCTGTATGCTACCCTATCAATGCAATTGAAAGTTTGTTAGAATGGCAATTATTTTTTTTAATAAAATAAATAATAAATAACCTTTATTGTCATTTTTTATATTGTGGGCACAATGGCACACATAAAATAATGAAATTTAGTTGCCCGCTCTCAAAGTGAAACATATACATGACACACACCTAAACATACTATGTACAACATATATATAGACCCACATCCCTACATATACATAGCAAATAAATATTAAATACTGTCCATCTTGATTATATAACGCAAGGAGGAAGTTTGAGAGTTCGCAAGGTTAATGCTGTATGGAATGAAACTATGGCTGAATCTGGATGTTCTGCTACGGATACCACGAAGCCTCCTCCCAGAAGGTAACAGGGAAAACAGGTTGTGGAGAGGATGTGTAGTGTCCCAGAAAATCTTGCGGGCCCTGCTCAAGCAACGCTTCTGTGCTATGTCCTGGATGGTAGTGAGGGAACTGCCAATGATCTTTTCGGCCATCCTCACCACTCTCTGCACTGCCTTCCTGTCTGAAGCAGTGATGCCTCCAAACCAGACTGTGATGCTGTATGACAGGATGCTCTCGATTGTCCCCCTGTAGAAAGTGGTCAGGACAGGGGAAGGAAGATGTGCTTTTCTCATGCGGCGCAGAAAATGCAGGCGCTGCTGTGCCCGCTTCACCAGTTTCTCACTGTTTAGCGACCAAGTCAGCCTACTCGTTAGCTGCACGCCCAGGAATTTGATGCTGGTAACCATCTCCACAGGAGAATCATTAATGCACAGAGAAGTGTGGCTGTGCCTGCCTTTTCTGAAATCAACAATGATCTCTTTGGTTTTTCTTGTATTTAAAACTAGGCTGTTTTCTTTACCCCAGTTCACCAACCCCTCAACCTCCTTGCAGTAAGCTTCCACCTTGTCATCCTGAATAAGGCCCACTACTGTTGTATCATCTGCGAACTTCACAATATGGTTGGTGGCAAACCTAGCACAGCAGTCATGGGTCAACAGGGTGAACAGCAGCGGACTTAAGACGCAGCCCTGAGGAGAACCTGTGCTCAAGAAAATGGTATTTGAGGTATTTGTTCCAACTCGCACATATTGGGGCCTGTTGGTAAAAAAATCCAGAATCCAGTTGCACAAAGGAGTGTTTAAGCCTAAAAGGCCCAGTTTGTCTACTAGATGCTGGGGAATGATTGTGTTAAACGCCGAACTGAAGTCGACAAACAGCAAACGCACATGAGTATTTCTTTCCTCCAAGTGCTTCAGGCTCAGATGGAGAACGGAAGAAATAGCATCCTCCGTAGAGCGATTTGGTCGGTAGGCAAACTGAAGCGGGTCAAATGCTGGCGGGAGGCTAGATACAATAGTGTCTTTTATCAGCTTCTCAAAGCATTTCATGATGTGGATGTCAGTGCAACCGGACGGTAATCATTGAGGCCTGTGATTGTGGACTTTTTTGGCACTGGCAAGATGATGGCCATCTTAAAACACGATGGGACCACTGCCTGCTGCAATGAGAGGTTAAAAATATCAGTGAGAACACAAGCCAGCTCCTCTGCGCATTCCCTGAGGACACGTCCAGGGATGTTATCTGGGCCTGCTGCTTTCCGAATGTTAACTGACTGCAGTGTTTTCCGGACAGAGGTGACATCAAAGCTAGGCACTTGCTCATCAGGATGGGGCACAGCTTTCCTAGCAGGAGTACTATTTGATGCCTCAAATCTACCAAAAAATGCATTCAGTTTGTTTAGGAAGTCTGTGTCATCCTTACATCTCGATGGAGCCACCTTGTAATCCGTAATGGCCTGGATCCCTTGCCACATTTGCCTGGTGTTTGTTTGGTCCTGAAAAAAGTTCTGAATTTTCTGGCAATGGGCTTGCTTTGCACCTTTTACTGCACTTTTCAGATTTGCTCTGGCTGTTCTAAGTGCCAGCATGTCCCCAGATTTAAAAGCCACATTCCGTGCTTTCAGCATCTTGCGGACCTCATAAGTCAGCCACGGTTTTTCATTCGCCCTCACAACAAAGCTTTTCAGGACACAGACATCTTCTATGCACTTTTGGATATATGCAGACACCGTGGTGGCATACTCCTCAACATTTGTATGTTGGTTATCAGTAGCTGCTTCCTTAAACATGCCCCAATCTGTACATTCAAAGCAGTCTTGTAATGCTTCTATAGCACCCTCTGTCCAAATCCTCACCTGCTTTACTGTAGGTTTCACTCTGACTAATAAAGGTTTATATGCTGGAATAAGCAGCACTGAGAGATGGTCAGAGGAGCCCAGGTGAGGGCGGGGGATAGCTTTGAAAGCCTTCTTGATGTTGGAATAAGCAAGATCCAGTGTAGTGTCCCCTCTGGTTGCAAAGTCCACATATTGATGGAAATGTGGCAGGGTAGCTTTCAAATCCACTTGGTTAAAGTCTCCCACAGCAATAAATGCACCTTCTGGGTGAGTAGTTTGTAAGTCACTGATGGTATGGTGGAGAACCTTCAGGGCCACTTCTCTGTTTGCATCAGGGGGGATATACACAGCTGTGATAATGGTAACAGAGAATTCTCTGGGCAGATAGAAGGGTCTGCATTTGATGGTCAGAAGCTCCACATCTGAATTTAAAATTTATTTTTGTTGAAAAGGGATGGGGGCGGGAAGAGAACCAGATGCCCATAAGATCCGTACAGGAAAAACCTTCCTAAAAGGTCCTGAAAGATCTTCATTAGTTGTGTAAGTCTGAGGTGGTGACCATTTGAAGAAGGATGGCAAGATGGCAATCTTGGTGTGCTTTGTTGTTGTTGTTAGTTGCAAAGTCATGTCCGACCCATCGCGACCCCATGGACAATGTTCCTCCAGGCCTTCCTGTCCTCTACCATCTTCTGGAGTCCATTTAAGCTCACACCTACTGCTTCAGTGACTCCATCCAGCCACCTCATTCTCTGTCGTCCCCTTCTTCTATTGCCCTCAATCTTTCCCAGCATTAGGCTCTTCTCCAGTGAGTCCTTCCTTCTCATTAGGTGGCCAAAGTACTTGAGTTTCAACTTCAGGATCTGGCCTTCTAAGGAGCAGTCAGGGTTGATCTCCTCTAGGACTGACCGGTTTGATCGCCTTGCAGTCCAAGGGACTCGCAGGAGTCTTCTCCAGCACCATAGTTCAAAGGCCTCAATTCTTTTGCGCTCAGCCTTTCTTATGGTCCAACTTTCACAGCCATACATTGCAACTGGGAAAACCATGGCCTTGACTATACGTACTTTTGTTGGAAGGGTGATGTCTCTGCTTTTTAGTATGCTGTCTAAATTTGCCATAGCTTTCCTCCCCAGGAGCAAGCGTCTTTTAATTTCTTGGCTGCAGTCCCATCTGTGGTGATCTTAGAGCCCAGGAAGATAAAATCTGTCACTACCTCCATTTCTTCCCCATCTATTTGCCAGAAATTGAGAGGGCCGGATGCCATGATTTTAGTTTTCTTAATGTTTCAAGCCAACTTTTGCACTCTCCTTCTTCACCCGCAGCAAGAGGCTCTTTAGTTCCTCTTCACTTTCTGCCATTAGAGTGGTATCATCTGCATATCTTAGGTTGTTGATATTTCTCCCGGCAATCTTAATTCCAACTTTTGATTCATCTAGCCATGCCTTTCTCATGATGTGCTCTGCATATAAGTTAAATAGGCAGGGCGACAGAATACAGCCTTGCCGGACTCCTTTCCCAATTTTGAACCAATCCGTGGTTCCGTGTCCAGTTCTCACTGTTGCTTCTTGACCCGCATATAGGTTTCTCAAGAGACAAATAAGATGGTCTGGTACTCCCATCTCTTTAAGAACTTGCCACAATTTGTTGTGATCCACACAATCAAAGGCTTTAGCATAGTCAATGAAGCAGAAGTAGATGTTTTTCTGGAATTCCCTAGCATATGTTGGCAATTTGATCTCTAGTTCCTCTGCCTCTTCGAAATCCTGCCTGTACTTCTGGAAGTTCTCGATCCACATACTGCTGGAGTCTAGCTTGTAGGATTTTAAGCATAACTTTACTTGCATGTGAAATGAGTGCAATGGTGTGATAGTTTAAACATTCTTTGGCATTGCCTTTCTTTGGAATCAGAATGTAAACTGACCTTTTCCAATCCTGTGGCCACTGTTGAGTTTTCCAAATTTACTGGCAAATTAAGTGTAGCACTTTTACTGCATCGTCTTTTAAGAGTTTGAATAGCTCAGCTGGAATATTGTCACCTCCACTAGCTTTGTTGTTGCTCAGATTTCCTAAGGCCCATTTCATTTCACATTCTAAGATGTCTGGCTCGAGGTCAGTGACCACCCCATCGTGGTTATCAGGGATGCTAAGCTCGTTCTTGTATAGTTCTTCTGTGTAATTTTGCCACCTTAATCTCTTCTGCCTCTGTTAGGTCCCTGCCATTTTGGTCCTTTATCATGCCCATCTTTGCATGAAACATTCCCTTCATATCTCCAATTTTCTTGAAGAGATCTCTGGTTCTCCCTATTCTATTGTTTTCTTCTATTTCTTTGCACTGTTCATTTAAGAGGGCATTCTTATCTCTTCTAGCTATTCTCTGGAATTCTGCATTCAATTGGGTGTATCTTCCTCTTTCTCCCTTGCCTTTCACTTCCCTTCTTTCCTCATCTATTTGCAAAGCTTCCTCAGACAGCCATTTTGCTTTCTTGCATTTCTTTTTCTTTGGGATGGTTTTAGTTGCTACCTCTTGTACAATGTTGCAAACCTCCGTCCATAGTTCTTCAGGCACTCTGTCTACCAGATCTAATTCCTTAAATCTATTTGTCACCTCTACTGTATATTCATCAGGGATATGATTTAGTTCATACCTGAGTGGCCTAGTGTTTTTCCCTACTTTCTTCAATTGAAGCCTAAATTTTGCAACAAGAGCTCATGATCTGAGCCACAGTCAGCTCCTGGTCTGTATAGAGCTTCTCCATCTTTGGCTGCAGAGCACATGGTCAATCTGATTTCAGTGTTGACCATCTGGTGATGTCCATGTGTAGAGCCGTCTCTTGGGTTGTTGGAAAAGAGTGTTTGCTATGACCATCGTATTCTCTTGACAAAATTCTATCAGCCTGTGCCCTGCTCATTTTGTACTCCAAGGCCAAACTTGCCTGTTATTCCAGTTATCTTTTGGCTTCCTACTTTGGCATTCCAATCCCCCATGATGATAAGGACATCATTTTTTGGTGTTGATTCTATAAGGTGCTGTAGGGCTTCATAGAACCGGTCAATTCCATCCTCTTCAGCACCAGTGGTTGGGGCATAGACTTGGACTACTGTGATATTGAATGTTTTGCCTTGGATTCGCACTGAGATCATTCTGTCATTTTGGGGATTGTATCCCAGTATTGCTTTTCCTATTCTTTTATTGACTATGAAGGCTACTCTATTTCTTCTGAGGGATTCTTGCCCACAATAGTATACCTGATGGTCCTCTGAATTAAATTCACCCATTCCTGCCCATTTTAGTTCGCTGATTCCTAAGATGTTGATGTTCAGTCTTGTCATCTCTTGTTTGACCACGTCCAGTTTGCCTTGATTCATGGATCTTACATTCCAGGTTCCTATGCAGAAAAGATCTTTACAGCATCGGACTTTCCTTTTACCACCAGATGCATCCACAGCTGAGCGTCCTTTCAACTTTGGCCCAGTCGCTTCACTCTTTCTGGCGCAACTAGTACTAGCCCTCTGCTCTTCCCCAGTAGCATATTGGACACCTTCTGACCTGAGGGGCTCATCTTCCAGTGTCATATCTTTTTGCCTTTTGGTACTGTCCATGGGGTTTTCATGGCAAAGATACTGGAGTGGGTTGCCATTTCCTTCTCCAGTGGATCACATTTTGTCAGAATGACAAAGCTATGACCTGTCCATCTTGGGTGACCCGACATGGCATAGCTCATAGCTTCATTGAGTTATGCAAACCCCTTTGCCATGACAAGGCAGTAATCCATGAAGGAGCTTGGTGTGCTTATGAATGATTAAATAGGTCAGTTGAAGTCATAGTCAAAATTCATGCAGAACCACCTCAGTTTCCCTCAGTAAGTACCCAAAATCCTACCTGAAAAGAGACACTCAGTTTACTTTAACTTGTCTATCTTTCTATGGCTTAGCATCCTACATGACCCACTCCATCACTTTAGTTTGTCCTTTGTTTTATGAAAGCAGCCTCTGTAAATTTCAGAATACAGAGCAGGACTCTAAGTGATCATAATAGGTTTCTAGTCTAAAATTCATCAGGCTTTCAGCAATCAAGGAACCGTGGTGGCACACTGGTTAGAATGTAGTATTGCAGGCAGATGCTGCCCACTGTCAGGATTCAATCCCAACTAGGTGAAGGTTGACTCAGCCTTCCATCCTTCCGAGGCCTGGAAAATGAGGAGCCAGATTGTTGGGGGCAAGATGCTGATTCTGTAAACCACTTAGAGAGAACTGTAAAGAACTATGAAGTGGTATATAGGTCTAAGTGCTAGTGCTAAGTGTGAAGGAAGGAAGGAAGGAAGGAAGGAAGGAAGGAAGGAAGGAAGGAAGGAAGGAAGGAAGGAAGGAAGGAAGGAAGGAAGGAAGGAAGGAAGAGGTGACACAATGGTTAGAATGCAGGATTTCAGTCTAATTCTGCCCACTGCTGCCAGTTCGATCCCAACCGGCAGAAGGTTGACTCAACCTTCCATTCTTCCAAGATTGGTAACATGAGGACCCAGATTGTTGGGGACAATATGTTCACGTTTGTAAACTGCTCAGAGAGTGCTGTAAAGCACTGTGAAGCAGTATATACTGTAAGTCTAAGTGCTATTGCTATTGCTATCAATAGCTAAATGTTGGACATTCCTGGATAGTGAAATCACAAACCAGGTCAAGTACTTCTTTCCATACGGTCCTAATTGTTCATCCTGCTCTCCTTGAATATCAAAGAGATAGTCAGAAAGTCCGTGGAGTTATACACTATTGTGATATAAATAATTTAATCATTCCTAAAATGCATTTGTTGTTAACAACACCTTGGGCCAAAGAAGACATTTTAAAAATGTATGTGGCCAAGTATCACAGAAACATAACCATGCAATTAATTTTGGAATATCAATTGAAATATTTGAATGTAGGTATCATTCTGGTAAAGCTGGAGCTGGAGTAGCCATGATACAAATGTCCAATAATAAAGAGAACCTTTTGTCATGTTGGGAAAAGAGTCAAATATTTTGTATTACCCTTGATTGGTCAGATCTTCATTAAAGAAACTCCTCTAGCTTTTCAGAAATGCACCCATTACCTAAGATCATGGCTGTCACAGAATGAAATAAGCCATGATGTCTCATTTGTGTCTTTCAGCTCATTTGTGTCTTTGACTCTTTCTAAAATTCTCTTTTATTTCAGCTTCTGGCCTATTTGAGGAAGGTCCAATTCAATAACAGTATTGGAGAGGAAGTTTCCTTCTCAGAAAATGGACTGAGATCAGCTCAATATGATCTTCTCAACTGGGTTCTCTGCCCCAATAAATCTTTTGTCCCTGCAAAAGTTGGGGAAATACATCCTGGGGCTCCTCCAGGTAAGGATTTCACCATTAACTCTGGTGCAATCATCTGGGCCACAGAGGTGAGCTGGAAGGAAGTGTTGTAACTTCAGGCAAAAAATAATTCTCTCCTAGTATACAGAATTTCCTTCTAACTGGAAAACAGGTCTATTGAATCAGAAAATATGGCGGCCATTTGGTGAAAAATCTGCTGTGTGTAACACATTTGAGGATGATATATGACAGGTCCAAGAAGGCACGGTATTGGGAAAACCCCTTCTAACAGGAAAACCATTTGAATTCAGTTGGATCCTTATGATACTTTGTTTTAGAAAAGCTGTATGTAAGGCCCTGCTGCAGCTAATCCTTCAGGAAAGCATGATCCTTGAAACAATTGTTATTTCAAAAGGATCTTTTATTGAGAGAAAATGATTGCAGAGAAGACAGGTGTAATCTGAAGTTCTCGTGTGAAAACATTAAGCTAATTCTCAATTGTTTAAACCCAACCCCAATGGTCCCATCAATCCAGAGACATGAAGTTATTGTGAGAACTCTGAGCTGAAAAAGTGATAACAAGTTGTTCTCTGGTGCCATGACCTTGGTAACAAGTGGGGTTAGCTGGAAAGGAGTTAAACCAGATGGCTCTGAGAGCTCGTTCCCCCCTCCCCAATTCCCAGGAAGATACATCAAAGTTAAAGTAAAAACAATATAAGAATATCTTAAATCCTCAAGGAACACTCCTCTCCCTCTCTTAGGAATGGCAGCATTCCGACTGGGACCTGAAACTGTAGCTTAATGTGAGAAGCCTTATTTTGGACATTGAGGTCTCAGTTCCAGTCTTTAGCATCCCTTGATGGGTGGGGAGTTACTTTGGTCTGAATCCCCCAAGAGCCTGTCATTGGTCTCTTGTAAATCCTGGTTAACAATTTTTTTAAATATTCCAAGGATGGAAAAAGGAATATCAAAATGAGTAAATGAAGCATGTTCATTGCTTAGGTCATCTCAGTCATTTCTCTTTTCTGTCTTAGAAGATGTCCGTTGCCAGATGTGGCATGAAGAAGTGCCACGCAGGTGAGAGGAGAAGAGTTCTAGAGGGCGAGCAGGTCTGCTGCTACCTATGTGACCATTGTCCAGAAGGGACCATTTCTAATCAGACAGGTACAGCAAACTTGGGGAACCTCCTTCCATTGTAGATCTTTCTGGGACAAAGAACCTAAGAACCCATAATGGTTTCCTTACTGAGCCTAACCTTATGGTCTCTTATTTCATGTGTCCAGTTTTAAAATTTGTAATAATAACAATCATTATCAAGTCTTTTTGTATGTATGTATTTGTTTCTTTTTAATTAAGTGTTGTACGCCACCCAGAATCATTCTAAGATGGGCAGCTGTAGAAATAGAAAATAAAATAAAATAAAATGAAATGAAATAATAAAATAAAATAATAAAATAAAATGGCAATCTTCAGATGTTTCCTTCCATTGTAGTCAAGGAAGCTGTTCTCTTAATCATAAAAATAAACTTTGTTTGTCATTTTGGGCAAGTTGGACATATTACGTATAATCAATGTTTTCAGAAGAAATCTTCAGGATATGGACCTAAATTATCCTGCCCTCACAATTTTGATTTTTCCCACTCATGAGGAACATGGATTGGGCAGTCCCATCCTCCCACTCCTGAATACACAATACTTCCAGAGCAGGAATTGGTTGGTTCCTGGTCTCCATTCCACTCCCATCCAATATCAGGTACCAATTGGAAAGCTCATCCTGATTGCTATCCTGAATGAGTGGTTTACTGTGGTTGGGAGCTCAAGTCTGAATTTGGATTATCTGTGATATATTATTTCTTCTTTTAGTACTGAAATCTCCCAAAGAAATTGATAGACTTTTGGGAGAAAGAAAGAAAAAAATCAATCTCTGTATACCTGGTAACAATTTCCTAACGCCCACAAAATAAAAAACTAACTGATGAGAAAAAATATTTAAAATATAAAGCACAGAATTGAAGCCACACAACTCCATTTACTGTATATTATACCTTTGGGTCTTTCCTTCCTTTCCTCCTCCTAAAACTAATTTTTCCTGAGAATCATTTTTTTTTTTAATATATTTTATTAGATTTTATAAGGGTAAAGGGGTTACATCAAAGTACTTAGGAACCACCGTGGAGGTGGGTATATTGAACATCCAAAAAAAGAGAAAAACAATCACAAATATATAGCCCAAATCAATTCATTTAAAATTCCCTAATTCCCTCATTTAGTCTTGCATATTCAAATTAATACATTTCTATATAAGCTTCAAAGAATCCTATCAAATATCACTCACATTTCAATTCTAAAAATCCAAGTCCTGTTTTAAGCTTTACTAACTTACAATTACCATATTCCAATTGGCCTTAAATAGACATATTATTAACACTTTGGGTATCCTTTTTTTTTTTTAGATAGTAATTATATCTGGTATATTATTTCTGCAGTAATATTCTTATATTTTCTTCATTAATACCATTTCTTCTCTTGTCACCCATCCCTCTTGTTCTCCTTCTATTTCAAAATAATTATCTTAAAGTAAAAATATCAAACCAACAAATAAACAAATAAATTTCTATCTAATTTAAGTATATATTCTATCAGTTCATCTATATCTATAAAAATCTTTTTAAACCAGTAAATGAAGTTTACTTCTCCAGTAATTCTCATGTCTAAAACAAAGTATTGTTACAAAGGGTATCCTCTTAGAAATTTCACATGTTCCATTAGTTATTAACTCAGTCAAAGAATCAAAGCCTTTTTAAACCCATTAAATAAAGCTTTAAAATACATTTTTAAATCTAACTCTAGGTTTCCTTCTATGCCATAATGGTTTCCATAATAAAATTCCTGTATCATCAAACCACAATGTTAAAGGGTCCATATTCTTTAACGCTTCAAATTGGTCAAAGTTCTCTTTCCTTTCTTTTAGTAGTCTTTGGATGGTAAAAGCCGTTTTATTCCATGTTATATTTGCCAGTTGTTTATCCACCTTTTCACGATTTTCAATAACTTGTATCTGAGTATCAGTCTCTGTTGATGTTAATGCTTCAGACATCTCCGTTAAAATTATTCTTTGATCCTCAGGCTTCTCCATAGATTGCGTTTGGAGTTGTATAAAGTTAGTTTGTTCTTTGGTTTCCACAGTTTCTCTCAGTGTAGTTTCATAGTTGAGTTGTTGACATGGTTCCTCTTTAGGTTGTTCATATTGTTGCTTCTTCTGCGCTGTCTTTCGGTTTATAATTTGATCTGTCCAAGTTTGAAAGTAAGAGTTCATATCCTCTGTGGCTTCCAGAATTTTTTCCAATATGAGCTCATAGTCCAGCTGTGTGTTAGGTTCCATATCAGTAATAGAAAGATTTTTTAATCTTTTAGAGAAGGCTCTATTTCGTAGAAATCAAACAAATGTTCAGCTCCAATTTTCAATACCAGCTGTGTCAGTTATCTTATCCTTATGCTTATCATCTTTTAAAGGTCATAGCCATTCCCAGCCATAATAAAAAAAAATATATACAGTTGCAGTACCACTTTTCGACACCAGATGTCCTCAGCAGACCATCAAATCTTTTTTCTTTCTTTCCAAATTAATAGATTTTTTATTTTTCGTGTTGAAAAAAATGAAGAAAGAAATGCCTCTCAAAGTAATAGATGCGTAGTTATAGCAATGATAATCAAGAATAAAATGTTTTCAGGTCCCCTCAGTATTCCAAAATTTAAATAATCCATACAAATTAACTGGTTTTTTTTTTCTTTTCTTCCAAAGCTGTTTTTCCCGAATGCCCAAACGCTGCTCCCTCACAGCAGGGAAGTAATTTAAACACAAAAGCTTTTGACAGGAGAGTAATTAGGGAAAGAGGGGGTAGGAAAGGTCTCACCCGGGTTCTCCACGGGGGTTCTTTACGCTTAGTTGTTCTTCTGGCTTTCAGCTGGTGCGACGAAGTGATCGTCCATTTTACTGGGCGATCTTTTCCTCCGACGGCCCTAAGGAGAAAAGCTTGAACTGAGGAGAGCTGCCGCTCTTCCCCAGTCAAGCAGGAGCCTCCTCAAGCGGTGGTCGCCTCTACGGGGCGACTTTCGACCCGGTTAAGGGTCTACCGGCGAAGGGAAAGCAGCCGGTGGGAGAGACGGCTCTCTCCGTGCGACTGCGCGTGCCGCGTTCCAGGACCGGAAGCCCTGAGAATCATTTTTGATCAGGCTAAAAGCACCTTCTCTCACCCAACTCCTATTCCACTTTTATCTGTGTCTCTCTTGTGATCTTCTCAGAAAACACCAATAGATATTTCAGGGTTTCTCAACTTAAGTGAATTTCATATGTGTGGACTTCAACACTCAAAATTCCCCAGTCTGCATTCTGGGAGTTGAATTTCAGACATCTGAAAGCTGCTGACATTGAGAAAAACTTATGTAGACAAAAATCAATAGAAGGATTTGAGGCTGACAGACCTACTGGCATTCTAATATAAACCTATGACCCTAATCTTAATAGTCAACCTATAAGGCCATTGGAACCCAACAGATCCCTGTATAAGATCATCCCCTGGCTGATCTTAAACCAAGGAAAATCTGCCCTTTCTGATGGATCATAAGATATTCTATTACTTTATTTTTGAGTTTCCCCCTACATAAAGGAGTCACATCTGAGGCACTCTGCAGGAAACAGAGATAGTCCTTGTGGAAGATGCAACTGGAAAACTTAGATAAAGAATCTTAATTTCAGATGCAGCTCACTGTGACCCCTGCCCAGAAGATCAATATCCCAACAAGGACAACGACCAATGCATTGCCAAGAAGCTCCACTTCCTTTCCTATCAAGATACCCTGGGATATGCTATAGTTTTTCTCAATCTTTTACTCTCTTTTATCACATCTGCAATCCTGGTGATTTTTCTTAAACATCGTGACACACCAATTGTCAAGGCCAACAACCGAGATCTCACCTATATCCTCTTGGTCTCCCTCCTGCTCTGCTTCCTCTGCTCCTTCCTCTTCATTGGTCAACCTGGGAAGCTAACCTGTCTATTCCGACAAACTGCCTTTGCCATTCTCTTTCCCCTTGCTGTTTCCTCTCTGTTGGCAAAAATTGTCATGGTGGTGTTGGCCTTCATGTCCACCAAGCCAGGGAATAGAACAAGGAAGCTCTTAGGAAAATCACTGACCAACTCCATTGTCTTAACCTGTCCCCTGGTCTAAGCACTTCTTTGTGCCACATGGCTGGTGACCTCTTCCCCATTTCCCAGCTTGGATTTCCACTCCTTTGTAGGAGAGAGCATCTTGGAAAACAAGGAAGGCTCAGCTTCAATGTTTTATGCTGTCCTTGCCTACCTGGGTTTCCTGGCCCTTGTCAGTTTCACGGTGGCCTTTCTGGCTAGGAAACTGCCTGACAGCTTTAACAAAGCCAAGTTCATTACTTTCAGCATGCTGGTCTTTTGCAGTGTTTGGATCACCTTCCTCCCCTTGATTCCTACCTGAGCACCAAAGGGAAGTCCATGGTGGCTGTGGAGATCTTCTCCATCTTGGCCTCTGGGGCTGGTCTCTTGGCTTGTATTTTTTTGCCCAAATGCTACATTATCTTACTGAGGCCACATCTTAATTGTAGGGAAAATATGATCAGAAACAAGACTCTCTAACAAGTGCTAGGGTAGACCACATTTTTATTTGATGTAAACCTTATTTAGATTGGGATGACATTTCTAAAAACTCATGGGATGAAGCAAGCTTTTGTCATTTAACAATTTGTTATCAAGTGTTCATGTAATCACAATATACCTATTGTCAGCAACAATTATGCAGCCTTTTGTTTTCCATGTCTCCTAGTCATCCCCAGTGAGATCCAATGCCTCGCATGGAACTAAAGCCTGGTGTTCCTTTGTTTCCATAGACTCCAGAAGCTTTGTCAAAATCCCTACTACTACTATTGGGATAAAACAAAGTTTTACATTTAGGCAGGAAAAATCAAAGCTACAAGTACAGACTGGGTGAGACCTGACTTAAAAACAGTAACTGTGAGAGGGACCTTGGAGTCCTAGTGGATGATCACTTGACCATCAATCAGCAGTGTGCAGCAGCAGCCAAAAAAGCTAATACAATCCTGGGTTGTATAAACAGAGGCATAGAATCAAGATCACGCAAAGTATTAGTACCGCTTTACAAACCCTAGTAAGACCACACCTGGAATACTGCAGCCAATTTTGGTCACCATATCACAAAAAAGATGTTGAGAGTTTGGGAAAAAATCAGAAAAGAGCAACTAAGATGATCAAAGGCCTGGAGAATAAAACATATGAAGAACGGCTGCAAGACTTGGGTTTGGTTAGTCTAAAGAAAAGAAGAAACAGGGGCGACATGATAGCAGTATTCCAGTATTTGAGGGGCTGCCACAAAGACAAGGGGGTCACGTTATTCTCCAAAGCACCAGAGGGCAGGACAAGAAACAATGGTTGGAAACTGAACAAAAAGAGAAGTAACCTAGAATTAAGGAGAAACTTCCTAACAGTGAGGACAATTAACCAGTGGAACAGCTTGCCTCCATAAATCGTGGGCTCTCCATCACTGGAGATTTTTAAGAAGAGACTAGACAGTCACTTGTCTGAGATGGTATAGGTTCTCCTTCTTAAGCGGGGGGCTGGACTAGAAGACCTCCAAGATCCCTTCCAGGTTCTATTCTATTCTATTCTATTCTATTCTATTCTATTCTATTCTATTCTATTCTATTCTATTCTATTCTATTCTATTCTATTCTATTCTATTCTATTCTTTCAATTCTCTTGAAATATAATTTCAAGATTAAAGTTTAAATCCTCCATCCATCATGTTCTGCTGGGCTCCCTCATCAATGTAGAACAGTTTCCTGTGTGGGATGAGCAAATGAATACGTAGGAGTCTAATAATTACCATATGATATATTGGAGCTCCTCTGTAAACCATGGTGCTCTATGTGTGCAATGAGAGTGTGCACAGACACAATTCTATCCTGGCCCTCAGATCACAGTCAATTTTCATTTATCAGTATATGTTCCCACCAAGGTCACCCAAGGCTTCCTAGCTAAAGACATGAGGCATCACTCAGATAATATAGTCCTGTAGTGCTTTAAAGGGGTTAACTAGCACCCTGAATTACACCTGGAAGGAAACTGGGAGCCAATGCAGCTGATGCAACTGAGATGTAACATGGGTGAAACTAGAAGTACCCAGCACAATGTGTGCCATTATGTTTGGATCAGTCTCTACATTTGGACCATCTGTAGACCATCAAAGTGGTCTTCAAGGGTAGTCCAATGGGGAAAACATTGGTGCTTTGTCTTGCCCTTTTGTGTTTTGGAAAATAGTTTGACCCAAAAGGCAAGATGAGAAACAATGGATGGACACTAACCAAGGAAAGAAGCAACCTGGAACTAAGGAGAAATTTCCTAACAGTGAGAGCCATCAACCAATGGAACAACTTGCCTTGAGAAGTTGAGGGTGATCCATCACTGGAAGCTCCATCACTGGATCATCAGTGATGATCCATCACTGATGGGGCTCTATCATTGGAGGCTCCATCACTGGACGCAGTGGAACACGATGAGACTGGTGGTTGGGATTTGGCTGGGGAAGAATGGGAAGGTGGTGTTGCAAGTGATGAATCTGGTGGCTTAATTGAGACTCTGCTGCAGACCTCCTTATCCTCAAGCCAGGGTTGGTTTTGTTTGCATGGTTGAAGACAGTTGGTCAGAGATCTAAGTTGCTGTTTCCCAGGAGGGGAAGGGAGGGAGACCAGGAGGATGTAGCTGAGATTTCGGTTGTTGGCCTTGACCATTGGAGTGTCATGATGTTTATAGAAAATAACCAGGACTACAGATGTGATAACAGAGAGAAAAAAAGTAAGAAAAATTAAAGTATATCCCAGGTTTTCTTGATAGTCAAGGAAGTGGATCTTCTTGGCAATGCATTGATCATTGTCCTTAGCAAAGTCACTTTTTTCCCCCAAGTGTTCAAACGCTGCTTTTTTAAGGAAGGGAGTAGTTTCAAAAGCTTTTCATAGGGAAGTAAGGAAGGTAACAAGAAGGAAGGAAAGTTCTCACCCGGATCTTCCACGGTGGTTCTTTGTGCTTAGATGTTGCTGTGACTTTCAGCTGGAGCAGCTGAGTGATCGGCCATGTTACTGGCCGATCTTTTCCCCGTCGGCCCAAAGGTGATTTCCTCGGACCTCAGAGGGAGCCGCCGCTCCCTCTGAGATCAACGAGTGCCCTCCTCTACGGTGGTCGCCCCTACAGGGCAACTTTCGACCCTGTCCAGGGTCTACCGGCGGGGGGAAACCGGACGGCCAAGAGAACGAATTCTCTGCACGTCCGCGGGCGCTGCCACCGGATCCGGAAGTCCCAGTAAAAGTTCTTTTGATTAGCCACTCGGTGTCAAGAATCATGCTTTACTGAGAGGACTACCTGGGGCAGATCCTTACACCCTAGTTCTTCAGGAAAAGATTGGAAGTTGATTTTCCCCATTGGATGTTACAATATGAGAGGAAATGCAAGTTGGGGATTCATAAATTGTGCCTTGAAACTATCCTGCATGAAATTTCTCAGTATAGGGAAAGGTGGCCTGTGGGGCCAGAATAGTCTTAGAGTTATAAACTAAAAGGTTCTGCTGAAATTTATGAGTTCATGTCAATCTGATGAAAAATGATAACAATAACAAAAACCATTTTGATCTCCTGAATGGCTGCCTCGATTCTGGAATATCTATGTTTGAAATCTGCTTTACCTGTCTGATTAGAAATAGTCCCTTCTGGACAAGCATAACATTGGTAGCAGCAAACCTGCTTGCCCTCTGGAATCCTTCTCCTCTCTCCAGCATGGCACCTCTTTATGCCACACCTGGCAAATGGGATGGCCTAAAATAGTAAAGAGAAATACTTGTGATAGCCTCATCCGTGAACATGCTTCATTTATTCATGTCCACATTCTGATTTCCATTCCATATTCCTATTACTCCTATTTCTATGTTCAGAATGTTTTCAGAAGAAATGGTTCAACAAGGTCTACCCAAAACCAGGAACATCTCTTGGGGGATTCAGGACCGTGGCACTCCTGACCCAACAAGGGATGCTGGAGATTAGAATTGGGAACTTGGCGTGTGAAGGAAGACTTGTGACATCAAGCTATAACATTTCTAAAAGAAAAAAAAATCATGAGGATCCAACTTAATGGGAATGGATTTGGTTTGTGGATTGACACAAATCAGACCTCAATAATAAAAAAGGTAAGATTAAAGTTTCAAAATCTCTGTTGACAAACTATTATTGTAATCAATTCCTAGAAAATTCACTATGGCATCTTATTTATCCTAAGTCATTCCAACAGTCAATATTGATTTGTCCTGGATCAAATATCCATATTTATTTCTTAATACAATCTCTTATCAATTGTTGTCTGGTTAAATATAATAAATGCAATTTCCAAAGTCCAAATGGAATTGTTTTCAAACCTCTTAGGGAAAACCAATATATCACTTTAGTCAGGTTTTTGCTGTTATAATATAATGTGGATTTGAACTTCAGGGAGGTATGTGCAATGGATCCAGTTAGCTCTAAGTCTGTATATTTCTTTCCACCAAATCTGCTGCTTTCAAATCACATTCTTTTTGTGAATCTAATTTATCTACATGCATTTGAATATTTTCTGCAGCCATTATCATTTCATCAAGCATTTTAAAAAGCTTTCAACTTGGGTTTGCATGTTACCAAATGGCCTTTTTTCAGATATTAACCACCTTTGTTTGTCTGTAATCTGATACATTGTTGATCTGTGGAAACAGAGAACTTGAGGCAAAGTGAAGAAATAGATAAAGAAGCAGGGAAGATATTTTCTGGCTATTTTAACCCAAAGTTAAAAGAAAAATTAAATAAACAAGCTCCAAATATTTTGCAAATTAATAAAATGCAAAAATCTTGTGGTGAGAGTTCAATATAGATATAAAATCAAACAAAAGCACTTTCACTATCCAAGAACACACCATGTTTCCTTATGGAAAAATAAAAATTATTCAAAACAACAAATAAATCAAAGAGAAAAAGAAAAAAAACAGATAAAGTCCAACAGGGGGTTTAAAATAAATCAGCATTCAGCCAATTGGTCAACTTTTAAAGGTAAAAAGTAAAGTGAAACAAAAGAATCAAAAAGTGAAGTTAAAACCCAGGCATGCTTAAGAAAATGAACTGCTGAGAGGAAGATGGATGACTAGTGACTTTCTGACCATTCCTACAGGGAACTAGAATCTTTGAGAATCCCCTTCCCAGGTGGATCCATGGTCATCCAAAAGCTGTCCAACATAGAAAGATGTTCTGAATCCCCAGGACAGAATAAATCTTTCCCTGAACCTACAACATTTACTTGCAGCTCACCTTTGTGGCCCAGATAATTGCATCAGAGTTAATAATGAAATCCTGGCCTGAATGAGCCCTGGGATTTAATTTCCCAACTTTCACAGGGACAAAAGATTGATTGGGGAGGAAAACCCAATTGAGAAGATCATAATGAGCAGATCCCAATCCATTTTCTGAGAAGGAGACTTCCTCTCCAGCACTGTTGTTGAACTGGACCTTCCTCAAATAGGCAAGAACCTGAAAAAAAGAGACATTCAGAAATTGGCTGATGACCATCGTGAGAAGATAGGTTTATATCTGAGAAGCTAGAAGAGTTCCCTTGGTGGAGACCTGAAGAATCAGCAATAGCACCAAATATTTAACTCCAAACTCTTTATCATTGTGTATCATGGTTTCTTCAACTTCAGTTTTATTAAAATATAATACATACGAAACTTTCAGTGCCACATTCCAAAATTAATCATATGCTTTTGCTCCTGTGATACTTGGCTACATGCATTTTTAAATATTTGCTTTGTCCCAAGGTCTTGTAATTGATCAATTCATTTTAGCAATGATTAAATAATTTGAATGACAACAGAGTAGAATTCCTCTGATTTTCTCTAGCTGCCAATAGAGCAGAGCAGAATGGAGGAAGCAGGTTTGATGAAGTAGACCCATGTGCAAGGAAGTGCCTGGGCTGTCACTTCACTGTCCAGAGAGGTTCAATGTGTACCCTTGATGAAGAAAACTGATGAAATTCAAACAAAGACTTAAGACCACTTTCAGTACTGCTCTGTATGCCAGGATTGACAAAGTCTTACTACATTCACAGAAAGACCTGGGCAATACAACAAATGGAAAACTAAACAAATGGGGATGGGTGGGGGATATAGGATGCTAAGTCACAGAAACATAAACCAAGGTTAAAATGAATTGAATATCTTTGTACAAGTTGGATTCAGGGCGACATGCTGAGGAAAACTGAGGTTCTTTTGAAAATATGCCAACTAGACCTTCTACTGACTTCTTGAAGCTTCTTTCTCAAACACAGCCAGATTGTTGTTTTGGTCTTGTCTGTCATCTTTTCCCTATAATGGTTACCCCCTGAAACTCGGGCAACCATTAAAGAACTTTCTGGATTTTATGAAGGTCTTTCTTCTATGGATCTTATGGACAACTGGTTTGGTTTACTTCTCTTTTCCCCCTCTCTAACCTCTTCCAACAAAACATTAATTTTAATTTATATTTTTCTAATAATTGCTTTTAATATGCTTTAAAGATGCATTGATATGGTAGCATGCAGTCATTTAATCAGTTACTGAAGAAATGCATATGGGGGAGCTTCCTCTCTAAGGAAGCCAAGGAAATTACCTGCCATGACTGGACATATGAGATCTTCTTTCCAAGCCTCATCATGGTTGGTTGGGCTCTGGATTCATACATTGCATGTAATGAGTGTGCCAAAACAAAAATGGCATTGTAGATATTGTAACTTTCAGCTGTCATTCTTGTTTCAAAAGTGTAATTTGGCAGATTCTGCAAAATCTCCTTTCCTGTACATTGTTTCTCCCCATTTTGAGGGATCTTGCCTAGTTTGTAGAACTTGCAATGAAAGACCATTTCCCACCATAGAGGGAGAAAGATGTCCCCTTGTGGGCTCAAGGGGTCTAAAGACAGGAGGAAAAGGCTGAATTCTGAGACATCCCCTGTGTGTTCCCTAAAATGCAAAGCCCCATGGAAAGGCTTTATATATTTCAGTCTGTATTGAGACCCCACCAGACTAAGTTTCCAATGGGAAGTTAAGATCCAAACTTTCTGAAATGGTGTCCTGCTCAATTTTTCATGAATAGACATAGCCACTTGTACACTACAAATACTACTGTAGTCACCAAACAGAATGATCACTTCAATTTTATACCACTTTTGGAAAACACGAAATACTTTCTGTCCTACAATAACAATACTATCTACATTCAACACTTCAGTGAAGGCCAGGCACATCTCCTTCTCCTTGAGCATTGGCATCAGAGTTGAGATGAAATGTCCTCCATTGTCATCTTCAGGGGCCAGAAGCCCAACCCAGTTCCACTGGAAATACAGGAGCAGCTGGACTAAACCCGCATATTGAGGAAATTCCTTATGATTAATCCGGAAGAAGGAAGGATAAACTGTTTTGACTCTGTGAGTGAAATCAAAGCCAACACCAAGCTGGAGAAAGTGAGATTTTTCTATAAAATGCAGAGTAAAGTTTTCTAGTGGTTTTAGGGGTCACCATTGTGTGGTTCTTTGCTCCACCAGTCAGGAATTAGGGGCAAGATTAAGCTTTTCCCTTCTAGGGAACAGCCACTACACATTTTGATTGGTTGTCACTTGGCAGAAAACAAGAGAAGAAACCATCAACCTGATATTGAGAATAAATGGCACAAAAATGATATCTTTTTATGAAGTATAAAGCAAGAAGAGAGACCTCTTGTTGTGTACAGCATTTCAGAATTATGTTATTATCTTTGGTTGAAAGGTTGAAAGGTTGACTCAGCCTTCCATCTTTCCAAAGTCCGTAAAGGACCCAGATTGTTGGGCACAATAGGTTGACTCTGTAAAACACTTAGAGGGGGCTGTAAAGCACTGTGAAGTAGTATATAAGTCTAAGTGCTATTGCTATCTGTCTTCTATCTATACCTATCATTATCTATCTGTCTATCTGTCTGTCTGTATGTCTGTCTGTCTGTCTGTCTGTCTGTCCGTCCGTCCGTCCGTCCGTCCGTCCGTCCGTCCGTCCGTCCGTCCGTCCGTCTATCTATCTATCTATCTATCTATCTATCTATCTATCTATCTATCTATCTATCTATCTATCTATCTATCTATCTATCTATCTATCTATCTATCTATCTATCTATCATCTATCTATCTATCTATCTATCTATCTATCTATCTATCTATCATTTGTGGATGACACCAAGCTGGCAGGAATAGCCAACACTCCAGAAGACAGGCTTAAGATACAGGAGGACCTGGACAGACTTGAACACTGGGCGCTATCTAACAAAATGAAATTCAATGGTGAAAAAAGTAAGGTTCTACATTTAGGCAAGAAAAACCAAATGTACAGGTATAGTATAGGGGATACCTTGCTCAATAGCAGTAACTGTGAGAGGGATCTCGGAGTCCTAGTGGACAATCACTTAAATATGAGCCAGCAGTGTGCTGCAGCTGCCAAAAAAGCCAACACAGTGCTGGGCTGCATTAACAAAGGGATAGAATCAGGATCACGTGAAGTATTAATACCACTTTGCAATGCCTTGGTAAGGCCACACTTGGAATACTGCATCCAGTTTTGGTCACCACGATGTAAAAAAGATGTTGAGACTCTAGAAAGAGTGCAGAGAAGGGCAACAAAGATGATTAGGGGACTGGAGGCTAAAGCGTATCAGGAACATTTGCTGGAATTGGGTACGTCTAGTTTAATGAAAAGAAGGACTAGGGGTGACATGATAGCAGTATTCCAATATCTCAGGGGTTGCCACAAAGAAGAGGGAGTCAAGCTATTCTCCAAGGCGCCTGAGGGCAGGACAAGAAGTAATGGATGGAAACTAGTCAAGGAGAGAAGCAACTTGGAACTGAGGAGAAACTTCCTGACAGTTAGAACAATTAACCAGTGGAACAACCTGCCTCCAGAAGCGGTGAATGCTCCAACACTGGAAGTTTTTAAGAAGAGACTGGACAGCCATTTGTCTGAAATGGTATAGGGTTTCCTGCCTGAGCAGGGGGTTGGACTCGATGACCTCCAAGGTACCTTCCAACTTTATTATTATTATTATTATTATATTATTATTATTATTATTATTATTATTATTATTATTATTCTTATTATTATTATTATTATTATTATTATTATTATTATTATTATTATTATTATTATTATTATTATTATTATTATTATTATTATTATTATTATTATTATTATTATTATTATTATTATTATTATTATATCTTTTATTCATTAAACATGAACCTCAGTCAACTGAACATTCAAATTGGCTGGTGCTGATGGTTGACATGGGTTGCTACCAGCATCCTAAGTGTCAACCAGGTACCTTCTTAAAATATAAGATGTTCCGAGTAGCGCAGTTTTTTGTAACATTGCTGGAGTTATTGCAGGAAGCTGCAATTTCTTGATGTGTTTTGCGAAGTTTTTTGACATAGTTCCCAGTGCCCCAATGACAATGGGTACCACTGTTACACGTTTCATCCATAATCGCGCAGTTTCGATGGCCAGGTCGCGATATTTCGTAATTTTTTTCAGTTCTTTTTCTTCGACTCTGGCATCTCCTGGTACAGCAATATCAATCAGCTGTACGCTTCGGTTCTCTACAACTGCGATATCTGCCGTATTGTGTTCCAAATGGCGATCTGTCTGTATTCGAAAGTCCCACAAAATCTTCACCCTCTCATTCTCAACAACTTTTTCCACCTTGTGTTCCCACAACTTTTCGGACACAGGCAAGTCGTATTTTTTACACAATGCCCAGTGGATTAATTTAGCAACTCGATCATGTCTAGATTTGTAATCAGTTTGTGTGATTTTGCTGCACTCACAGATTAGGTGTGAAACAGTTTCAACTTTGTCATTGCAAAGTCGGCAATTTGGATTGTCAGTGGATTTTTGTATCTTCGCTTTCATGGCATTAGTTTGTAATGCTTGTTCTTGAGCAGCCAGTATTAAGCCTTCCATTTCTTTCTTGATGGTTCCCATCTTAAGCCATGCCCATTTCAAGTTGTTATCACATTTTCCTTCAAAGTTTTTCAAATGCTGTCCATGCAAAGCTTTGGTTTTCCATCTATTTAATCTGTCATCCAACCGTTTTTCCTTACATTCTGCCTTTGTTTCTGTTATTTTTACAGTGCTCTCTCTGTTTTCACAGCCTGCAACAGTTTTTCTGTACTTTGATTCACATAGTCATTCAAACTTCGTTTTTCTTCTTCTACAGTTTGGTGGATTTGCAATAGTCCTCTGCCCCCTATTTTTCTTGGCAGGTACAACCTGTCGATGTCACTTCGTGGATGTAGAGCGTGGTGCATATTCAAAAGTTTACGTGTTTTCCGGTCTAGGTTTTCCAGTTCAGCCAAAGTCCAGTTGATAATTCCAGCTGGGTAGCGTATCACTGGGACTGCCCATGTATTAATGGCTTTAATTATGTTTCCAGCATTCAGCTTTGATTTTAAAATTTTGCGGACTCTCCTGATGTATTCCTTTTGCGTTGACTCTTTGACTTTTCCATTCAAGATGTTATCTGCTTCCAATATGCCTAGGTATTTGTAACCATCATCCTTTGCTAGTGCTTTCACAATACTTCCATTTCCCAGTTCTATTCCTTCTATTTTTGCCATTTTTCCTCATTGCATGGATAGTACAGCACATTTTCCAAGTCCAAAGTTCATTCTGATGTCGCTGCTAAATAGTTGGACTGCGTTGAGTATTGATTCAAGTTCAGTGTGGCTTTTCGCGTACAGTTTTAAGTCATCCATGTACAGCAGATGGTTTATCTTGCCATGCTGGCTTGAGATGTAGTATCCCTGTTTTGTGTTTCGTAAGATTATTGTCAATGGAATTAATGCGATGTTGAACAGTAGTGGTGAAAGTGAGTCCCCTTGGAAAATTCCTCGTCTGATGTTAATTTCACCAATGTTCTCCCCATTTACTGTTAGGGCTGTTTTCCATTTTTCCATATTTGCTTTCAAAAATGTACATATATTTTTGCTGATTCCAAAGTTTTCCAAACACGCATTAATCCAACTATGGGGTAATGAGTTGAATGCCTTCTTGTAATCAATCCACGCCATATTTAAGTTCGTTTTCCATCGTTTTGCATTTTTAAGTACCATTTTGTCAATGAGCAGCTGATCTTTTGTTCCTCTTGATTTTTTATAATTTCCTTTTTGTTCTACCGGATACAGACTGTTTTCCATCAGATGGTTGGATACTGAATTTGCCAGTATTGTTGTAAAAAGTTTAAAGGTTGTTGGCAAACAAGTAATTGGGCGGTAGTTACTTGGTTCTGTGCTTTTTTCTGGGTCCTTCATTATCAAGTATGTTCAGCCAGCTGTTAACCATTCTTCACTTGTGGCATTTTGGAGCATTTCATCAAACTGAGTGGCCATGCGGTGATGGAGGCTGGTGAGATGTTTCAACCAATATCCATGCAGCTCATCCAGGCCAGGTGCACTCCAGTTCTTGGCGTTCTTTACTTGTTTTGCAACCATATCAGTGGTTATTACAGTATTCTCCATTTTGTTTTGTGTTGCTTCTTTTTGGATATCTTTGATCCAGGAGGCAGTTTTATTATGTTCCACTGGGTTTTCCCACAGTTCTTTCCAAAAGTTTAAAGTTTTTCCTTTACATGGGAGAACACTAGTTTGGACTTGATTTTCATCAAGTGACCGGTAGAAGAGGTGCTGGTTTCTTCTGAACTGGACATTTTCACGATATTGTTTTATTCGTCCTTCGTATCTTTCAATTTTCTTTGCTGTTGCTATTACATGCTGTTTTAGTTCTTCCATGGTTTCCGTTATTGTTTTTTCCTCCAGATTATATTTTTTGTATAAACTATTTTTCAGCTTTTCATTCTTTAGTTTTCCTTCTTTCAAGTATTTCAATTTGCTGACATCTCCTCGTAGTTTTTTTATTTTATTTTCAAGTCGAATTTTCCACTTTGGTGTTCCAGTGGGCTTCTTTTTTGGCATTTTATAACCCAATTCTGCAGTTATAACGGCAGTTGTACTGTACATTAGTTGGTTTGTTTCATACAGTGTGCTGGATGGGATGGAAGTTAATATTTTGTTCACAGCATTTAGTATATCTTTCACTCGTTTGCTATGCACTTCACGAATGGCAGGCAGTCTTTTTCTTTCTGTGTTTTCTTTGATGTGGTTTTCTATCTTTTCTTTCAGCATTTTTGCTAGATCACTTAGCTCTTCATTTTTGAGTTGTTGTACAGGGGAATCTTCACCCTGTGTGGCGGCTTCTTCTGCTGGTTGGTCAGTTTGTTGGTTAGTTTGTTCAGGTGTTGGAACAATTTTTTCAGCCTGTTCATCATCATTACTTGTTGTTTTATTTTTAGCCAATGTTTCTAGTTGTTGCATTTCCACATCTGTAAAAACTTTATTACGGATGATGTAGCGTCTTTGATCCATTAATCGTTGTTCAATTACATCACTTTCCTGTTGTTTTTCCTTCCACAGTTGCATCATTCTTTTTTGAAACCCCCTGGCTGTTGGTTCTGCCTGTTAGTAACATTGGATGATTTCTCGATTTTCTTTGGTTGTCCAGGTTTTGCGCTTTTGTTCCAGTCGCTTTTATTATTATTATTATTATTATTATTATTATTATTATTATTATTATTATTATTATTATTATTATTATTATTATTATTATTATTATTATTATTATTGTTATTGTTATTGTTATTGTTATTGTTATTGTTATTATTATTATCTATCATCTCCCTCCCTCTCTTTCTCCCTGGTGGTGCAATGGTTAGAAGGCAGTATTGTAGGCTGACTCTGCCCACAGTCTGGAGTTCAATCCTGACTGGCTCGAGGTTGACTCAGCCTTCCATCCTTCCAAGGTTGGTAAAAGGAGAACCCAGATTGTTGGGGGCAATATGCTGACTCTCTAAACCACTTAGAGAGGGCTGTAAAGCACTGTGAAGCGGTATATAAGTCTAAATGCTATTGCTATTACTCTTTGGAGTTATAGTATATGTACTTTGACACATAAAATCAAATAAACTATTACACACATTCTCTAAGTCAGATATTCCTGATGTGTCCGCAAAACATCCTTTGGTTTCATCTTTGGCTACTCTGCATGCTTCTGATGTTTGTCTAGTCATACTGTATCCAAAGGAGCTCTCTTACCTGTGGGACCTTGAAGATGCTGAAGATGGAGGCCATCTGCCTTGAGGATTTGGAGTGGAGACCTCCAATGACAGAGATCAAAATCTCCTGCCTGTCACATTTATAACCTGGAACCATTTGGCCTCTTGTGGAGAGCAGGGAGAGGCTGTTTGAGGAAATATACCTTTCAGTCTGGCAATTGTCATAGGTGTGGAAGCCAAGGATGATGTTAGGCAGCAGAAGCAAATCCTTGTTGACTTCCTTTGCTGCAAACATCAATGCAAGGAACTGCTGGTAGTTCTTGAATATGACTCTACAGTGAGAAAAACATTGGGGAACACTGCAGGAAAGCTCGTATGTGCTTTTAGGGATGGGAATTTGTGGAGCAGAAACTCTCAAGTTTCTTTGGGTTTGGGTTTTTTTTTTAAAGGATCTTCCTTGGTTAAACCTGATGACTTTGTGAGAAAAGAAACAAGCCTTTCCATCCATATCATGGATTGTTTTATAACCCTCTATCATCTCTCCCATCTTCACTTTGCTCCAGTGGCTGAACTCCTTCCCATTTTCTCCTCTTTCACCCTAATAATTTGCGGTCTCTCTTGGAGCAGCTTCTTCAGGTGTGGTAAACATTGCTGAGCACAAGACTACAGTTGTGGTCACCTCAAAGATCTACTGAAGGCCATTATACATGAGCAACACTGAGAAGAATTTTTACAACTCCCAAAGCCCAGAAAAACATTGAGCTTCCTCCTTCCATTATATATTCAAGTTGGACAGTGTTTAATATTTATTTGTTATGTATTTGTAAGGGTGTGGGTCTATAAATATGTTATATATAGTATGTTTAGGTGTCATGTATGTGTTCACTTTGAGAATGGGCAACTAAATTTCATTTTTGATGTGTGCCATTGTGCCCACAGTAAAAAAAATAGCAATAAAGGTTAACTTGTCTTGTCTTTTGTCTTCCACCATGACCTCCTGCCCAAATTAATGCTGTATTTTGACATCTTCACTAGGCCAGCACCATTGCTAATGTGTTGTCCCTCCTCACCTGTGTTGTTGTTTGCCATCTTCCTGATAAAGAGCTCTGGAAAGATTAAGAATTCTAGCCTTTTTATGAGTTTGGCAATTTATTGAGTACTAAATACACTAGGATGCTACAAAATAGAATAGAATAAAATAGAGCTGGAAGGGACCTTGGAGGTCTTCTAGACCAGCTCCCTGCTCAAGCAGGAGAACCTATACCATATCAGTGGAAGAAGTATTTCTGAAAGGAGAATTTAAAGCAAAGCGAACATTTCACCTCCAGGTGAAACTTACGCAAATGGTATAGAAAGCAGGAGTGGGTCATTTTGAAAATCGGGGACTTTGGATGAAATAATGGTTCCCAGAGGCAAATTCCCACCAATAATGACATCACCAGGCTTATAGTAGCTTTTCTGTGATTGGAAATATTTCCTGAACACACATATGGTTTGCATCCTCTTTGCAGAAGTTGGAGGGAGGAGCCAGAAGTTCAGCAGCAGAAGGAGAGGCAGCCCAGTCATTCTTGTCACCTTCCCTCCTAGATCAGACATCAGGGTTTATGCAGAAGCTGAATTGCAGGTAGCTATTGAAATCTCACCAAAGCTTTAGTACAGTAGACACCACCCATGCCACCTGGATAGACCCAGGCCAAATTTATATCCACAGTGCTTTCTCTTACTTGTCCTTGAGCTGTGACCAAAAAAAAAGCATGTGAATCTCTTCAAACCCAGCAGTTAGCATTTTGTAGGACAGGATAAGGGGACATGTCCTGCTCCCACCTGGAGAACTCAGAGATATTTTTTTAAAGCAGGTTTTATCTTGGAAGATTTTTGTGTTTAGAAATCCACAGGGGATACATGAAGAATTACTGTTCTTCTGATAATTGCAATTCTCCTACCCTCTTAGCGACAGCTTCTCTTTATACTTCAGAATGGAAAACATATTTGTGTCTCTTGTTATAATCCACAGAGCAGATGAACTTGAGAGTCCATCTAACCTATAACATATTCCTAGCACATGAGGGCAGATATGACATCATTGCCGTTAGTGAAACTTAGTGGGATGAAAGTCATGTTTAGACTGTCCAACCTGAGGGATTTAAATTGTTCAAAAAAAAAAAAACCCACACCTGTTCTATTCCATCCCTGTGCTGATTATCTCATACTTGGATTCACATAAGAGGCTGTTTTCAACTGGCTAGGATGGGTTGTTTATATTCCCATACATTTTCACACACTTCTTCTCTTAAAGGAAAACATACATTCACCATTCACAATCTATACTAAATACCAGTTTACATTTCCTGTCTAGGAGCAGCTGAAGAAACTTCATTTAGTGAGATAACAAGAAAAGGGGATTGAAAAGAATCACAGGGTTAGTTTCTGCTCAAAACACTCAACCCTCCAAAGCCAAAATAGACCTTTACTCATAGACTGTTGCATTATACACACTCCTAAATGTTGCCCTTATGTGACCGCAAGAAGGGACGTGGGCTCAAACTCCCCACGATACTCAATGTCAACGCTGCTAATATTGGATATTCTTGCTTTGATAAAATATGCAGAACTGTCTGGTATTTTTAGAGTTAACTTAGATGATGCTGGGAGGGGAGGAGAAAGAATGTATGTGGAGAGTAAATACGTGGGCTACAAAACGGAAGTGAACCTTTGCCCCCCCCCCAGACTGATTGGACGTGATTTATGACTGCAAAATAGAGGAGGGGAATAGGCTGGAATGTTATATGGAAGGGAGGGAAATTCAAATCTTGGCATCCATCCAGGCCGTGCCAAAGCTTTGTTACATGAATAAAGACTTTTTAGGATAAACAATGCCTGGAATATCTTTGAAGTGTTTCATTAGTCGGAATCTTGACACTCAATCTAAGAGCAACCAATTATTACCTCAGGTCACAACACAAAGATTGTGAATTCCACTTCTGACATCAGTTTCTGCCAAATAAAAATGTAGGACCAAAAACAAATAATTATGGCTCACTGCAGTGTTTATTAGACAGTAAGTACTCTTCTCCGAAAGAATAGTGGGACCAATGAAGGAAAATATTTGTAGCTCAGAGTTGAAATGAGGGGTCCTTGTTGCTCTCTGAGCTTGCTTGTTTTCTTGCAGATGTTTCATTACCCAACTAGGTAATATCATCAGTGGTAGTTGTAGTAGTACTACTAGTAGTAGTAGTAGCAGCAGGAAAAAGAAGAAGAAGAAGAAGAAGAAGAAGAAGAAGAAGAAGAAGAAGAAGAAGAAGAAGAAGAAGAAGAAGAAGAAGAAGAAGAAGAAGAAGAAGAAGAAGAAGAAGAAGAAGAAGAAGAAGAAGAAGAGGAAGAGGAAGAGGAAGAGGAAGAGGAAGAGGAGGAGGGGACTGTGGGGTCCTTGGTGCTCTCTGAGCTTGCTTGTTTTCTTGCAGACATTTCATTACCCAATTAAGTAACATCATCAGTGCTAGTAAGGAGTGTTGTTTGCTGTCCATTTATATTCTGGTCTCTTGCCTGTCTGGGTGGTATTCTTTGGTTGGGCTGTTTACTAATGGCTCTTTGGCAGTTTCTTGATTGGGGTATTGCTTACTTGATTGTTGGTCTGAAGGTGACTTTGGAGTTAATCTATGCTGATCTGCATGCTGATTACTGGTGGAGGAGAAGTGCTGGAGTCTTTTTCTATTTTGGCCTAGTTCATTGTCTCTTTTGCATAATCTATAGATGTTGTTAATGTCTATGTTGTTAATGTCTATTGATGGCTGATTTGTCAGAGTGCCAGGCTTCTAGAAATTCCCTGGCATTTTTGGATTGAGCCTAGCCTAAGATTGTCACATTTTCCCAATTGAAACTATGGTTAAATCTGTCTGTATGTTGTGAAATCAAAGGATTTTTGTCATGCCTTTTGACTGCCAGTTGGTGTTCAAGGATGCGTTCTGCCAGTCTTCTGCCTGTTTCTCCCACATAGTGGTTGTTGCAGTTCTTACATTGTATGTTGTACAATGTAGATGACTCCTGTTTTTTCTTCTGGGGTTGCTGGATCTTTTGGTTTGCTTAGGATATTTTGAAGGGTTTTAGTTGGCTTGTGTACTATGCTAATTCCATGTGGTTGTAGTAGTCTATTTGCAGTTTTTGAGATATTCTTGATGTATGGCAGTGTAATTCTTTTTAGGATTTGTGTGGGAGACGTGTAGGAGACATACCTCTGCAAACACAGAGATGGGCAAATATTTATGCATATTTATAAGTAATAACGTAATAAATCTCCTGCCTTCCTATTAGCTACAGAGAACAATGGTCTTGCTTGGAAGAAACTTTGCATCTTGAGATTCAGGGAGTTTTATGAGAATGTTTTGATAAAAATTACCACAGATTCTGTGAATGGAAAGGTTTCAATGTGTCCATTAAACTGTCCCATTCATCCCAAAACAAATTTTACCCATTATAATAGACAGGCAACTAGAAAATCCTGGAACTTTTATATACAACAACTGCAACAAGATTATTACATGCTCAAAAGTTGAAAGCTTCAACACTACCAACAAAGGAGGATGCACTTTCATGTCATCATTTTTTTTTTACAAAAAGGCAAATATAAATGAGGTCTATCCTTGCATTAGTTACAGATTCTGGTTTCTTACTATATTTTCTCTACAATTCAAATCGGGCCTCAGTAGAATAATGTAGCATTTGGGAAAAAAGATACAAGCCAAGAGAGCAGCTCCAGAGGCCAAAATGGAGAAGATCTCCACAACCACCATGAACTTTCCTTTGGTGCTCAGATAGGTAGGGAGGAAGGTGATCCAAACACTGCAAAAGACCAGCATGCTAAAAGTAATGAACTTGGCTTCATTAAAGCTGTCAGGCAGTTTTCTAGCCAAAAAGGCCACTGTGAAACTGACAAGGGCCAAAAATCCCAGGTAGGCAAGGACAGTGTAAAACATTAAAGCTGAGCCTTCCTTACATTCCAAGATGGTCTCTCCAAACAAAGAGTGGAAATCCACGTTGGGAAACGGGGGAGAGGTTACCAACCAGGTGGCACAAAGAATGGCTTGGACCAATGGACAGGCTAAGACAATGGAGTTGGTCAGTGGCTTTCCTAAGAGTTTCCTTGCCCTGTTCCCTGGCTTGGTGGCCATGAAGGCCAGAACCACCATGACCGTTTTGGCCAACACAGAGGAAACTGCAATGGAAAAGAAAATAGCAAAAGCAGATTGTTGGAAGAGACAGGTGAGCTTCCCTGGTTGTCCAATGAAAAGGAAGGAACAGAGGAAGCAGAGTAGGAGAGAGACCAGCAGGATGTAGGTGAGATCTCGGTTATTGGCCTTGACAATTGGTGTGTCATGATGTTTATGGAAAATCACTAGGACTGCAGATGTGGTTATAAAGAGAGAAAGAGCGAGAGATGTTAAAGTGTACCCCAGGGTGTCTTCATAGGCAAGGAAGTGGATTTCCTTGGCAATGCATTGGTTGTTGTCCTTGTTGGGATATTGGTCTTCTGGGCAAGGGTTACAGTGGGCTGCATCTGAAATCAAGAGTCTTTATCTAAGGATTTCAGGGACAACTACCACAAGCATTATCCCTCTCCCAGAGATGATCTATCACCTTTCTGCATCAACCTACCCAAGATAGAAACGAAAGTACCTATTGTACAATTTATAGGACATCAAAAAGTACGAATCATCTTTTATACATGATGGTCCTGGGGAAAGGTTAGCCAAATCATTTGTTCAATTCCAGATGTCCATTCACTGGGCACTAATAATAATACTAATAATACTAATACTATTGATAATAATACTAATGATAATAATGATGATAATGATGATAATGATGATAATAATGATAATAATAATAATAATAATAATAATAATAATAATAATAATAATAATAATAATAATAATAATAATAATAATAATAATAATAATAATAATAATAATAATAATAATAATAATAATAATAATAATAATAATAAAGCTGAAGAAACAGTGGACCACCTGGTAAGCTGCTGCAAGAAGATCGCACAGACTGACTACAAGCAGTGGCATGACAAAGTAGCAACAATGGTGCATTGGAAGATCTGCAAGAAATATCATTTGCCTGTAAGCAAGAACTGGTGGGATCATAAAATAGAAAAAGTCATAGAAAATGATAAAATTAAACTGCTCTGGGACTTCAGAATTCAAACAGACAAGCACCTGCAACATAACACCCCGGACTTAACAATTGTCGATAAGAAAGACAAAAAGGAAATAGAAAGACTGTGGCAAAAGCAAGCAAGGGTAGTACCAATAGTAATAGGCGCCTTGGGTGCAATCCCAAAACAATTGGAGCACCACTTGAACACCATTGGCATTGACAAATTTGCCATTAGTCAATTGCAAAAGGCGGCCTTACTAGGAACTGCTTCCATCCTGCGATGATATCTGTAATACCATCAAACATCCACATCTGCCTATCCCAGATCCTTGGTAAGGACTCGATAGGTAGACAAAAATGCCGAATCCAGTCTGAACATCTGGCTGACTGTGCGATGATCAATAATAATAATAATAATAATAATAATAATAATAATAATAATAATAATAATAATAATAATAATAATAATAATAATAATAATAATAATAATAATAATAATAATAATAATAATGTTGGAAAGGGCCTTGGAGGTCATCTAGTCCAACCCCCTATACCACCCTATACCATTTCGGACAAATGACTGTCCAGTCTCTTCTTAAAAACTTCCAGTGTTGGAGCATTCACCACTTCTGGAGGCAGGTTGTTCCACTGGGTAATTGTTCTAACTGTCAGGAAGTTTCTCCTTAGTTCTAGGTTGCTTCTCTCCTGGGAGATCATCTAGTCCAACCACCTGCTCAAATGGCTGTCCAATCTCTTCTTAAAGACTTCCAGTGTTGGAGCATTCACAGCTTCTGGAGGCAGGTTAATTGTTCTAATTGTCAGGAAGTTTCTCCTTAGTTCTAGGTTGCTTCTCTCTTTGGTTAGTTTCCATCCATTGCTTCTTGTCTTGCCTTCAGGTGCTTTGGAGAATAGCTTGAAACCCTTTTCTTTGTGGCACACTGCTATCATGCCCCCCCCTCGTCCTTCTCTTCATTAAACTAGACATACCCAATTCCAGCAACCGTTCCTTGTAAGTTTTAGCTGGCAGTCCCCTAATCATCTTTGTTGCTCTTCTCTGTACTCTTTCTAGAGTCTCAACATCTTTTTTACATCGTGGTGACCAAAACTGGATACAGTATTCCAAGTGTAGCCTTACCAAGGCATTGTAAAGTGGTATTAACACTTCACGTGATCTTGATTCTATCCCTCTATTAATGCAGCCTAGCACTGTGTTGGCTTTTTTGGCAACTGCAGCACACGGCTGGCTCATATTTAAATATTGTCCACTAGGACTCCGAGATCCCTCTCACAGCTGCTACTATTGAGCAAGATACCCCCTATACTATATCTGTGCATTTGGTTTTTCTTGCCTAAATGTAGAACCTTACTTTTTTCACCATTGACTTTCATTTTGTTAGATAGTGCCCAATGTTCAAGTCTGTCAAGATCCTTTTGTATCTTAAGCCTGTCTTCTGGAGTGTTGGCTATTCCTGCCAGCTTGGTGTCGTCTGCCAATTTGATGAGTTCCCCATCTATCTCCTCATCCAAATAATTGATGAAGATGTTGAAGAGCACTGGGCCCAGAACAGAGCCCCGGGGCACCCCACTACTCACTTCCCTCCATATAGATGCAGTTCCATTGAGGACTACATGCTGCATACGGCCAGTCAGCCAGCTACTAATCCATCTCGTGATGATGCTGTCTAACCCACATTTTTCTATCTTATCAAGTAGTAGGCTGTGATCTACTTTATCAAATGCCTTACTGAAGTCCAAGTAAATTATATGCACAGCATTCCTCTGGTCCACTAAGTTTGTCACTTGGTCAACGAATATGATAAGATTTGTCTGGTATGATCTGTTTTTGACAAACCCACATTGGCTTTTAGTAGTGATTTTGTTTGCCTCTAGGTGTTCGCTGATTCGTTGTTTGATTATCTTTTCCAGAATCTTCCCAGGTATTGAGGTCAGGCTGATAGGTCTGTAATTTCCTGGATCTGTTTTGTTTTCCTTTTTTGAAGATGGGAACTACATCAGCTCTTTTCCAGTCCTCCGGTAGTTCCCCAGTGCTCCAGGATCTTTGAAACATATAGTTCAGTGGTTCTGAGATCACATCTGCCAGTTCCTTGAGAACCTTGGGGTGTAATCCATCTGGTCCTGGTGATTTGAACTCGTCTAGGCTGGACAGATGCTCACTTACCATTTTCTTGCCTATCTTAACTTGTGTTTCTATTCTGTTTTTTATGGCACTATTGTTGATAGGTTGGTTTGTTTTTTCCCTTTGTGTAAAGACAGATGCAAAAAACGAGTTAAATAGTTCTGCTTTCTCACTATTGCTTGTCACCTTCTTGCCGCTTTCACCCACTAATGGACTAATCATTGCCTATCTTAACTTGTTTTTCTAATCTGTTTTTTTCGGTACTGTTTTTAATAGGTTGGACTTCCCCCCCCTTTGTGTATAGACTTCTATGAGTACTGTGACTTTCAGCTTGATGTTGTGGCCTGTGCCCCCCCTCCCACTTAATACTAGAATGCACAGAAGATTGATTTGATCTGTTAGCCAGGAATGTTTCTATATTCTTTATCTGTACATTATCTGTTTATTATCATTGTCTTAACTTCTCTGCTGTGCACTTCAAATCTGATCATTCAGACTTTCTTTGGCCTCTCCTGCTCTATTTAAGAGACATAGATAAGATGGGTCTCTTCTTTCCCTGACAGGTCAATTTCCTCAGAGATCAATAGTGCTGACACAAGAAACACACTCTAAATAATAAAAAATAATGCTTCAACTGTATATCCGACTCCTTGAAACTGAAGGGTTCTGCTGAGCAGTGTGAGTTCATGTCAATCTTACCAAAAATGACAATAACAAAAATAATTTTGATCTATTGAATTGCTTCCTTGATCCTGAAAGATCTACATTTAAAGTCTCTACTACCTGTCTGATTAGAAATGGTCCCTTCTGGACAAGCATCACATTGGTAGCAGCAAACCTGTTCGCCCTCTGGAACTCTTCTCCTCTCTCCTGCCTGGCACCTCTTCATGCCACACCTGGCAAAGGGCACCTTCTAAAAGAGAAAAGAAAAATACTTGTGATGGACTAAGCAATGAGCACTCTTCATTAATTCAATTCCACATTCCTATTTCCATTCCATATTTCTATTTCTATGTTCAAAATGTCATCAATTACATGGTTCAACACTGTTGACCAGAAACCAGAAACAGCTTCTGGGGGATTCAGGCTAGTGGTATTCCCAACCCACAAATGGATGCTGGAGGTTGGAACTGGGATTTTATCCCTCAAAAGAAGGATAAATGTGTGACATTGAGATACAGTATTTCTAAAACAAAGAGTCATGAGGATCCAACTGAACCAGAATGGTCTATGGAAGTCATTGGTGCATCCTCTAACTGTATCTTGGGTTTCAAGCAGAAGTTCTTCCCAATCTCAGTACTTTGTGGATTGACACAAATCAGACCTCAAATTTGTTACATGCAAAGCAGATTTTTCACCAAATGACTGCCATATTTTCTGACCATTTTCCAAGTTAAAAAAATATTCTGCATCCCCAGGAGATAATGAATATTTCCCTGAGCTTGCAACATTTCCTTGCAGCTCACCTTTGTGGCCCAGATGATTACATCAGGTTTAATGATGAAATCCTGGCTTGGGGAAGCCCTGGGATCTATTTGCCCAACTTTTACGGGGAGAAAAGATTGATTGGGGAGGAAAACCCAGTTGAGAAGATCAAAGCGAGCAGAACCCAGTCCATTTTCTGAGAAGGAGACTTCACCTCCAGCACTGTTGTTGAACTGGATATTTCTCAAGTAGTAAAGAATCTGAAAGAAAATACATCTCTGGAAATTGAAGAAATTGGCTGAAAGCTAGACATATATGGTTTCAATTATTCTTTGTTAGCCATCATCTTACAACTTGGGTGTATGTCTTGGAAACAAAGATGATCAGGGAACTAGAAACTAAAACATATAAAGAACGGTTGCTAGAATTGGATATGTCTAGCTTAATGAAGAGAAGGACTAGGGATGACATTATAGCAGTATTCCAATATCTCAGGGGTTGCCACAAAGAAGAGGGAGTCAAGCTATTCTCCAAAGCAGGACAAGAAGCAACAGATGGAAACTAATCAAGGAGAGAAGCAACCTAGAACTAAGAAGAAATTTCCTGACTGTTAGAACAATTAATTAGTGTAACAACTTGCCTGTAGAATTTGTGAATGGTCCAACACTGGAAGTTTTAAAGAAGAGATTAAACAATCATTTGTCTGAAATGGTATAGGGTTTCCTGCCTGAGCAGGGGGTTGGACTAGAGGACCTCTAAGGTCCCTTCCAGCTCTGTTATTCTATTGTAACTAGAGGAGTTCCTTTGGTGGAATAACACCATAAATTTGTCTCCTTCCTCAGCACTATAAAACTTTCTCTTTATCATTGGATATTTGTATTATGGTATTTTCAACTCACATTTTATGAGATTGACCATACATACCAGGATTTTAATGCTACACCCAAATTTCATTATATATTTTTGCACCTGTGATACTTTCTTTTATGCATTTTGAAATGTTTTCTTTGGCTCCATATCTTGTAAATGACAAATGCATTTTGGAATGATTGAATAATTTCTATCACAACTGTGGAAATTTCCACTGATTTTCTCTAGTTGATAATCGAAGACAGCAGAATGCAGGAACCAGTTTTGACTAAGCATGGCATGTGGAAGGAAGCACCTGCCCTGGTTTACAATTCACTGTCCAAAGAGGTCAAATATTTAGCCTTTGATACAGAACAGTCTGATGAATTGCTGATCAGGAGCTCATTAGGAGTAGTATAACAAAAGGTAAATTAAACCAATGGGTTGGGGTGACACAGGTTGCTAAGCCACAGAAACATAAACCAAGTTGGATTCATGCCACCTACTAAGGGAAACAGGTTGTTCTGCAAATACAGGCAGACTTACAACAAGTCATTTAGTGACCATTCAAAGTTTTTCAGTTATGACCTTTGCAGCATCCCCATAGTCATGTGACCAAAATTCAGATGCTACGCAACTGACTCACCCTGACTTGCGGTGTCCCAAGGGCATGTGATCACCTTTTGTGACCTTCTGACAAGCAAAGTCAATGGGGAAACCAGATTTACCTAAAAACCAGGTTACTAACTGATCAACTGCAGTGATTCACTTAACAAGAAAGTGACAAGAAAGGTCATAAAATGGGGCAAAACTCACTTAACAAATGTCTCACTTAACAGAAATTGTGGGTTCCATTGTGGTTGTAAATTGAGGACTACCTGTATGCCCACTAGGACCTCAACTGACCTCTTAAAGCATTTATGACCTGGAACCATTTGGACTTGTGTGGAGAACAGGGAGAAGCTGATTAAGGAAATCTGCTTCTCAATCTGGTGATTGTCATAGATGTGCAAGCCAAGTGTGATGATGGGAAGGAGAACCAGATCCTTGTTGATCTCTCTGACTGCAAACACCAAGGCCAGGAAGTGCTGTAATTTTTGGCTATGGAACTATAGTGAGAAAAATCATTGGGGAATATTATAGGAAAGTGTGCTGGGGGACTTTGACTTGCTTTTTGGGTGATGGATTTTTGGAGCAGAAAATCATTGGATTTCAGTTTAGCAGGACTTCTACTGATCTCTTGAAGCATCTTCAACAACCACACTCAGATCATCATTATTTCTGGGCTGACACCCTCTCTCTCACCTCCTCACAGCCAACTCGCCACGGCCAACTGCAGGATGATTCACAACAACCAACTCACCGTGGGACAACTTGCTGCTAGGCAATTGAACAATTCTATTTAATTATTTAAAGCAAATAAAAAAATATTTTAATTTTTGCCATTCACATTTCATTCATTCATTCATTCCTCCTTTTGCACCCTTTCTTTAATGGTTCTATTCCACTATTTCTTTGATATTAGTGTAACTCTTGTCCCGCAGCAAGTTGAGTTGGCTGTGACAAGTTAGTCGTGGTGAGTTGGCCATGGCAAATTGTCATAGACCCAGAATGGTCACTCCCTGAAATTCGAGGAATCATTGAAGACCTTTCAGGACTTCATACAAAGGACTTTCCTCTATGAATCTTTTGGAGAACACATTTGGTTCATTTCTCTTTTCTCCCCACTATCCCTTTACATCCAAACAGCATATTTAATTCATATTATACTTTTAAAATAATTGCTGTTTTAATCTGTACTCAATCAGTCAATTTTTATTACAGTCACGGACCAGCCCTATAATCTCTACTTAGATGTAATTATATAGTGGAATAATAATCAGTAATTCAAGAAATTTGTATAGGGAGTCTCCTTTCTAAAGATCTATAGACTGGATAAAATGTCACTGAGATTACCTGCCACGACTGGACATATGAGATCTTCTTTCCAAGTCTCATCATGGCTGGTCGCGCTTCTGATCCATACATGGCATGTAATGCATGTGCCACAGCATGAATGGCATTGTAGATATTGTAACTGTCACCTGTCATACTTGTTTCAAAAATGTAAGTTGGCAGAATGTTTAAATTCTCCTTTCCGGTACATGTTTTTTGCCGGTCTGGAGAAATTTCACCTGGTTTATAGATCTTGCAATCAAAGACCCTTTCCCACCACTGTGGGAGAAAGACATCCCCTTGTGGGTTCAAAGGGTCTAAAGACAGGAGGAAATGGCTGAATTCTGAGATATCCCCAGTGTGGTCTCTAAAATGCAAAGAGCCATGGAAGGGCTTTTTCTCTTTCAATATGTCTTGAGATCCCACCATACTAACTTTCCAATGGGAAGTTAAGATCCAAACTTTACAAAATGATCTTCTTGTCCAACGTTCATGAGCATTCATTGCCGCCAGTACATTTATAATGCTATTGGAGTCTCCAAACAGAATAAGCACTTCAGCTTTAGACCAGGTTTTGAAAATACTAAGTAATTTCAATATTGTAGTAGCAACAAAATCTGGCCTCAGTTTTTCAGTGAAGGCCAGGCAAATCTCCTTCTCCTTGAGCATTGGTATCAAAGTTGAGGTGAAATGTTCTCCATTGTCATCTTCAGGGGCCAGAAGCCCAACCCAGTTCCACTGGAAATACATGAGCAGCTGGACTAAACCCGCATACTGAGGAGATTCCTTGGGATTAATCCGGAAGAAGGATGAATAAACTCTTCTCTCTCCCTGCGAGAACTCAAAGCCAATGCCGAGCTGGAGAAAGTGAGATTCTTAAGTTTTATGGTGATTTTAGCAGTCAATATTTGTTGTTGATTGCCCCACCAGCTGACTCACTTTGAGTGGCAAGCTTCACTTTTTCCCTTCTTAGGAGATGTCATCATTTAACATTTTTTGTCTAGTTGTGACAGGTCATAAGATAAGGGACAAACCCATCAGTCCGATAGAGAGAATAAACTGCACCAAAAAGGTGGATACATTTTTTCAAGAATAAGTCAGGAAGGAATTCCTCTTAGTAAATAGAGCATTTCAGAATTATCTTACTATCTATCTTATTGGAGTTATTTGATACATAAAATTTAGCATTGATTCTCTAAGTCACCTTCTCCCAAAACACCTTTGCTTTCATCATTGGCTTCTGTGTTTCTTTTGCTTGTTTACTCCATATTGTATCCAACAGAAATCCCTTACCTGTGGGAGCTTGAAGATGCTGAAGATGGAGGCCATCTGCCTTGAGGATTTGGAATTGTGACCTCCAATGACAGAGAGAAGTGAGTCCTGTCTGTCACATTTGTAACCTGGAACCATTTGCCTTCGTGTGGACAGAAGGGAGAGGCTGATTAAAGTAATTGTCCTCTCAATCTCATGATTATCGTAGATCTGGAAGCCAAGGGTAATATTGGGGAGGAGAACCAGATCCTTGTTGACCTCTTTGACTACAAACACCAAGGCCAGGAACTGCTGATATTTCTTGGGTATAACTCTAGAGTAAGAAAAAAAAACATTTGGGAACATTATAGGAAAGATCATAAATGCTGTTGGAGTTTGTCTTGTCTTTTGTATTGTTCCTTAGAGGATGTGCCATGTTTCATTGGGTCTGGATTTTTTTTAAAGGACATCCTTGATTAAACTCTCTATCCAAATCACAGACCATTTTAAACCCCTCAATCATCCCTCCCTTCCCCATTTTGCTCCAGTGACTGTAATCTTTCACAAATTGCAATAGTGGCGAATATCTGTAGCTCAGGTGTAGGATGAGGGTGACGGTTTGTTCTCCGAGCTTGTGGGTTGGTTTCCAAATGTTTTGTTACCAGGCTAGGTAACATCTTCAGCAGAGTTTAGGGGATGTCTGTGTAGATGTCCTGTTTATAAGGGCTTCAGGTGTGGGTATGTCAAGTGAGGGTCTTGTGGTGGGTCTTCTGTACACTGAAGACTCAAACCTGACCCATCACAAGACTCATCACAAGACCCCCACTTGACACACCCACCCCTGAACTATCACAAGACCTACTAACCACACAAAGCCCTTATAAGCAGAAGAATACTGACACGGACATCCCCTAAACTCCACTGAAGATGTTACCTAGCCTGGTAATGAAACATTAGGAAACCAACCCACAAGCTTGGAGAACCAACCTTCACCGTCACTTTCACAAATTCTCTTCTAGCACCTAATCAATTTGTGTCTCTCTTGGAGTACGTTCTTCATGTCTGGAGACCATTGCTGAGCACAATTTACTGAAGGCTGTTATTCATGAGCACTGCTGATTCCAAAATTGATTTTTGGTGGGTGTTTTTTTTAGTATCCCACATTGAAAAATGATTGCACTTTTGAGTTTTCTACTATGACTCGCCTTCTCAAATTAACATTATAAGTCAACTTCTTCACTAGACCAACATGGTTTCTTATTTGTTGTCCCTCCGCACATTTTATGTTTATCATCTTCCTAATGAAGAGTTCTGGAAAGGTTAAGAATTCTAGCTTTTTTATAAGATTGGTTCATTATTGAAAAAAGCACAAAGATTTGAATTGGACTAGGACATTGAAAACATTACAAGGAGCAGTATTTCTGAAAGGAGAACAGAACAGAACAGAACAGAACAGAACAGAATAGAATGGAATAGAATAGAATAGAATAGAATAGAATAGAATAGAATAGAATAGAATAGAATAGAATAGAATAGAATAGAATAGAATAGAATAGAATAGAATAACAGAGTTGGAAAGGACCTTGGAGATCTTCTAGTCCAAGTCCCTGCTCAGGCAGGAAACCCTATACAATTTCAGATAAATCATTGTCCAATCTCTTCTTAAAAACGTCCAGTGTTGGAGCATTCACAACTTCTGGAGACAGGTGGTTTCACTGATTAATTGTTCTCACTGTCAGGAAATTTCTTCTTAGTTCCAGGTTGCTTCTCTCTTTGATTAGTTTCCATCCGTTGCTTTTTGTTTTGCCCTCAGGTCCTTTGGAGAACAGGTTGACCTCCTCTTCTTTGTGGCAGACCCTGAGATATTGGAACACTGCTATCATGTCAACCCTAGTCTTTCTTTTCATTAAACTAGACATATCCAATTCCAGCAACCGTTCTTCATATGTTTTAGCCTCTGGTCCCATGATCCAAAAGATAGCAAACAGTTATCTACATCTTTCTCCTGCAGGTGAAACTTACACAATTGGTAAAAGATGCTGGAATGGGTCTTTATGAAAACGTGGGCCATTAGAAGAAATAACAATGGTTGCCAGGGGTAAATTCACACCAATAATGAGATCACCAGGCCTGTAATAGAGCTCCAGAATCTCTAAAGACCTCGTCAACACACATACAGTTTGCATCCTCTTCACAGAAGTTGAAGGCAGGAGCCAGAAGAATAGCAGCAGCAAGAGAGATAGCCCACACATTCTTATCACCTTCTCTCCTAGAGCAGAAATTAAAGTTTAAATATAACTGAAATTGCAGGTAGCACTTGAAATCTTACCAGAGCTTTATAGTACAATAGGGACAAACTGCCTCAGTTGAATGGCTTTTTGGCAAATTTACAGTGTATCAACAACTCTTACCTGTATTTGGGCTGTGACCAAAGAGGAAACAAAAGCATGTAGGTCTCTTCAAATTCAGGAATTAACTCTGCAAGGTAGAATAAGGTGACATATCCTGCCCCCACCTGGAGAATTCAAAGCAGGTTTTTATCTTGGAAGATTTTTATGGGTAGAAATCCATGGGGGATACATTAAAATTACTGTTCTTCTGATAATTGTAAAGAAAAGCAATTGTCCTGACCATTTGGCACTAGATTTTATTTTGTGCATGAGAAGGAGAAAAACATGTTTATCTCTCTGTTGCTAATATAGAGTGGATTTGAGAGTCAAAGTGAAGTTGGGAATTTGACATACATGAAACTGAGCCCCTGCACACAAGGTGGAGCTCTTCTCAATTTGAGGTCAGATATCACCCACATGCTGATGATATTCAGTTTTACAACCATTGACTGTCAATGTTTTGTCCTAGTCTGTGCATGAAGGGTCTTGGATAGATATAATACTAGCATAACCAAGCAGCTGTGGAATATTGGTCATCTCAGTACTGAGGACTTTCCATCTTTGGTCCTGCATGACTTTGCGCTGCCATCTTGTGCAATCTAGGGTCTTCTGGACTCTCAGCTCCTGCTCAAAGAGCAGATAATAGCTATCGCTAGGATGGTCTTTGTAAGGTTCAGTATATTAAGAATGATGATATTGAGCTGTGGAGATTCTGAGCGCCCATGAGGAAAACAGAGAGGAGAGAGGTAGGAATTTTGTCAAGAATAGAGGCAGCAAACTTACAATTAATTGGGATCAGATCCAGCAATAGAGATGGAGCCAGCAGGGATTCATCCTTGAGGGAAGTGTTATTCATCCACACCTTAAGGACAAATTGGTTGCACCTTTGGATGAAGTTTGGCAGGAGAGGGATGGGGATGATGCATCCACCCTAGCTCTGTCTTACCTCTTGGTGTCCTTCAATACCATCAGCAATCATATTCCTCTGCATCAACTCCATGGAGTAGGAGGCACTGTATTGTATGGCTTCTTTTCCCTTTTATAGGGCAGTTACCAGTCCCTGTTGATTGGAAGTGAGAGTCCTCCTTTTGGCTCCTAATAAGGGGGCGGCAGACATTTTAATATTCTCTCTGCTCCTTTTTAACATCTACTTGAAGCCTCTGGGTAAGAATAGAATAGAATAAGAATAGAATAAGAATAGAATAAGAATAGAATAAGAATAGAATAAGAATAGAATAAGAACAGAATAAGAACAGAATAAGAATAGAATAAGAATAGAATAAGAACAGAATAAGAATAGAATAAGAATAGAATAAGAACAGAACAGAATAGAATAGAATAGTTGAAAGGGATCTTGGAGGTCTTCTAGTCCAACCCACTGCTCAGACAGGAAACCCTATACCATTTCAGACAAATGGTTGTCCAATCTCTTTTAAAAACTTCCAGTGTTGGAGTAATAATTTGACCCGCACTTCTTTGTGGCAGACCCTCAAATACTGGAATATTGCTATCATGTCACCCATATTTCTTCTTTTCTGTAGATTAGCCAAACTCAAGTCCTGCAGCTGTTCTCCATATGTTTGTCGGAAGGGACCTTGGAGGTTATCTAGTTCAACTCCCTGCTCAGGAAGGAAACCCTATATCATTTCAGACAAATGGCTGTCCAGTCTCTTCCTGTGTTGGAGCATTCACAACTTCTGGAGGCAAGTTGTTCCACAGCTCTAACTGTCAGGAAATTTCTTCTTAGTTCTAGGTTGCTTCTCTCCTTGATTAGTTTACATCCATTGCTTCTTGTCCTGCATTCAGGTGCTTTGGAGAATAGATTGACTCCCTCTTCTTTGTGGCAACCCCTGAGATATTGGAAGACGGCTATCATATCACCCCTATTCCTTCTTTTCATTAAACTAGACATACACAATTCCAGCAACCATTCTTTATATGTTTTAGCCTCCAATCCCTTGATCATCTTGATCATCTTTATTGCTTTTCTCTGCACTCTATCCATTCTCTTACCTGGCCGGTAATGTGAAAAGCCCTAGGCCAGGCCGACAAAAAGAGGGTGGAGCAGAAACCATTTAAGGTTGGGGACAGAGTTTACCTCTCTACTAAATACCTGCATTCCCCACAATTTTTTGCGTTCCAAAAAATTGGGTCCTAAATTTGTTGGACCTTTTCCTATTAAACACATCATCAACCCGCTAACTGTTGAATTAGAGCTCCCTAAGAGCTAACCAGAAATCCATCCTGTTTTCCATTGTAGCTCACTCAAACCAGAAATTACATCCAATCTTAGGCCACCTACACCTCCAATGCCTACACCCATACTAGTCGAGGGGGGACAACATTTTGAGGTGCGGGACATTTTGGAGTCACATAAACATCATGGTTCCACACAATACTTGGTGGCCTGGAAAAACCTTCCATCCTCCCAAAATGAATGGGTATATGAAAATATGAAAAAATATTAGAGCCCCCAGATTATTTAAACGTTTTCATTCTAAGTATCCTGATAAGCCTGACTAATGTGATTGTATTGTTTATTCTTTTCCCTTCTCCCTTTTTTGTGTTCTACAGTGGATCTGTCGTTTTTCTAAGGGGGGGCTGTATGTCAGATCCCCAAAGAAATGTCTTGCTTTTCTTTCCATTATATCTATATGCTTTGGTAACCATTTTTGGGGCCTGCCATTCTGTTGTGAGGGGGGATGCTTTGGGGATGCTTTGCACTGTCTTGCCACTTTGTACTTCCCCCAGGAGAAGGAATGCATCACCCTTATCTAGGAGACGGTTTGCGCTTTGAGCTGGAGAGAAACAAAAGCAGAGAGACCTTGAAGAGCCCGCCAAAGGAGCCATTACCAAAACAATATGCCACCTGTGGATTGGCTGGGATTCAAATGGACATTGGGACCCTGGGGGGAGGAGTGATGAATATTGCTTTTAATATACTGCTTACGCAGGTTTTTCCTCAGACCTCACCTTGCTTTTCCTGCTGTCACTAGCCCCTAATAAAAGTTCCTTTTGAGGCTTCCGGTTCCGGTTGCAGCGCCTGCAGTCGTGCGAAGGGTCTGTTCCCTTTGCCGATCGGTTTTTCCCCCGCCGGTAGACCCTGGACAGGGTCAAAAGTCACCTTGGAGGGGTGACTACTGCTGGGGAGGACACTCGTTGATTGCGGAGGGAGCGGCAGCTTCCTCCGAGATCCAAGACAGCTCCTCTGGGCCGACGGGGAAAAGATCAGCCATTAACATGGCCGATCACCTAGCTGCTCGAGCCGCAAGCCACAAGAACAGCTAAGCATAAAGAACCACCGTGGATGATCCGGGTGAGACCTTTCCTTCCCTCTCTGTACCCTAACTACTTTCCTGTGAAAAGCTTGTGGAATCATTTCCCTACTTGAAGAGAGCAGCATTCGGATACTTGGGAAAAAGAGCTTGGAAAAACAATTAACTTCTAGTGACTACGTGAATTGCTGGACTTCGGGGATCCTGAAAATCTCTGCGTCTTTCTGCCTATTTGTTTTAGCTTGAAACCTTTAGGGAGGGGGGGGTGCAGTGTTTTTTATTCCTCCCCCCTTCTGTACATAAGGTGTCTTTAGCTATTTTATTTGAATTTATTTCTACGTTTAGAAAATCATAATTATATTATTCAGTTTAAAACCCTTTCTCTCTCATGTTGGGTTTTTTTTCTGTGCTGTTTCAAATTAGCAACAAAGTATCCACCTGAGAACTTTCACTGTTTTGCGCTTGGTCTGCGGTATGTGGATTCAGCTTTTTGGCTCGACGCCCAGACTTGGCTCTGTGCCCAGACATTCCTATCTGACCACAAGAAGATACTGTTTTTTTTTCTCCCCTCTGCTTTCGTTTCTATTATTCTAACTTGGCTTTAAAGTGCTTTCTCAGACATATGGATGGCTCTTTTTTTTTTTTGGAGTACAAATACAAGGTTTACCTACAGATTAGCTTTGGATTTATTCTAGAAAAAACTTTAAAGATGATGTTCCAGAATTAATTACTAATTTTTAGCACAAGGAATAATAGAGGAAGAATACTAACTTTAAAGAGACTGGCAAGCAACTTATACAATTTAAAGAGATGGAAGAATCCCATTTACAACTGATTTGGAAACATACGTCGGGAAGAATTTATGAATTTCATGAGCGAGTGAATGCTAGACTAGATGCCTTCATTATAAAACTTCAAAATGACCTCCAGACTTTAATTGATTACCCTACAACTCACATACTAAATGAAAAACAAAGCAGTCTAGAAGAAAATATTACTGAGAACTTGAATGACCAAAGTTGGATTTCCATTGAAATACTTACAAAGTCAAAAGCAATGGGACCTGATTTGCAAATACGAGACTTTGAGAATTGTGATAATATGGATAATCAACGAGTAATTATTACATTGAACAAAAAGAACTATATAGCTTTGACAATATTGGAAAAAAGAGAAAAGAAAAATGATCAGACTGAATTGTTCAGGACAATACATGATCAAATATGAAGATTTGATGATTTAAAGGCTCTTTTATGGAAACCTGTTTGGCACAAAAAGAAAGCTAGAATTAGATTTAAAAATGAGAATTAAAAATCTATTTGATGGGTTAAAAAGGCTTAAGATTTTGGTTTGAGATAATACTACTGAGATGAAAATTATTGATTTGATTATGGTCTGGAATGGTAATATGGAATTGGTAAACAAGAAGAATAGAATAAGAAATAGAATATAGATATGAAAAGAAGTAAGAAAATATTTTTCTTTTTTGTTGTTGGGAATAGATGGGATTTAAATACAGTAGAATAAGACATGGAATATAGTCGGGAAGTAGGAAAATATAATGGTAATAATATGTATACTTTAGAAATAATTATGGTTTTATGAGGGAAATTGAGAGATTTGAAATGTAGCTTATTGTTTATTCAAGGCCAAATTGGAAATTAGTTAAATTCAAAAATGAGTTGGATTGATATTGGTGAAGTATTACCGACATTTTTTTTATATATATAATGATTGAATGCTAATTAGGTATTAATTTGATTATGTTAAAGCAACTGAGGAATTTTTAGAGATATGGATTGATTTATAAAATATATACTTGATAGAGTATAGGAAATAGAATATAGTTAGGAAGTATTAAAGTATAATAGTTGACATAATATGTATATTTTATAAATAATTATTGTTTTATGGGAAATTGGGAGACCCGAAATGTAACTTATGTGTTTATTTTAGGCTAAAGTGGAAAATGGTAATGGTAAAATAGTTAAACCTAAAACACGATTTTGATGGATATACTGTAAGTGAATTACTATTGATATTTTTTTACAATGATTGAATTTTATTTAGAAATGTATTAATACTAAGTTATAGCTTGAGGGAATAGAGAAGGAACTTTTAAGGAATTATTGAATTATTTATGTTTGATTATATTGATTTTTCTTTTTGGATGATTGACCACCCTATCTCCACATGGATTCCTAAAGCACTTTGATGTAAAACCAAAAAATACCAATAAAACTTGTTTATTAAAAAAAAAAAAGTTCCTTTTGAGACAATGCCCCATTTGAAGAGTTCTGCTTTCTTGGGAGGCTTAGATGAGGTAGGTCCTTACACAAATGGTTGTCCAATCTCTTCTTAAAAACTTCCAGTGTTGGAGCATTCACAATTTCTGGAGGCAAGTTGTTCCACTGGTTAATTGTTCTCACTGTCAGGAAATTTCTCCTTCGTTCTGTGTTGTTTGTCTTCTTGATTAGTTTCCATCTATTGCTTGTCCCCAAGGTGCTTTTTTCACAACACAACTGGACTTTCTTGCTTTTCTTGAAGAGCTGAAGAAGCTTCTTGGATGAGAAGCAAAACATCTTCAAGAAAAACAAGAAAGTCCAGTTGCCTCATGATAACCATGACCTGGATGACTGAGAATCTCCATAGACATCCATTGCTTCTTGTCCTGCCTTCAGGTGCTTTGGAGAATAGCTTGACTCCTTCTTCTTTGTGGCAACCCATGAGATATTTGAAACCTGCTCTCATGCCACCCCTTGTCCTTCTCTTCATTAAACTAGACCCGTGGTGGCGAACCTATGGCACGCATGCCACAAGTGGCATGCAGAGCCCTCTCTGTGGGCACGTGCACTGTCGCCCCAGTCTTAGGCCTTCAGCTGGGTTTTATAAAACCTTTTCGCTTTAAGGCCTCTGCCGTCTGTGCAAAAAAAAGGTTCAATCAATCAATCAATCAATTTCAACTTCTCGCAGGGAAAAAAATATCTCCCAAAGTTGGAATTGATTGATTGAACTTTTTAGTCCCACCCAGTCTGCCATTACCACCGAAGCCACGCCCACCCGGCACCCGACGATACATAAGTAGTAGTAGTAACTGTGAGAGGGACCTCGGAGTCCTCAGAGTCCTAGTGGACAATCACTTAAATATGAGCCAGCAGTGTGCTGCAGCTGCCAAAAAAGCCAACACAGTGCTGGGCTGCATTAACAGAGGGATAGAATCAAGATCACATGAAGTATTAATACCACTTTACAATGCCTTGGTAAGGCCACACTTGGAATACTGCATCCAGTTTTGGTCACCACGATGTAAAAAAGATGTTGAGACTCTAGAAAGAGTGCAGAGAAGGGCAACAAAGATGATTAGGGGACTGGAGGCTAAAACATACAAGGAACGGTTGCTGAAATTGGGTATGTCTAGTTTAATGAAAAGAAGGACTAGGGGTGACATGATAGCAGTATTGCAATATCTCAGGGGTTGCCACAAAGAAGAGGGAGTCAAGCTATTCTCCAAGGTGCCTGAGGGCAGGACAAGAAGCAATGGATGGAAACTAGTCAAGGCGAGAAGCAACCTGGAACTGAGGAGAAACTTCCTGACAGTTAGAACAATTAACCAGTGGAACAACCTGCCTCCAGAAGCGGTGAATGCTCCAACACAGAAGTTTTTAAGAAGAGATTGGACAGTCATTTGTCCAAAATGGTGTAGGGTTTCCTGCCTGAGCAGGGGGTTGGACTCGATGACCTCCAAGGTCCCTTCCAACTTTATTATTATTATTATTATTATTATTATTATTATTATTATTATTATTATTATTATTATTATTATTATTATTATTATTATTATTATTATTATTATTATTATTAATAATAATAATAATAATAATAATAATTAATATTATTATTATTATTATTATTATTATTATTATTATTAGTAGTAGTAGTAGTAGTAGTAGTAGTAGTAGTAGTAGTAGTAGTAGTATTAGTAGTATTAGTATTATTAGTATTAACTTTTATTCATTAAACATGAACCTCAGTCAACTGAACATTCAAATTGGCTGGCGCTGATGGTTGACATGGGTTGCTACCAGCATCCTAGGTGTCAACCAGGTACCTTCTTAAAATATAAGATGTTCCGAGTAGCGCAGTTTTTTGTAACATTGCTGGAATTATTGCAGGAAGCTGCAATTTCTTGATGTATTTTGCAAAGTTTTTGGACATAGTTCCCAGTGCCCCGATGACAATGGGTACCACTGTTACACATTTCATCCATAATCGTGCAGTTTCGATGGCCAGGTCGTGATATTTCGTAATTTTTTCCAGTTCTTTTTCTTCGACTCTGGCATCTCCTGGTACAGCAATATCAATTAGCTGTACACTTCGGTTCTCTACAACTGCGATATCCGGCGTATTATTATTATTATTATTATTATTATTATTATTATTATTATTATTATTATTATTATTATTATTATTATTATTATTATTATTATTATTATTATTATTATTATTATTATTATTATTATTATTATTATTATTATTATTATTATTATTATTATTATTAGTGGGTTTTGGGTTGCAGTTTGGGCACCCGGTCTCTAAAAGGTTCACCATCACTGAACTAGACATACACAATTCTAGCAACCGTTCTTTATATATTTAGCCTCCAGTCCCCTAATCATCTTTGTTGCTCTTCTCTGCACTCTATCCATTCTTTGCACAGAAATCCACTGCTGTCAGATGAGGTATCATCGGTGCAATTGTCCTGACCTGAGTCATGCTGGCAAGGCAGATGTCAATTAAAGTCAGCTTTTTACACAACTCACACAGCATCCAAAGACCTACCAAGGGGGCTGGTAAAGCTCCACCCCACTTTCTCTGCCCATAGTACCACTCAGTCATCACCACATGGCTCCACAAATTAGGTTCAAGCCGATCCATGAGACAAAGAGGAAAGTCCCAATTGTCACAAGTTCTGAGTCCACAAAATAGAGTCTAAGGTTCCAAAACACAGCATAGTCCAAGGATTCAAAGTCAGCAATCAAAGTCCAAAGTCCACAAGCAAGGTTCAAGGTTTAAGCTAAAAAACATGATCCAAGGTTCAAGAAACAGACTCCACAAAAGCCAGGAAGGTGCATTCCAAAGCAAACAGGTGTTCTCATCAAATGCACCTCTCCTCAAATCACCCCATCCCAGGTGTTCCTTGTGAGGAAGGCTAGGGCTGCTTCCTTACAAGCAACCTCACCAATCTCCTCTCTGCCTCCTTCCACTTTGCTCTCCACACCCAAAAATTGGGTGGGGGTGGCAGCTGTTCCTCATCAGAGATGATCTGTAGCCTGTCATCACTGCCGACACTCCACAGCTGATCCTCTTCAGCAAGCAGCTCCCTGTCTGGTCAGCCACCCCTCCCAATGCTGGATGGCATCAGGACTGCATTGTTCTCACCCCTGGACATTCTGGGCATTGGAGGGAGGGAGGACTTTCTGGGCATTGGATGGTCCTAGTTCCAACTCCTCCTCCTCTGAATTGGGGTTTGATGGGGCCATCACAATGGTGATGATACTCAACTATACCTCTCTGGCCCTGGTGAACTAAGCCAGTGGTTCTTAACCTGGGCGATATTGCCCCCCAGGGGGCGATTTCATTTTTCAGGGGGGCGATGGAACGGAAAGGGGCGACACGGGGGCGAAGGAACGAAAAGGGGGCGATATGGGGGCGATGGAGCGAGAAGTTTTGGGGGCACTTTTGAGACTTTTTCGTACAGTGAATTGCTGTATATCTGTCATACAAAAACATCAGATCGCTCGCTATTAGTGGATTGAATTGTGTTTTCAAATGTTCCTCCAGCTAGCTTCAGTACAGAACGCCGTACATATGTGAATATGCATCGCTTATCTTCATGCGCGTTGCGCAGCAGCCTCTACCCATACAGTGGCACGCCATTGAACAGAATGGGCAGTGATGGAGGGGGGAGCGCTTCTTTCGAAACATCGCATGCCGAGTGGCTGTCCCCTGTGACGTCAGCTGTAATGTCAATGTAACTGTTGAAACTAGGTTTATCGACGTCCGCATGTGTTTTTCTAGTGTTCCAGTGGAGTCAAAAATTTAATTTGCAGGTAGTGCCTTTTATTTCGAAGACCTCTCAACATGGCCGAGAAGAGGAAGTGTCGCCAATGTTTGACGGAATACCTAAAATTGGGATTCATTCCATCTCCTTCCAACATACAGCTTTGTTCTTTTTTTTTGCTTTTTGTGTACATACATTTTTTTTGTTAATAATTGTCTGAGCTTTTATCATTGTATTTGCTTGCATTGGATTTCACGTTCCAGTTTGAGTTTTCGGCTTCATTTTCGAATTTTTGTTGTGCTCTGTAAAACATTTTTTGTGTCTCTTTGTATTGTACTTTTTTAGCGTGCACTCCAGTTCGATATTATATTTTCTTTGTGTCTTTTTAATCCTTTTTACAGTGTGCGTGACTATATATACTTTCCTCGAATCTTAATTTAGTTTCAGAGTTTTCGTCTTGAAATTCTTAGTTCCTGCATTGCGGTTTGTTCTTATGCCCTTTTTATATTTCTTTTTGCGTCTTAAATTTCACTTGTAATTCAATCATTAAATGTTACTGTTTTTCTTTTTGGGCATTTCACTTTCTTGCAATTGAATTTTGTTTTCAGTGATCATTACATTTAAGTGTCTTGAATAAATAAGATAATAATGAAATACATGTATCACGAAGTTTGGGAATAAAGTGACGGGTGGCACCAAAATTTTTCACACAGTTGAGATATGAGAAAAAGACTGGAAATAAATTATTTGCATCGATATGTCCTGATGACAATTTTAAAGAAAACAAAAAAAAGAGTTTGCATAAATTGAAGAATTATTTCCTATGTTGTGATTGAGAGGTTATGTTGGGGGAGGGGGGGCGATGACAACTTCCTCATTGGCTCAAGGGGGCGATTCGTTCAAAAAGGTTAAGAACCACTGAACTAAGCAATACTGTTGATATCCTGACTCAGTGCCTGAAGGCTTTGGGGGTCTGGATGGGGAGAAACAAGCTTCAGCTGAAAGCTGGAAAGACTAAGTGTCTTTGGGTTTTAGGGCCTTCTGCATCTGGGATTTTATCAGATTTGGTACCCCAAACAGTTCCCCTGCATAATCTTGGTGTCCTCCTGGATTCACTGTTCCTACCCAAAGAGTAGATGGCAGTTGTAGTTTGGAGGGCCCTTACAGAGCTTTGTGTTGTGTGCCAGTTGCACTCATTCCTGGATCACGAGACTCTGTTTAGAATTATTCATGCCCTGAATGGACTATTGTAATGGAATTGCCATTGAAGAGCATCCAGAAGCTTCCACTAGTACCAATAATGCCTTACATGAATAGGCCTAGCCCTAGGTCGTTTGAGGGATTTCCTCTCCCCAGTTACATCTACCTCTACCTGTCCCATCAAGTCTGGCAGGAGGGGCATGTTCCAAGTCCCATCTGCTAAATAGTTCCATCTAATGGGACCCGGGAGGCAGGCCTTTTCTGCCATGGACCTCACCTTTTGGAACATCATTCTCCCCAAGGTGGGATTAGCTCTGGACTTGCAGACATTTAAGAAATCCCTGAAAACATTTTCAGTGTTCTATCAAGAGCATGTTTGACATAAGGGCTATATTAATTTGATCAATGAATGAATCTGATAAATAAATTACTAGAAGAAGAATCCTCACAAAGAGTGGCAGTGGGCTTGGGATGCCGAACATGCTGGTTGATTTTCCTGGCAGTTGAACATGATGAGACTTGTGGCTGTGAATTGGCTAGGGAGGAATGGTTAGTGATTAGAGAGGTATTGGGGGAAGTGATGGAGCTAGTAGCTTGATTGAGACTCTGCTGAAGATTTCTTCTCTTCTGTGTTGCCCAACCCATTCTCATTAAGCCAGGGCTGATCTTTTGCCTGAATGGGTGAGAACAGTTGGCTATTTGTGGGTGAGGACCTATCCTACTTTGAATACATTATGTGAAGACCCAGCTCTCTAGAGAAAATTATAAAGGTGGAAGAAAAGAGAAGAAGAAGATAACAAGAAACAAAGCAGATCAACTTAGTTACAGTGAAATTGGCATACTAAGACCTAAAGAATGAAGTTAAGAGCAGATCATCATAAAGAAAGTCTATCTGTATTGCTCCTAGAGTTGACAATGACTTAATGGCACATCATCAATCAATATCATTGAAGGCTCTCAGAGGTGTTGTTTCTCAGATAACTTAACTGAATTTGGACAGATAACAAAGCTATAACTGCATTGCTCTCTGCTTGAGGTGCTGGATTGCATTGCTGGGGTGGCAATGGAACCTCCAGGGACTTTAATTTACCACCAGGCAACATTGAGTCTGGGATAGCTCAGGAGATTCTGATCTCTCTGGTAATCATAAAGTTATCTGAAATGTAAGAGGGGCTGGTGCATACCATTGGTCAGATATTAGATCTATTTCCCTATACCCTATTACCTATATTGACCCTCTTTTTACCTATCCCCACCCCAACCACACTCTGAATGTGATTACCTATATTGATCCTTTTTTCCCTTATTCTTATAAAACCTAATAAAATACTGTTTAAAAAAAACACTACAAAAGATCAGCATGCTAAAAGTAATGAAACTATCATTGAAACTATCAGGCAATTTTCTAGCTAGAAATGCCACTGTGAAACTGACAAGGGCCAAAAAAGCTAGGTAGGCAAGGGCAGTGTAAAACATTAAAGCTGAGCCTTCATTACATTCCAAGATAATTTCTCCAAACAAAGATTGGAAGTCCAAGCTGGGAAATGGGGGAGAAATTACCAGCCAAGTGACACAAAGAATTGCTTGGACAAGGAAACGGGATAAGACAATGAAGTTGGTCAGTGGTTTTCCTAAGAGTTTCCTTGTCCTGTTCCCTGGTTTGGTGGCCATGAAGGCCAGAACCACCATGAATGTTTTTGCCAACACAGAGGAAACTGCAAGGGAAAAGAGAATGGCAAAGGCAGATTGTTGGAAGAGACAGGTGAACTTCTCTGGTTGACCAATGAAAAGGAAGGAGCACAGGAAGCAGAGCAGGAGGGAGACCAGGAGGATGTAGGTGAGATCTCGATTGTTGGCCTTGATAATTGGTGTGTCATGATGTTTAAGGAAAATCACCAGGACTGTAGAGGTGATCAAAGAGAGAAAAAGAGTGAGAGAAACTAAAGTGTATCCCAGAGTCTCTTCATAGTCAAGGAAGTGGATCCTCTTGGTAATGCATTGGTCCTTGTCCTTGTTGGGATATTGGACTTCTGGGCAGGGTTCACACTTAGCTGCATCTGAAATCAAGAGTCTTTATCTAAGAATTTCAGGGAAACTCTACCATGATTAATGTGGCTTTAAATCCCCCCCCCCATTTTATACTGGAACCCACAGAAAACTGAAAGATCAGTGAGCTGAGAATGCTGCTGTTTTGTTTGCATGTACATTATCTGTTGGTTATCACTGCCTTAATTCTCGCTTTTGTACTTCAAATAGGCTGGTTTAGAACTTTTTGCTTCTCTCTGGTCAAATCTAAGAGACATAAATGGATCTTTCCTTTCTCTGGTTGGTGTCTGAAAATCAGGAAGGATGGCCTGTGGGGTCACGGCAGTCTAAATATACAAACTTAAAGATTCCACTGAAAAGTGAGTGCATGCCAATCTTATCAAAAATGATAAAAATAACAAAAAAATATTTTGATCTACCAACTGGATTCCTGGATCCTGGAAGATCTATGTTTGAAGTCTTCTCTACCTGTATGCTTAGAAATAGTCCCTTCTGGACAAGTGTCACACTGGTAGCAGCAAACTGGCTCGCCTTCTGGAACATTTCTCCTCTCTCCTGCATGGTATCTTTTCATGCCACACCTGGCAAATGGGATCTTCTGAAATAGAAGATGACCTAACCAATCAACATGCTTCATTAATTCCTTTTACCACTCATATTCTTAGGTTCAGAATGTCATCAAATGAAATGTTTCAACCAGAACCATTCTGTCTACCAGAAACCAGGAGCAGTACCTGGGGATTCAGGCCAGTGGCACTGCCAATCTATCAGTGAATTCTGGAGATTGGAACTGGGACCTTGACCTGCAAAAGAAGACTTGTGACATTAAGCTCTAACATTTCTAAAACAAAGAGTCATGAGAAGCCCACTGAACAGGAATGTTCAACGAACATCATTGCTGCATCTTCTAACTGCATCCTGGATTTCAAGGAGAAGTTCTTCCTAATCCGAACATTTGTGGATTGACACAAATCAGACCTTAAGTGTGCTACATGCAAAGCAAGTTTTTCACCAAATCACTGCCATATTTTCTAACTGAACTGGCCATTTTTCAAGTTAGAAGGATATTCTACATCCACATGAATTTGTCTCTGAACTTACAACATTTTCCTTTCAGCTCACCTTAGTAGCCCAGATAATTGCATCAGAGTTAATGGTGAAATCCTGGCCAGGGGGAGCCCCAGGAGATATTCTCCCAACTTTTGTGGGGACAAAAGAGTGATTGGGGAGGAAAACCCAGTTGAGAAGATCAAAGCAAGGAGAACTGAGACCATTTTCTGAGAATGAGACTTCATCTAAAGCATTGTTGTTAAATTTTACTTCCTTCAAATAGTAAAAAATCTGAAAGAAAATACACCTCTGGAAATTGAAGAAATTGGATGAAAGATACATATACGATTTCAATTATTCTTTGTTAGCCATCATCTTATGACTTGGATGTATGTCTGCAAAGCTAGAGGAGTTCCATTGGTGCATATCTGGTCAATCAGTAGTAGCAATAAAAATTTAACTCCATCCCCAGAACTATAAAAGTTTATTTTTATCACTGCATTTTATCATGGCCTCTTCAACTCTACTTTTAACAGAATGATCCTGCATATAAGTATTTTAATTCCACGCTCTTTATTTCATAGCAGGTTTTTGCTCCCATGGTACTTGGCTGTATGCATTTTTAAATGTTGCCTTTGGCTCCAGATCTTGTAAATGACAAATGTATTTTAGGAGTGATGAAATATTTTCTATCACAAATTCCACCGACATTCTCTAGCTCGTAGATAAAGACTGTCAAAGAAGAATGCAGGAACCAGGTCTGTCCACATGGGACCTTGTGGATGGAAGCACCTGTCCTGGTTTGTCACTTCCCTGTCCAGAGAGTTCCAATATTTAGCTTTTGAGGCAGAAAATTCTGATGAATATCAGATCAGGAGCCCATTAGGACCACTTTGTGTCCTTCTGTGTGTGCTGACGTTGATAGAAATTGTTTTCATATAACAAGCTGAGTAGTGCAAAAATATTAAACTAAACCAATATTTTGGGGTGACACAGAATGCTAAGTCATAGAAACGTAAACCAAGGTTAAAATGGATTGTCTGTCAAGGATGAAAGTTTGGCAGTTATGTGCCTCTGCATTTCAACTTGCCTTTATATTAAGGGGGTATGTGTTACTTTCAAGTGAGTTAGATGGAGTAATGAACCTTCTTTGATTCAGACCATGAGAGCCTGAAGCCTTTTCAAGGACACCAGAACAGGTGTGGATTTGAAGCAGACAGTTCCCATAACAAAATGAATTTGTTGATATGGATTCTGTAAGATGGGGGTTTGTCTGGGAAAATTATTGTTTAAGTCTATAAATTGGTGTTGGAACCTCAGAGTTAGTTTTGCTTCAACAAAAGCATGCAGTGTATTCAATAAAAAGTAAGATTTTCAGAAACAGAATGAACCTGGAGTTTTATTTGCATTCTCGAGTTGGATGTTGACATAGTCATTTTATCAGTTGGATTCAGGCCACTTGCCAAGAGACAGAGATACCAACTAGGACCTGAACTGACTCTTCAAGTATTTATAACTTGGAACCATTTGGATGAAGGGACTGGCTGATTATGGAAATCTTCCTCTCTATCTTGTGATTGTCATAGATGTGGAAGCCAAATGTGATGTTGGGGAGGAGAACTAAATCCTTGTTGACCTCTGTGACAGCAAACACCATGGCCAGGAACTGCTGAGAACTATTGGATGTGGGACTATAGTGAGAAAAAATTGGGGGAATATTACAAGACAGCTGTGTGGGGTGGTGGAGTTTGACTTGCTTTGAGAGGGGGGATTTTTGGAGAAGCAACTCTCATCTTTCATTAGGATTTGATTTGGGACTTCAGCTGACCTCTTGAACATCTTCAACAACCACACCCAGATGATTACTTTGCTCTGGGTTGACATGTCCTCTCTGGAGTGGTCATTCCATGAAACTCAGGAAACCTGCTCCAGTCTGCTCTCTCAGGAAAGTAACACTTGTAATTCCATTTGGTTGAAGTAGAGAAACCTTTACTGAAAAAAAACCTGGTTGCAGTAAAGTCAGATGGAATCTGGTGTTCCTGGGCAAAATACAAAGCTATTTCTTTCATTTCCCATTCCCTCCCCCCATTACTAGTCCCCCCTGGCCAGCCAATGTAATGCCATTAACATGTTTTGATAAACTCTGAGGTGTCAAACTGTTAACATTCCATTCTCAGGGCAAATGGCCTTGAAGATCCTGGTACAAGCTGGTTTAGTGGCGATCTGATCTTCTTTGGTTGTCACTCCCCCTCCCTTCTCCTATTTCCCACATTTGATGTTACAGCAATAGCACCCAACAAACATCCTCCCTCCTCCCAACCAAATGGCAGGCCCCCAGTGAGGCACAGCCAATGATGGTGGACCTGACACCTTTGAAGATCTTACAAGACTTTAAAAGAAGGTCTTTTCTCTATGGATTGTATAGACAACTGGTTTGCCGTACTTCTCTTTTCTTCCCCATACATCTTCTCATCCAAACATCATAAAATTCATATATTTTTTAAATAATTGCTGTTTTAATCTCTACTGAGATGCATTCATATGGTAACATATGGATTTAATCAGTAATTCCAGAAATTTGTATGGGGAGTTTCCTTTGTAAGAATCTATACATTGGATAAAAAGCCCCAAAAATTACCTGCCGTGACTGGACGTTTGAGATCCTCTTTCCAAGCCTCATCATGGTTGGTTGGACTCTGTATCCATACATTGCATGTAATGCATGTCCCAGAGCATGAATGGCATTGTAAATGTTGTAACTTTCACCTGTCATGCTTGTTTCATAAATGTAATTTGGCAGGTTCTGTAAAGTCTCCTTTCTTGTACATTGTTTTTTTCCCTTTTTTTTCCATAACAAGTTTTTATTGAATTTTTTAGTTTTACAGCCAAGTGCTTAGGACCCATCGTGGAGATAGGGCACTCCATAAAACAAAATAGAACATACAATCATACATAGACAATTTACACTTTTTTAGATCTTCCCTCTCTATTTTGTCAATCAAAGAAGCAAAAACAAAAACTATACCAAGCTATCAACAATATTTCCACCCATTTTAAGCTTAATTAACTATTAACATATTCCAACTAACATTCCATACTCATATAATGTACGGTTCGAGTATCCATATAATAAAGACCATATTCCAAATATTCAGTTTACATTTCTCAATTAAATTAAGTATAACTTTACGTTTCCTAACCATTTTGAATTAGCTTAAATTGTTTCTAGCTATTTCCAAACTAAACATATATAAATATATTTTAAAAAATTTTCCACTATATTCTATTTCCTATACTAAACAATTTTATGAATCAATCCATTCTTCAATCAATACATGTAAAGATATGTAAGGAAATTTCATCCATTCAGTTTATATTTCTCAATTAAATTCTATCTCTTATTCTGTCTCACATACATGTTTTATAAATGAATAACTTTAGATTTTTAAACCACTTTAGCTTAGTTTAACTTATTTCTAAATTATTTCTAAACTAAACATATATAAGTATATTCCTTTTTTCTAAACATTTTTATAAGTCAATCCATTCTTCAGTCTTTGTCTAAAAATATCCTTAGTATTTCACCAATCTCAATACAACTCTTAATTTGCGCATTTCCAGTTTCCATAGTTACCATTCCAGACCATAATCAAATCCATAATTCAAATCAATATTAGTCAGACTAAAATCTTAAACCTTAAAAATCTCAAAAATATTAGCTCACTTGAAGTCTTTAAAAACCATTTTATCCATCAATTTTAACATTCATTTTAAACCTAATTCTAGCTTTCTTTTTATGCCAAGCAAGTTTTTTCCCCTTTTGATGGATCTTATCTGCTTTGTGAATCTTGCAGTCAAAGACCATTTCCCACCATTGCCGGAGAAAGATATCCCCTTGTGGGTTGAAAGGGTCTAAAGACAGGAGGAAATGGCTGAATTCCAAGGCATCACCAGTGTGATCCCTAAAATGCAGAGACCCATGGAAGGGCTTTATACATTTTGATATGCTTTGCAATCCCATCACACTTACATTCCAATGGGAAGTTAAGATCCAAACTTTGCAAAATGATGTCTTTGTCCATTCTTCATGAGCATTCATTAACAACACTAAATCTGTAATACTACGGGAGTCTCCAAACAGAACAATTACCTCAGCTTTAGACCAGGTTTTGAAACTATGAAGTAATTTCAACCTTGTAGTAGTAAGAATATCGTATTTGAACATTGCAGTGAAGGCCAGGCAGATCTCCTTCTCTTTGAGCTTTGGAATCAGAGTTGAGATGAAATGTTCTCCATTGTCAGTTTTAGGGGTCAGAAGCCCAACCCAGTTCCACTGGAAATAGAGGAACAGCTGGAGTAAGCCCACATACTGAGAAAATTCCTTGAGATTAATCCGGAAGAAGGAAGGATAAACTGTTCTGTCTCCCGGAGAGAACTCAAAGCCAACACCAAGCTAGAGAAAAGGAGAATCATTTTTCAAAAGCAAAGTAAAGGTTGATGTTGCCTTTTCCGATCACCAATGTATGTTTTCTTGTCTCACCAATCATGCTGACTCACTTTGAGTGGCAAGTTTAATCCCCTTCCATTCTTAGGAAGAGCCACCAGTTACTTATTTTGTTTGTTTGTGACAGGTGAGAAGCCGATGGAACAAACCATCAATCTGATAATGAGAATAATCTGCACCAAAAGTTGGATACATTTTTTTTGGAAGAATATGTTAGGAAATAATTCCTCTTGGGATGTAGAGAATTTCAGAATTATCTCATTATCTGACTTTTTGGGAGTTATATAAAAGCATACCTTGACACATAAAATATAGCATGCATTCTTTAAATCACCTTCTTCTGGTATGTAATTCAGACGAATTACCCCCCATCAGCCCCCAGAGTGTGCAACAGAGATTAAACCTGAGGCAAAGATCCCAAAACCCAGACTGTACTCCATGAGCCCTGCAGAACTGCAAGAGATGCAGAAATTCATACATAAAAACCTAGAGAGAGGCTTCATCCAGCTCGTCTCACCCAAGGTGGCCGCTCTGGTTTTGTTTAGGGAAAAGAAGGATGGATCTATTTGTCTGTGTGTGGATTATAGGGCCCTGAACACTATAAGCAAAAGTCATCTGTACCCCCTGCCACTAATGAAGGACATGCTGTCCCACATCTCAAAGGGGAAAATTTTCACTAAATTAGACTTGCGGGAGGCTTACTACCATATTAGAATCAAAGAAGAAGATGAATGGAAAACCACCTTTAACTGCCCCATGGGATGCTGCCAATTCAGGGTCCTACCCTTTGGATTGCAAGGAGCCCCAGCAGTCTTCATGCAGTTGATAAATGATGTACTGCGAGAGCACCTATACAAGGGGGTCCTGGTTTACCTGGATGACATCCTTATATTCACGGAGACCAGGGAAGAACACGTGAACCTAGGTTAGAGCCATCCTAAAGAAGCTGTGGGCCATTCACCTTTACACCAAACTATCAAAATGTGAATTCCACAAGGAAAAGATAGATTACTTAGGATACCGGATCTCTCCTGAGGGCATAGAAATGGACCCTGAAAAGGTTTGGGCGGTGGTGGAATGGGTGCCACCCCACACAAGAAAGCAATTACAAAGCTTCCTGGGGTTCACCAATTTCTACCGCCAATTCATCCCCTCATTTGCCCAGATAGCTCTACCAATCACAAATTTACTAAACACCAAAGGGGTAGATAACCCGATACCCAGCCAATCACTAAAATGGAGGGTGGAATGTCAAGCCGCTTTTGAAAGACTAAAAAGACTTTTCTCGGCGGAATCCGTCTTGCAGCAACCTGATCCAGATAAGTCTTTTGTAATACAAGTAATAATAATAATAATAATAATAATAATAATAATAATAATAATAATAATAATAATAATAATAATAATAATAATAATAATAATAATAATAATAATAATAATAATAATAATAATAATAATAATAATAATAATGATAATAATGATAATAATAATAATAATAATAATAATAAAGTTGGAAGGTACCTTGGAGGTCATCTAGTCCAACCTCCTGCTCAGGCAGGAAACCCTATACCATTTTGGACAAATGACTGTCCAGTCTCTTCTTAAAAACTTCCAGTGTTGGAGCATTCACCGCTTCTGGAGGCAGGTTATTCCACTGGTTAATTGTTCTAACTGTCAGGAAGTTTCTCCTTAGTTCTAGGTTGCTTCTCTCCTTGATTAGTTTCCATCCGTTACTTCTTGTCCTGCCTTCAGGCACTTTGAAAAATAGCTTGACTCCCTCTTCTTTGTGGCAGGCCCTGAGATATTGGAACACTGCTATCATGTCCCCCCCTCATCTTTCTCTTCATTAAACTAGACATACCCAATTCCAGCAGCCGTTCCTTATATGCTTTAGCCTCCAGTCCCCTACCAGCGATGTAGCAATAGGGGCTGTGCTATTGCAAGAAAACGAACAAGGGGTATTGCAACCCTACGCATATACCTCTCGAAAACTCACTGAGATAGAACAGTGATGGGCAGTATGGGAAAAAGAGGCGTACGCAGTGAGGTGGGGGCTACTCATATGGCAACACTTCCTCGAAGGGAACAAAATCCCCTTCCAGGTCTGGACTGACCATAAGAACCTGGAAGCGTTAAAAGCAACCAGGAAACTCACCCTAAAACAAGCCCGGTGGTTGCAACATTTTCACTGGTTCAATTTCACAATCAAACACCTACCTGGGAGAAAGAACTTCCTAGCCAATGCACTACAGACAAGCAAAGGTGGTTAATATCTGAAAAAAGACCATTTGGTAACATGCAAACCCAAGTTGAAAGCTTTTTAAAATGTTTGATGAAATGATAATGGCTGCAGAAAATATTCAAATGCATGTAGCTCTGGATAAATTAGATTCACAAAAGGAATGTGATTTGAAAGCAGCAGATTTGTTGGAAAGAAATATGGACTATACAGACTTAGAGCTAACTGGATCAATTGCACACACCTCCCTGAAGTTCAAGCCCACATTATTTTACAATAGCAGAAACCTGATTGAGTGGAGAAGTGATATATTGGTTTTCCTGAGGAGCTTTGAAGGCAATTGGAGAATGGATCTATCACACTTAACTAGAAAACAATTTCATTTGGACTTTTTGGGGAAGATGGACTGACTTTGGCGATTGCATTTATTATATTTAATCAGACAACAATTGATAAGACCTGGTATTAAGATACAAACGTAGATATTTGATCCAGGATGAATCAATATTGACTGTTGGAATGATTTGGGATAAATAAGATGCAATAATAATTTTTTATGAGTTGATTACAATAATAGTTTTTACCAGAGATTTTGAAATTTTAATCTCACCTTTTTAATTATTGTTTGTCTTGTTGTAAACAATTTTGTCATTAATATAGTATATAAATGACAGAGTAATAATCTTTAAATAGATTTAGTAATTTAAAAATTTGGGGGGCTGTTTCATAAGGTATGGGAAACTAATGTTGTAGTAATGCATGTCAGGATTCAACCAGGGGGGATAATATATGTATATCTGCTAGGTATTTTTCTTTTTTAATGCCCTTTTTTAATGTCTTATGTGTTTTGTTTGTTTTTTGTTTTTAAAATGGAGATTAAGTGAGGACAATTAACCAGTGGAATAGCTTGCCCCCAGAAATCATGGGTGCTACATCACTGGAGATTTTTAAAAAGAGGCTAAACAGTCACTTGTCTGAGATGATATAGGTTCTCCTGCTTGAGCAGGGGGCTGGACTAGAAGACCTCCAAGGTCCCTTCCAGCTCTGTTCTATTCTATTTGTATTTTAACTTTTTTTTAATAAAATAAAAATAGAACTAAAAAAGGACATCTTTCTAAGTTTAAAAATAGTCAGCTGAATCAGAAAATATGGCATTTATTTGGTGAAAAACTTGCTTTGCATGTAAAATATTTGAAGTCTGATTTGTGTCAATTCACAAACCAAACCCATTCCCATTTCCTTTAAGTTGGATCCTCATGATTTTCTTTTAAAAACGTAGGTCGATGTCACAAATCTTCCTTCACAGGCCAAAGTCCCAATTCCAATCTCCAGCAGCCCTTGTTGGGTCCGGAGTGCTACAGGCTGGAATCCCCCAAGAGCTGTTACAAAGCCTCTTATGCCTGAAACGCAACTAGCAGCACGAGTAACTACCCGGGCACAAGCAAAATTGAGAAAACCATTAGCCAGCCAAGCAGGAATAGAATTTAGGAAAGCCTTGGAAACCGATGAATGGTTTCTAAGCCACAAAAACCTATGCACAATCATAGAAGGACTACCCTGGGTGGGAGGGTAGTATACATACCAAAAAGCCAAAGACTTATATGTATGCAGTTATGCCATGATATAAAATCAGTGGGCCATTTTGGATTCATGAAAACACTACATCTAATCAAAAGACAATTCTGGTGGCCCTCCCTCAAAAAGGACATTGAAAGCTGAGACATGGTGACAGTGGTTAGAATGCAGTACTGCTAGGCTATTTCTGCTGATTGCCAGCTGTCAGCAGTTTGATTCTCACTGGTTCAAGGTTGACTCAGCCTTCCATCCTTCCAAGGTCAGTAAAATGAGGACCCAGATTGTTGGGGGCAAGATACTGACTCTGTAAACTGCTTAGAAAGGGCTGCAAAGCACTATGAAGCAGTGTATAAGTCTAAGTGCTATTGCTATTGATAATCTCAATCCCACATGCTATCTGGGCAATTCTGGGGGTTGAAGTCCAAGCTGGAGTCTCCTTCCCTCTCAAGCCCACAGGGGGGCTCCCACCCACCCTGCTTATTTTTTCTTTTGGGTGGCAGATCATCAGCTTGCAAATGAAGTCCTGGACCACAGGGGCATTAAACCTGCAGCCACCTCTGGAACTCCCCCCCCCCCCGTTCTCCTTGTTTCTTTGCTTGTCAGCCAAGAGTGAATGAAAGAGTTCTCTAATTTAAAGGGAGATAACACTTATTAAGGATGGAGCTGGGGCAGTGGGGGGCATCTTCTGATCAGGCCACAGAGGCAGGCCACACTCTCCAACAAATGGGCTGGAACCCCATTTCCAATGGCCAAAGAGACTCTCCTGCTGGTCCTGAATGCCCCTTGTCTCCTTCTGTCAAAATGTGCACATTTCCATCTGCTAAAATGCATATTTATATACATTTTTGGTTCTTTGCTTGTAAGCCAAGAGTGTGACACAAATATCTGAAACACAATCCACCTGGCAGCCTAAATCTGGAGGGTTCAGGCTGTTTCTTGCAAGGACCATGAGAGGACTAAAATTGCAATATTTAATTGATTATTTTAATTGGGTATTTACAAAATTTGTTTTTTTAAAGAACATAAAAATGCTAAAATGATGGAATGGGGTACCACTGGGTCCAGTTTATCCTCAAAGGTTGTCTGGGGGGTCCATGTTTTCACCTGCTTCAGGAGGCCAGGGAGATCCATGCTGCAGGAGATGAGCAGTTCTAGAAAAAGAGGGGCTATGAAAGACAAGCCCAACTCCAGCTACCATATGCCAAACCTCTTCAAATGAGAGTTTTTAGCAAATACTAAAGGCCAGCTATGAAAGTCAGAAAATTTTGGGAAAGGGCCCAAATGTTATCCAATCCCATGCCATTTAAGTCTTTATAGGTAGCCACCAGAATCATACACTGGGTGGGGGAAGGGTTACTCCCTGTTTAAATACAGTAGCTGGCATCCTCACTTGCACTGATGACATTACCCAGTTGGATAATGAAATGTTTGCAAGCAAATAACCAAGCTTGGAGAGCACCAAGGATTCCACAGTTTGTATCCTGAAGCTGCTTAGGGCAGATTGAAAGATTTAGTCTACAGACATCTTTAAGAGAGCTTCCTTGAGTAGGAGAAGTCTAACTACCATGGTAGGAAAGCATGGGAAAGGACACGGGGAACAGTGATCAGGGGTTCAGCTGGCTATCTGGCTTTGGTCTGACTGCTTGAGGGGAAATTCCTGCTATTCATTTGCAACATTTGCAACAGAGAGACCATTTGATGGAAAGGGAGATCATCAGCATACCAATTGTGTATTATTCAACACTGGTGGTTCTGCTCAAAGTCAGTCATGCCTTGGAAATTACTCATTGGACTATTGCAATGTTATCCCCTTGTGGCTACCCTTGAAGATCCCCTGAAAAGTACAGTTGGTCCCAAACGAAGTTATGCTCACAATATTTGGCATTCTAAGTTCACCCATGTTACACTTCAATTGCATTAGTTCTCATGTTCCTTCCAGGTATAATTCACTGTGCTGGTTATCACCTTAAAACCACTACATGTCACAGGATTGGGTAATTTGTAGGTGTCTCCTGACTTACCTCAAAGAGAAATCTAAATGCAGCCAATCCCTGCATTATTTAGAGATTCTTGGTTCTTGTTATATTTTCTCTACAGTTCAGACTGGGCCTCAGTAGGATAATGTAACATTTGGGGAAAAAGATACAAGCCAAGAGAGCAGCTCCAGAGGCCAAAATGGAGAAGATCTCCACAGCCACCATAGACTTCCCTTTGGTGCTGAGATAGGTGGGGAGGAAGGTGATCCAAACACTGCAAAAGACCAGCATGCTGAAAGTAATGAACTTGGCTTCATTAAAACTGTCAGGCAATTTTCTAGCTAGAAATGCCACTGTGAAACTGACAAGGGCCAAAAAACCTAGATAGGCAAGGACAATGTAAAACATTAAAGCTGAGCCCTGCTTACATTCCAAGATGGTCTCTCCAAATAAGGAGTGGAAGTCCAAGTTGGGAAATGGAGGAGAAGTTAACAGCCAGGTGGCACAAAGAATTGCTTGGACCAGGGGACAGGATAAGACAATGAAGTTGGTCAGTGGTTTTCCTAAGAGTTTCCTGGTCCTGTTTCCTGGCTTGGTGGCCATGAAAACCAGCACCACCATGACAGTTTTTGCCAAGACAGAGGAAACTGCAATGGAAAAGAGAATGGCAAAGGCAGATTGTTGTAAGAGACAGGTGAGTGTCCCTGGTTGACCAATGAAAAGGAAGGAGCACAGGAAGCAGAGCAGGAGGGAGACCAGGAGGATGTAGGTGAGATCTCGGTTGTTGGCCTTGACAATTTGTGTGTCATGATGTTCATAGAAAATCACCAGGACTGCAGATGTTATCATAGAGAGAAAAAGAGTGAGAGAAACTAAAGTGTATCCCAGGATGTCTTCATAGGCAAGGAAGTGGATCTTCTTGGTAATGCACTGGTCCTTTTCCTTGTTGGGATATTGGTCTTCTGGGCAGGGTTCACAGTGAGCTGCATCTGAAATCAAGAATATTTATCTAAGGATTTCAGGGGGATCTGCCATGAGCATTATCCTTCCCACAGAGATGATATGGCTGTCCTCTTTCTGCTGTGGCCAACCCACAAAAGGAGTGATGAAAGGAACCACTGGGCAATTTAGGGGGCATAAAAAAGGGCTAATCATCCTTTGTTCATGATGATCCTTCAGATAGGTTAGTAAGAGAGAAGGATTTGTTCAGCTCTAGCTTCCTGATCAATCACTGGGAATTTTCACGATTACTATGGCTTTTAATCTGAGACTGCCAACTGTTTTTTCCTCCACTTTATACTGGAAACCCCAGAACATTGATAGATCTGTTAGAGAGGAATGTTAATATTATATGTTAGTTATCCTTGCCTTGAACTCTCTGCTTTGTACTTCAGATCTGCTCAGACGTTTCTTGCAGGGATAGGTTCACAGACATAGGTAGACAGAGATATAGATTGAGGGGTCCTTGGTGCTCTCTGAGCATGGTGGTTTTCTTGCAGACATTTCATTATTAAACTAGATAATGTCTTCATCAATGTTAGGATGACTAGCACTGAGGTGTTACCTAGTTTGGGTAATGAAACATCTGCAAGAAAATAACCAAGATCCCTCATTTCAGTCCCAAACTACAAATATTCTCCTTTATTGATAAATACAGGTTCTCTGACAGGTCTATTCCCTTTAAGATTGACAGTGCTGACAGAAGAAGCACACCCTAAATAATAATAAAAAATAAAACATTAACTGCACAACCCACTATTTCATGAAAAGTTTGGTTGTTGGTTTTCCCAATTGGATGTTACAGTAGGAGTGGAAATGCAAGTTGGGGATTCATGAATTGTGCCCTGAAACTACTCTGCATTAAGTTTCTATGGATCAGGAAAGGTGGCTTGTAGGGCCAGGGCAGTTTACATCCATAAAGTGAAAGCTTCTTCTGAAAAGTATGAGTGCATGTCAATCTTACATAAAAAGACAAGAATGCCAAAAAATATTTTGATCTATTGATTGATTTCCTTGATCTGAAAGATCTACATTTGAAATCCGCTCTACCTGTCTGATTAGAAATGGTCCCTTCTGGACAAATGTCACATTGGTAGCAACAAACTGGCTTGCCCTCTGGAACCCTTCTCTTCTCTCCTGCCTGGCACCTCTTCATGCCACACCTGGCAAAGGGCTTCTTCTAAGAAAAAAAAGAGAAATGTTTGAGATTGCCTAAGCAATAAACATCCTTCATTAACTCATTTCCACATTCCTATTTCCATTCCATTTTCCTATTTCTTTGTTTAGTATGTCACCAAATGAAATGGTTCACCACTGCCTGTCAAAAACCAGGAACAGCTCCTGGTGGATTCAGGCACTTCCAACCCACCAATGGATGCTGGAGATTGGAACTGGGATCTTGGGTTGCAAAGTAAGATTCATGACATTGAGCTACAGCTTTTCTGAAACAAAGAATCTTGAGGATCCAACTGAATGGGAAGTGTCTAGGGAACTCATTGCTGCATCTCCTAACTACATCCTGGGTTTCAAGCAGACATTCTTCCCAATCCCAACCATTTGTGGGTCTGACACAAATCAGACCTAAATTTTGCTACATGCAAAAAAGGTTATTCACCAAATGACTTCATATTTTCTGACTCAACTGATCTTTTTTCAAGTTAAAAGGATGTTATACATCCCCAGAAGAGAATGAATCTTTCCCTGAACTTACAACATTTCCTTGCAGCTCACCTTTGTGGCCCAGACAATTGCATCAGAGTTTATGGTGAAATACTTGCCTGAGGGAGCCCTAGGATCTATTTTCCCAACTTTCATGGGCACAAAAGATTTATTGAGGAGGAAAACCCAGTTGAGAAGATCAAAGTGAGCAGAACCCAGTGCATTTTCTGAGAAAGAGATTTCATCTCCAGCACTGTTGTTGAACTGAACAGTCCTCAAATAGTAAAGAATCTGGAAGAAAAGAAATCTTCAGAATTGGAAACATTGGCTGAAAGCTACATATATAATACCATGTTTTCTATCATTCTTTGCCCTAGTGGTGCAGTGATTAGAATGCAGTACTGCAGGATACATCTGCTGACTGCAGTTCGATTTTCACTGGTTCAAGGTTGACTCAGCCTTCTATCCTTCCAAGGTCAGTAAAATGAGGAACCAGATTGTTGGGGGCAATAGGGTGACTCTCTAAACTGCTTAGTGAGGGCTGCAAAGCATTGTGAACCGGTATATATGTCTAAGTGCTATTGGTATTGCTTTGTTGGCCATCAGCTTAAGACATGGGGGGATGTCTGAGAAACTAGAGGAGTTCCATTTTTGAGTTCAATCAGGAGTAATATCAAAAATTTGACTCCTCCATGAAAGAGGGGGCATTATCATTGGGCCTTTCTATCATGACTTCTTCAACTCTAATTTTACCAGAATTATCCATCATACAAAGATTTTAATGCCACACTCCAAAATTCATTCCATGTTTTTGCTCCTGTGATACTTGGCTATATGCATTTTTAAATGTTTCCCTTGGCTCCAGGTCTTGTAAATGACAGATGCATTTTAGGAGTGATTAATTTCTATCACAACCATGTAAAATTCCAGTAACTTTCTCTAACTCCTAGTCAAAGAGAGCAGAATGCAGGAACCAGGTGAGGCCATGTGGAAGGAAGCAACTGCCCTGGTTTGTCACTTCACCATCCAGATACATTCAACCTTTATCCTTTGATGCAAAAAAAATCTGATGAATTTCAAACTAGCAGCCTGTTAGGATCACTTTGAGATCTCCTATGTATGCTGAGGTTGACAGAGGCTGTTTTCACACAACAAGCTGAACAGGAGAAAAAATGGCAGACTAAACAAATAGGATGAGGTCACACAGGATGATAAGCCATAGAAACATAAACCAAAGTTAACATGTATATTCTTACAGGTGGGATATAGGCTACTGTAGGTATTGAGGGAAACATAAGTAATGTCAACATCCAGCTCAAGAATCCAAATAAAACTCCAGGTTCATTTTGTTTCCGAAAGATACTGTTTATTGAATACACAGCTTGGTTATGTCAAAGAAAAACTAACCTGAGGTTCCAACACCAATTAATAGACTTAAACAATAATTTTCCCAGACAAAACCCAAATTTCTTATGTAATCCATATCAACAAGTCCAGTTTGTAATGGGAACCATCTGCTTCAAATCCACATTTGTTCTGGTATCCTTGACAAGGCTTCAAGTTCTCACGGTCTGCAGCTGAATTGAAAAAGTTTCATTTTTCCATCTACCCACTTGAATGTAATACCTCCCCCCCATTTAATCTAAAGGCAAGTTAAAATGCAGAGACACGTAGCTGACAAAGTTTCATCCTTTATAGGTAGTTCTGCAAATATGCCCACTAGGACTTCAACTGACCTCTTGAAGCACCTCGCACAAATGCACGCATATTGCCATTTTGCTCTGGAATGACAAGTCTCTCTCTGATGCCCACTTCCTGAAACCCAAGAAACCACTAAAGACTTTTCAGTATTTTATAGGAAAATCTTTCCTCTATGGATCTTACGGGCAACTGGTTTGGTTTACTTCTCTTTTCTCCCCTCTACCCCTTTTCAACAAAACCATACACTTAATTCATATTATAGTTTATAAATAATTGCTGATTTACTCTGTACTGAGATGCATTTACATGTTAGCATGTGGATATTTAATCAGCCCTTGAAGAAATGCATGTGGGAAGCTTCCTGTCTAAAGATTTGTGGACTGGATAAAAAGTCATACAAATTACCTGCCATGACCAGACTGTTGAGATTTTCTTTCCAAGCCTCGTCAGGGCTGGTTGTGGTCCAGAACCATACATTGCATGTAATGCATGTGCCAGAGCATAAATGGCATTGTAGATATTGTAACTTTCACCTGTCATGCCTATTTCAAATACATAAGTTGGCAGATTCTGTAAATTCTCCTTTCCGGTGCATGCTTTTTGCTGGTGTGAAACAATTTCATCTGGTTTGTAGAACTTGCATTCAAAGACCCTTTCCCACCATTGCAGGAGAAAGATGTCCCCTTGTGGGTTCAGAGGGTCTAAAGAAAGGACAAAATGACTGAATTCTGAGATATCCCCAGTGTGGTCCCTAAAATGCAAAGCTCCATGGAAAGGATTTATATCTTTCAATATGTCTTGAGATCCCATCATACTAACTTTCCAATGGGAAGTTAAGATCCAAACTTTGCAAAATGATGTCTTTGTCCATTGTTCATGCACATTCATTACCGCCAGTATATTTGTAATACTAATGGAGTCACCAAAAAGAATAATCACTTCAGCTTTAGACCAGGTCTTGAAAATATGAAGAAATTTCAACTTTGTATAAACAAGAAAATCCAATTTAAACTTTTCAGTGAAGGCCAGGCAGATCTCCCTCTCCTTTAGCATTGGCATCAGAGATGAAATGAAATGTTCTCCATCATCACTTTCAGGGGCCAGAAGCCCAACCCAGTTCCACTGGAAATACAGAAGCAACTGGACCAAACCCACATACTGAGGAAATTCCTTGGGATTAATACGGAAGAAGGAAGGATAAACTGTCCTCTCTCCTTGTGAGAACTCAAAGCCAACACCAAGCTGGAGAAAGTGAGAATCTTCTTTCAAGGACAAAGTAAAGGTTGATGTTGACTTTAGGGGTCACTATTGTGAGGTTTATTGCCCCACCAGTCAGGATGGCTCACTTTGAATGGCGAGCTGAAGCTTCTTCCCTTCTTAGGAAGAGCCATCAGTTACACTTTTTGACTGGTTGTGATATGTCAGAAGACAAGAGAAGAAAGCACCAACCTGATTCAGATAATAAATGACACTAAAAGGATGGCTACCCTTTTATGATGTATAAACTAAGAGTCACAGGCTCATGATGTGCCGCCCCCAAAAATATACCTTTAATTTCATCTTTGGCTTCTCTGTGTGCTTCTGATCTTTGTCTACTCCACAACTGTATCTAAAGAGACCCCACTTACCTGTGAGACTTTGAAGATGCTGAAGATGGAGGCCATCTGCCTTGAGGATTTGGAGCTGAGACCTCCAATGACAGAAAGCAGAGTGCCCTGATTGTCACATAGATAACCTGGAACCATTCTGCCTTGTGTGGAGAGCAGGGAGAGGCTGATTAAGGAATTCTTTCTCTCAATCTGGTGATTATCACAGATGTGGAAACCAAATGTGATGTTGGGGAGGAGAACCACATCCTTGTTCACCTCTGTGACTGCAAACACCAAGGCAAGGAACTGCTGGTATTTCTTGGGCCTGATTCTATAGTGAGAAAAAATAATTGGAGAACATTACTGGAAATATCATAAATGCTGTTGGAGTTTGCTTTGGTCTTTTGTGATGTTCTTTGGACCAAACTCCCAAGTTTCATTGGGTATGGATTTTTTTTAAAGGATCTTCCTTAATTAAACTGTCCATCCAAATCACAGATCATTTAGTACCCTTCTATCATCCCTTCCTTCTTCACTTTGCTCTGGTGACTATAATCCTTCCCAGTTTTTCCTCTAGCAGGTTTTGTTCTCTCTTGGAGAATTTTCTTCTGGACAGGTAACCATTGCTGAGCACAAAAGGCCAATGAGGCTCACAGTGTAGATTGCCTAAAAGCCATTGTTCATGAGCACTGCTGATTCCAAAACAGAGTTTTGCTTTTGTATTTTTTAATTTATTTTATTTTATTTAGGAAATTTATTTGCCACCCATCTTGTATCCAATAACTCGTATCTCGCACTGAAAAAGGATTGCATTTGTATTTGACTTACCCACCATAACTTTCTGTTCAAATTAATATTATATGTCAATGTCTTCACTAGACCAGTACAATTACTAATGTGTTGTCCCTCCTCACTTTTTATGCGTCATCACTTTCATCAGGAGGAATTCTGGAAAGATTAAGAATTCTATCCTCTTTTATCACCTTGGTTCTTTATTGAAAAAAGTGCAAAGATTTACTCTAGGGCATTGCAAACATCATCAGGACTAGTATTTCTAAAAGGAGTCCCTGAATCCCAAAGAAAGCAAGCTTTCTTCTACATCTTTCACCTCCAGGTGAAACTTACAGAATTGGTAAAAGATACTGGAATGGGTCTTTATGAAAGTGTAGGCTGTTGAAGGATGAAACAATGGTTGCTAGGGGCAAATTCCCACCAATAATGAGATCACCAGGCCTGTAATAGTCCTCCAGAATTTGCAAAGATGTTGTCAACACACATCTGGTTGGCATCCTCTTCTCAGAAGTTGGAGGCAGGTGCCAGAAGAGTAGCAGCAGCAGCAGCAGCAGCAGGAGAGGCAGCCCAGTCATTCTTGTCACCTTCCCTCCTAGATCAGAAATCTACATTTGTGGGAAGTGAATTGCAGGTAGCACTTGAAATCTCAGCAGAGCTTTAACACAATACAGACAGGCCATCCCACCTGGATGACTGCGTGGCAAATTTATATCACCCATGTTTCCCCTTACATACATTTGAGCTGGGATCAAAGAGAGAGCTAAGGCAGTTGAGTCTCATCAAACCCAGGAGTAAGCTTTTTGCGAGACAAGGTGAGGTGGCATGTCCTGCCCCCTACCTGGGGAATTTTTTAAAGCAGATGTTATCTTGGAAGATTTTTGTGAGTAGAATTCCACAGGGGATACATTAAGAATTACTGTTCTATTGATAATTGCAAAGAAAAGCAATTGTCCTACCCAATTACTACTAGATTTGATTGCACACCAGAAAGGGAAAAACATCTTTGTGCCTCTTGTTGTTATCCACAGAGATGGACTTGAGAATGAAGGTGGTGGATATTTGACTTATATGTAACTGAGCCCCTGCAGACAAGATGGAGTTTTGATAGAGGAATTGTAGCTCAGGGTTGAAATCAGGAGTGGTTGGTGCTCTCTGAGGTTGTGACAAGGTTCCGACTGACGAACCCAACCAAGCAAACACTTTCGAGACATTCCAATCTCTTAATGCAAAACTTTATTGAGTACATCACTTTGGCACTAATGAAAGCAAAACCAGCTCTGGCAAGACCCCTCCCAAACTCATAAAGTAAAAGCATTGAATTCTGCCTCCTCCCTCTGGATCAGATCATGTTGCCCAATCAAATGGAAAAATATTGTTATGAGAAAGCATCTTTAGGTCTGGCCAGACATCTGGTGTAATGTCCTTGAGTCTCATGGTCTGGCTTCTTAATCTTTGAAATCTGCATTCCAAACCTCTCTCCTCCCCCCAGGTTTGTTGGCAAGCTAAGAAGCAATATTTGTCACACCAGCAAAACCACACTTCAAAACTTGAGAGGCAGACCCTCCTCAAAACTGGAAGGAAACTGGAAAACAATAAACACACATTAAGCCATTCCTCCTCATCATCTTCTTATTTCAGAAGCCCTTGATTTCTGTGGGCACTTTGCATGGAACCTATTGATTAACCTCTCTGCTCTGATATTGTGAGGTTTAATCCATGTAACTTCTTCTGTTGGGTAACCTCTCCACTGTTCTAGATACTGTAGCTTCCCCTTATGTACCCTAGAGTCTAGGATTCACTTAACCTTGCAATGCCTCTCACCCTCCACTATTATTGGTCTGGGCACTTCCTTTTCAACTGGCCTCAGCATAGACTCCTTAGCCAGCTTTAGCAAACTGCAATGAAATACTGGATACACTTTACCCAATATTCTGGGCAGTTTCAACTCTACTATAACTGGCGTAATAATTTTCACAATAGGGAAAGATCCTATGTACTTAGGGCCCAATTTCTTGCAGGGAATCCTCAATTTTAAATATTTGGTGGATAGATACATTTTATCATCTACATGGAATGACCCCTGGGGAGCTCACTTCTTGTCTGCTTGTTTCTTTTGACTCTCTGTTGGTGTGGCTAGCGCTTTCTTCATGTTACCCCATGTGCTTCTAATGGAATCTACCCATTCAGTCAACGTTACTGATGAGGGGGAAAGGGGGCATAGCCAGCCCAGTGACATGATGATTTTTCACAGGGCTCCTTGAAAATCATTCTATGCAACCGGTAAATATGTTGCAAGAACATCCTGGCCAGTTTCTGGGTGGCTGGGTGGCTGGAGCATGCTGTGAAGTGGGCCTGCTTTGAGAACAGGTCCACCATTGTCCATATTACCATATTTCCTCCACTCTTTGGAAGCTTGACTATAAAGTCCATGGCTATTTCCTCTCAGAGGCAATTCTAGATGTCCACTTGTTGGGCACTTCCATGACTATTTTGGCTTTCAATTTGAGATTGTGGGCTGTTTTTCCCCCAACTTTATATAGGAACTCATAGAAGACTGATAGATGTGTTAGCCAAAATTACTGCTGTATTGTTTGCTTGTACATCATCTATTGGCTACCCCTGCCTTAACATCTCTGCTTCATACTTCAAATCTGCTCATTCATACTAATTTGGCTCCCTTTGGCTATATATATAGATGGATGCTGCAGGTGTGATTTTCCTGCTAGTTGAATGTGATGAGACTGGGGGCTGTGGATTGGCTGGGGAAGAATGGTTAGTGATTCAGGAGGTGTTGGTGGAAATGATGGAGCTGGTGGTTTGATTGAGACTGTGCTGTAAATGTCTTGTCTTCTCTGTTGCCCAACCTATTCTCCTCAAGCCAGGGTTAGTCTTTTGCTTGGATGGTTGAGGACAGTTTTCCAGAATTTTAAGGTGCTATTTGCCCAGTAGCGAGCACATTTGAACATTATGTGAAGACCCAATTTTGCAGAAAAATCTCTAAAAGTGGAAATAAAAAGAAGACAATAACTAGCAACAAGACGTAGCAATTCAGTTGTGATGAAATGAATGTACTGTTAGAAGACCTTAAGGATGAAGTTAGGGCAGATAATCACAATGTCTATGATGTTATTGCTAGAGTTGACAATTACTTGATGGCCCATCATCAATCAATATCCTTGAAGCTTCTCAGAGATGTTGTTCCTCAGATAACTAGATGTGAGAATCTCTGGCTGAAGTTGGACATTAGGGAACAGATGACATAGCTATTACTGCACTGTCCTGTGCTTGGGGTACTGGGGAGGCAATAGAATCCCCAGGGGCATTAATTTGCCACCAGGTAACATTGAGTTTGCAGTAGCACAGGAGATTCTAATCCCTGTGAAGTCATGAAGTTATCCTAAATTTAAGAGAGCCCAATACATATCATTGGTCAGATATTACATCTGATTTTTGTGTCAGGACAATTGTGACGTGATCTGGTATTGGTGGATCTTACTACCAACCCATTGTTGTGGATAGCTTGCTCGTGTCATGTGAGTATATAACATTAGGTCCATCTGGGTAGTCCCTGGAACCAATTGGGTTCCAAAGGGAGCTTGGATTTTCCCTGAAGATCCAATGGGCAAATTACCCAAGGATTTGACTGGTAAAAATATGGAAGTGGCATTTTAGACAGGACTTGGACTTATTTTTTCTTCTCGCTTTGCATTGATTCTGGGGTGCACCTGAGTTTTCTGAGGAGCCTCAGTAGATTAAGGTAGAAATAAAGCATTACTAGAGAAAAACAAAGAGCAACATAATAAAAGCTGTGACCAGACATGATAGAAGCCAATATTCCGAACTATACAGTAGCATGGTGAGAAAAGTGGAAAAATGCCATTTATTTTTTCTGTCCTTATTGCTTCCACTGATAGACATCTGTTTATAGTACTGGGCAGGGTTGGTCAATAAGAATATTTATAGGGCTGCTGGGATGAAATGGTATGATTGCTTATACTTACTAGGGTATAACTGATTGTCATGTGCTACCATGTCTCATTAGCACTCATTGGTATCTGAACAAGCCATTGCACAGTCAAACTCCATCTTGTAGCAAGTGCTCAATTTCATGTAGGCCAAATATCCAACTTCACCTTGACTCTTAAATCCATCTGCTCTCTAGATTAGCAACAGGAGAAATAATTGTGTCTTTCCCCTCTGATGCACAGAAAAATATCTAGTGCTAAGTGGGCAGGGAAACTGCTGTTCCTTGCAATTATCAGAAGAACAATAATTCCTAATGTACTGTATCCCCTGTGGATTTCTACTCACAAAAAAATCTTCCAAGATAAAACCTGCTCTAAAAAACATGCTTTGAATTCTCCCATTGGTGGCATGCCATGTCACCTTACCTTGTCTTGCAAAGAGCCCACTCCTGGGTTTGGTGAGACTTGGCTGGCTTTAGTTTCCTTTTTGGTCTCAGCCCAAACACATATAAGGGGAAGGATGGTTGATACAGTATCAATTTACCACAAAGCCATCCAGGTGAGACAGATTGTCTCTGTTGTTCTAAAGTTCTGGTGAGATTTCAAGTGCTACCTGAAATTTAGCTTCTGCAGAAACCTTGAACTCTGATCTTGGAAGGAAAGTGAGAAGAATGACCAGGCTGCCTCTCCTCCTCCTGCTGCTGCTCTTCTGGCTCCTGCCTCCAACTTCTGCAAAGAGGATGAAAACTGTATGTTTGATGACAAGGTCTTTGCAGATTCTGGAGGACTATTACAGGGCTGGTGATCTCATTATTGGTGGGAACCTGCCCCTGGAAACCTCTGTTTTTTTCTTTGGTGGAGTAGGCTTTATTAGAGACCCATCCCAGGATCATTTACCAACTGCCTAAGTTTCATCTGGAGGGGAAAGATGTAGATAACTGTTTCCTTTCTTTTGCATTGTGGTTTTCATAATGTTTGCAATGCCCTAGTATAGTTCAAACCTTTGTCCCTTTTTCAATAAAGAACCAAAGTCATAAAATAGGCTAGAACTCTTAATCTTTCCAGAATTCTTCATCATGAAATGATAAACAACATTAAAAAATGAGGAAGTCTAACTCAACAGAAACTATGCTGGTCTAGTAAAGAAGTTGACTTAAAATGTTGACTTGGGGAGAGGTTTTTGGCATGGAATACTCAAAGAAAAGCTCAATTAGTGTGGAATACTGAGGAAACAAAACAAAATTCACTTTTTGAAACAGCAATGTTCATGAATAAAAAGCCTTCACTAAATCTCTGCTTCATTGGATCTCTTTGCTGAGCAATGCTATCCAGACTGAAGAAGTTGCTCAAAGAGTGATTCAAATTGATAAGGGTTGTAGAGGAGCAATTGGGAAGGGTTACAGCCACCTGAGCAAAGAGAAGGAGTGAGGGACGACAGAGGGGTATAAAATGATCTGGAATATGGACAGAAAGGCTTTTCTCCCTTCTCATGAAGCCATCCAAGTTTAACTCAAACCCAATGAAATAGGAGAATTTCTGCTCCAAAAATCCTCCTGCCAAAGCAAGGCAACCTCCACCAGTATACACAAGCTTTCCTGCACAGTAACATTGCTCAATGTTTTTTCTCACCATAGTGTCATGCCCAAGAACTACCAGCAGTTCCTGGCCTTGGTGTTTGCAGTCAGAGAGGTCAACAAGGATATGGTTCTCCTCCCCAACATCACCCTTGGCTTCCACATCTATGACAATCACAAGATTGAGAAGAGGATTTCCTTAATAAGCCTCTCCCTGCTCTCCAAACGAGGCCAAGTGGTTCCAGGTTATAAATGTGACAGGCAGGGCAGTCTGCTCTCTGTCATTGGAGGTCTCAACTCCAAATCCTCAAGGCTGATGAACTCCATCTTCAGTGTCTTCAAGGTCCCACAGGTAAGGGGGGCCCTCCAGATAACGTATGGAGTAGACCAACAACATCAACACACGTGGAAGCCAAATATGAAACCAAGGTATTTTGGGGGACATACCAGGAGAATCTGATTTAGTGAATGGCATGCAATATTTTATGTGTCAAGGTATGCTTTTATATAACCCCAAAGAGACAGATGATGAGATCATTCTGAAATTCTCTACATCCCAAGAGGAATTCTTTCCTAATGTATTCTTCCAAAAAAATGTATCCATCTTTTGGTGCACATTATTTTCTGTATCAGCTTGATGGTTTGTTCTATTGGCTTCTCACATGTCACAACCAAACAAAATATGTAACTGGTGGCTCTTCCTAAGAATGGAAGGAGATTAAACTTGCCATTCAAAGAGAGTCAGCATTATTGGTGGGACAACAAAACACACAATTATGACCCCAAAAGGCAACATCAATCTTTACTTTGCCTTTGAAAAAATATTCTCATTTCCTCCAGCTGGGTGTTGGCTTTGAGTTCTCTCCGGGAGACAGAACAGTTTATCCTTCCTTCTTCCGGATTAATCCCAAGGAATTTTCTCAGTATGTGGGCTTAGTCCAGCTGCTCCTGTATTTCCAGTGGAACTGGGTTGGGCTTCTGGCCCCTGAAAGTGATGATGGAGAACATTTCATCTCAACTCTGATGCCAATGCTCAAGGAGAAGGAGATCTGCCTGGTCTTCACTGAAATGATCAAATATGATATTTTTACTACTACAAGGTTGAAATTACTTTATAGTTTCAAAACCTGGTCTAAAGCTGAGGTAATTGTTCTGTTTGGAGACTCCCATAGTATTACAGATTTAGTGTTGTCAATGAATGCTCATGAAGAATGGACAAAGACATCATTTTGCAAAGTTTGGATCTTAACTTCCCATTGGAAAGTAAGGGTGATGGGATTGCAAAGAATATCAAGATGTATAAAACCCTTCCATGGGTCTCTGCATTTTAGGGACCACACTGGTGATGCCTTGGAATTCAGACATTTCCTCCTGTCTTTAGACCCTTTCAACCCACAAGGGGACATCTTTCTTCCACAATGGTGGGAAATGGCCTTTGACTGCAAGATTCACAAATCAGACAAAATCCCTCAAAAGGACAAAAAACAATGTGCAGGAAATCAGAATTTACAGAACCTGCCAAATTACATTTTTGAAACAAGCATGACAGGTGAAAGTTACAACATCTACAATGCCATTCATGCTCTGGGACATGCATTACATGCAATGTTTGGATCAAGAGCCCGACCAACTATGATGAGGCTTGGAAAGAGGATCTCAAATGTTCAGTCATGGCAGGTAATTTTCAGGACTTTTTATCCAATCTATAGATTCTTAGAGAGGAAACTCCCCATATGAATATTTAAAATTACTGATTAAATATCCATATGCTACCATATGAATGCATCGCATTACAGATTAAATCAGCAATTATTGAAAAAATATAATATGAATTAAATATGATGTTTGGATGAGAAAAGATAGGGGGAAGAAAAGAGAAGTAAACCAAATCAGTTTTCTATAAGATCCATAGAGGAAATACCTTTTTGTAAAGTGTAGATATATCTTCAGAGGTTTCTTGAGTTTCAGGGAGTGACCATTCCAGAGAGGACATGTCAACCCAGAGCAAAGTAACTATCTGGGTGTGGTTGTTGAAGATGTTCAAGCGGTCAGTTAAAGTCCTACTAAATCAAACCCCAATGAAATCACCTCCAAATGACACCCCCCCTAAAGCAAGTCAAACTCCACCACCACACACAGCACACAGTAATGTTTTTCTTACTATAGTTCCACATATAATAGTTCTCAGCAGTTCCTGGCCTTGATGTTTACAGTCACAGAAGTCAACCAAGATTTGATTCTCTTCCCCAATATCACCCTTGGCTTCCACATCTGTGACAATAACAAGATTGAAATGAACAATTCCTTAATCAGCCTCTCCCTTTTCTCCACATAGGGCCAAATAGTTCCTAGTTTTGAATGTTCAAGAGTCAGTTGAGATCCCTTATATGCCCAACCACCTCAATTTCCCTTGGTATGTGGCCTGTATCCAACTGATAAAATGACAATTAATTTTACCCTTGGTTTATGTTTCTATGGCTTAGCATCCTTGGTCACCCCACCCCATTGGTTTAGTTTATCATTTTTGCACTTCAGCTTGTTGTGTGAAAACAGCCTCTGTCAACCTCAGCATACAGCAGGACTCAAAGTGGTCCTAATGGGCTCCTGATCTGATATTCAATAGACTTTTGTGCCTCAAAAGCTAAATAGAATAGAATAGAATTCTTTATTAGCCAAATGTGATTGGACACCAAGGAATTTGTCTTCGATGCATAAGCTCTCAGTGTACATAAAAGCTGTAAGTGATAAATCATGATCATAGTCATCGTAAAAATATATTCATCATAAATCATATGATATAACACTTAGTGATAGTCATAGGATACTAAATAAACAATCAACATAAATTATACTACGAAACTAAATAAAACAATATAAATCATAAGATACAAGCAACAAAGTTATAGTTATAAGGAGATAGATAATAGGAAAGAGTATCATAGTAATACAGCCTTACTAAATATTTTGACAATGTTCTGGGAATTAGTTGTTTAACAGAGTGATGGCATGGGGGAAAAAACTGTCCTTGTGTCTAGTTGTTCTGGTGTGCAATGCCCTATAGTGTCATCTTGAGGGTAGACGTTGAAACAATTTATGTCCAGGATGTGAGGAATCTGTCGATATTTTCACAGCCCTCTTTTTGACATGGGCAGTACACAGGTCCTCAATGGAAGGCAGGCTAGTAGCAATAGTTGTTTATGCAGTTCTAACTATTCATTGAAGTCCATGTCTGACCTTGGGCAGCCTGAGCTTTCTGAGTTGGTGCAGAAAGAACATTCTTTGTTGTGCTTTTTTGATGACTTTTTGATGTTAGGTGTCCATTTTAAGTCTTGACATATTACAGAACCTAGAAACTTGAAAGTCTCTACTGTTGATACTGTGTTGTCTAGTATTGTAAGGGGTGGTAGACTAGGAGGGTATCTCCTAAAATCTACTATCATCTCTACAGTTTTGCATGTGTTTAGTTCAAGATTTTTTCAGTCACATCACAAGGCTAGTTGTTCAACCTCCCGTCTGTATGCTGATTCATCATTGTCTTGTATGAGACCAATCACTGTTGTATCATCTGCAAACTTCAGTACTTTAACAGAGGGATCTTTTAAGATTCAGTCATTGGTATATAGAGATAAATAGAGAGAGCACACAGCCCTGGGGGGGGGGCTGTGCTAATTGTATAGGTATCTCATGTGATTTTGCCTACATTTACCTGCTGCTTCCTGTCTGTTAGAAAGCTTATGATCCAATTACAAGTGTGGTCAGACACAGCTAGCTGATTTAGTTTAGTTAAAAGAATATTTGGAATAATGGTATTGAATGCCGAGCTGAAGTCTACAATGAGGACCCTTGCATAGGTCTTTGGAGATTCAAGATGTTGTAGGTGGCAAATCCATGGCACGCATGCCAGAGGTGGCACTTGGAGCCCTCTCTGTGGGCACGGATGCTGTCACGCCAGACCCGCCTCTCCCTGTGACCCCTCCTCACCAGCAGCTCCCCTGGAGGAGAGTTGCTCCCAGGCATGGCCCCCACGGACCAGCGCAGCCAAGGACAGGGATATGACTCCGCCCTTGCACCCCATCATGCACAGATGATGCTGCAGGGTACGGGTGGAAGGCATGGCCACCATGGCACTGCAGGGCCAGCAGGTGACTCTGCTAGTGGGGGGGTTGGGTGGGGGGTTGGAGTGGGAGGACTGGGGCAGAGTGGGTGGAGCATGGCAGGGGTGGGATGGGTGGGGCTGGGGGCAGGGGCATGGCAGGGGACAGCACTCCATGTCTAAAAGGTTCGCCATCACTGTTGTAGGATGTAATGCAGAGCCAAATTAACAACATCATCTGCATATCTATTTGCTCAGTAGGCAAATTGCAGGAGGTCTAAAAGTGGATCTGTGATGGTTTTCAGGTGGGCCAGCACTAGCCTTTCAAAGGTTTTCATAACTATGGATGTCAGTGCAAACGGTCTGCAGTCATTTAGCTCCTTGATGGAGGGTTTCTTTGGCACTGGGATGATAGTAGAGCATTTGAAGCAAGAAGGAACATAACACATCTCTAGTGATTTATTAAAGATATAGGTAAAGATGGGGGCCAGTAGGTCAGCACAAGTTTTCAAGCAAGAAAGAGTTATCTTGTCTGGACCTGGTGCTTTTCCAGGCTTTTGTCTGTGAAATAGACCTTGCACATCATTTTCTCTAATCAACAGAGGTGTGGGGCCCAAAGGGATGGGGTCAGTTGTAGGAGGCTTGGCCATTGTTGGACCTCTCTGGACAAGGAAGTGACAAACCAAGACAGGTGCTTCCTTTCACAAGGTCCCATGTGGACAGACCTGGTTCTTGCATTCTTCTTTGACAGTCTTTGACTATGTGTTAGAGAATGTCAGTGGAATTTGTGACATAAATTATTTTTATCATTCCTAAAACACATTTGTCATTTACAAATGGAGCTAAAGGCAATATTTTAAAATGCATACAGTCAAGTATCACGGGAGCAAAAGCCTGCTATGAAATAGAGAGTGTGGAATTAAAATACTTATATGTAGGATCTCAAGTAGAGTTGAAGAGGCCATGATAAAATGCCCAATGATAAAGAGAAACTTTTATAGTTCTGGGGAAGGAGTTAAATTTTTGTTGCTACTCCTGATTGACCAGATATCCACCAATGGAACTCCTCTAGCTTTGCAGACATATACCCAAGTCATAAGATGATGGCTAACAAAGAATTATTGAAACCATATATTTGTCTTTCAGCCAATTTCTTAAATACCCAGAGGTGTATTTTCTTTCAGATTCTTTACTATTTGAAGGAAGTAAAATTTAACAACAGTGTTGGAGATGAAGTTTCATTCTCAGAAAATGGCCTTGGTTCTCCTCATTTTGATATTTTCAACTGGGTTTTCCTCCCCAATCAATCTTTTGTCCCCACAAAAGTTGGGAGAATAGATCCCAGGGCGCCCTTTGGCCAGGATTTCACAATTAACTCTGATGCCATTGTCTGGGCTACTAAGGTGAACCAAAAAGAAATGTTGTAAGTCCAGGGACAGATTCATTCTCCCCTGTAGATATAGAACATCCCTCTAACTTGAAAAATGGCCAGTTGAGCCAGAAAATATGGCAGTGTTTTGGTGAAAAACCTGCTTTGCATATAGCACATTTAAGGTCTGATTTGTGTCAATCCACAAATGTTCGGATTGGGAAGAACTTCTGCTTAAAACCCAGGATGCAGTTAGAAGATGCAGCAATTACCTCTGTAGACCATTCCTGTTCAGTTGCATCCTCATGACTCTTTTTTTTTCAGAAATGTTATAGCTTAATGTCACAAGTCTTCTTTTGCAGGTCAAGGTCCCAGTTCCAATCTCCAGCATCCACTGGTGGATTGGCAGTGCCACTGGCCTGAATCCCCAGGAGCTGCTCCTGGTTTCTGGTAGACAGTGTTGAACCATTTCATTTGATGACTTTCTGAACATAGGAATAAGGAGTGATGAAAGGAATTAATGAAGCATGTTCATTGGTTAGGTCATCTCAAGTATTTCTCTTTTCTATTTCAGAAGTTCCCATTTGCCAGATGTGGCATGAAAAGATGCCATGCAGGAGAGAGGAGAAATGTTCCAGAGGATGAGCCAGTTTGCTGCTACCAGTGTAATGCTTGTCCAGAAGGGACTATTTCTAATCAGAGAGGTAGAGGAGACTTCAAATATAGATCTTCCCAGTGCTTTTTTGTCATAGAATGCACCAGAACAGAGTTCCGGCGCCTTTTTTTGACAGATTTTTCAAGTTTTAAAAGTAACTTTTGAAAATTTGAAATTTGGTTGACGTGGACTTGAATCGTAATATTGAGCATAGGAGGTGAGCAACAAAATCATTAAAACAGTACATGCGAGCTGCTTGTGTGTCGAGTCCAATGCATGCATACTTCGTCCGTGCTGGTTGTGATGGCGCTGCTCAGCTTGTGATTGGTCATGTGGTCGCGTGTTGAGTGCTTACTGTGGGCAGCGACTGTTATATTTTGTTACACAACTGACATGTGTGGATGTTTGTACAGTGATTGACTACGTGCAAAAGGTAAATAATTTCTTTATTTAAAAAAATCAGTGGTGAATTGAAAATTGTTTTTTTAATTTTTAGTGTAAAAGTATGAGCCCAAATTTAAAAATGAGAAAAATTACTAATTACTCCTCAACCACTGGTCCTGCTAATAAAAAGGCCAGAATATTACCAACACAATAAAAGATTAACAAGATGTGAGTTCCGGCATCTTTTTTCTTACAAAAAAAGCACTGGATCTTCCAGGATCCAGGAATCCAGTCAGAAGATCAAAATATTTTTCATTATTTTTATAATTTTTGATAAGATTGGCATGCACTCACTTTTCAGTGGAATCCTTAAATTTGTGTATTTAGACTGTCCTTACCCCACAGGCATCCTTCCTGATCCTCAGAGACCAGAAAGAAAAAATCCATTTATATCCCTTAGATTTGACCAGAGAGAAGCAAAAAGTTTTAAATCAGCAGATTTGAAGTGCAAAAGAGAAAATTAAGACAGGGATAACCAACAGATAATGTACATGCAAATAAAACAGCAGCATTCTTGCCTCACTGACCTGTCAGTTTTCTGTGGGTTCCAATATAAAACGGGGGAAAAACAAGTGGCGACCTCAAACTGAAAGCCACATTAATCATGGTAGGTGTCCCTGAAATTATTAGATAAAGACTCTTGATTTCAGATGCAGCTCATTGTGAGCCCTGCCTAGAAGACCAATATCCCAACAAGGACAAGGAACGCTGCATTGCCAAAAAGATCCACTTCCTTGCTTATCAAGAGACCCTGGGATACACTTTAGTTTCACTCACGCTTTTTCTCTCTGTGACCACATCTGCAGTCCTGGTGATTTTCTATAAACAACATGACACACCAATCGTCAAGGCCAACAACCGAGATACATCCTACATCCTACATCCTACATCCTACATCCTCCTGGTCTCCCTCCTGCTCTGCTTCCTGTGCTCCTTCCTCTTCATTGGTCAACCAAGGAAGATCACCTGTCTCTTACAATAATCTGCCTTTGCCATTCTCTTTTCCCTTGCAGTTTCCACTGTCTTGGCAAAGACTGTCATGGTGGTTCTGGTCTTCATGGCCACCAAGCCAGGGAACAAGTCAAGGAAATTGTTAGGAAAACCACTCACTAACTCCATTGTCTTGGGCTGTCCACTCATCCAAGCACTTCTTTGTACCACCTGGGTGGTGATCTCTCCCCCATTTCCCAGCTTGGACTTCTACTCCTTGTTTGGAGAGATTATCTTGGAATGTAAGGAAGGGTCAGCTTTAATGTTTTACACTGTTCTTGTCTACCTAGGGTTTTTGGCCCTTGTCAGTTTCATGGTGGCATTTCTAGCTAGGAAATTACCTGGCAGTTTTAATGAAGCCAAGTTCATTACTTTTAGCATGCTGGTCTTTTGTAGTGTTTGGATCAGCTTCCTCCCCACCTACCTGAGCACCAAAGGGAAGTCCATGGTAGCCGTGGAGATCTTCTCCATCTTGGCCTCTGAGGAGCTCTTTTGGCTTGTATTTTTTCCCCCAAATGTTACATTATTTTACTGAGACCTGATCTGAATTGTAGAGAAAAAATGATAAGAAACAAGAATCTCTAACTAATGCAGGAATAGGCCACATTGATATTTGTGTTTGCGGCATGTTTGGAATATGATGACTTTTTTAAAAGACCTTTTTCTTTTTTGAAATGATATTTATTAGAAGTTTTACAAAGAACACAAAAACTAAAACTTTCCATTTTTTTTCTGGAATTTATAAATATGAGCCCATCTCTTCATTTGTAGAGGTATGTCTCTCACTATCCTTTTGGAGGTGAGTACCTAGTGGCTAATAAACCATGTAGTGAGCCCTAATTATTTGCTTTGGGTAGTGCATTTGGATTCCATGCTTTCTGGAGTATAACAAAGTCTAAGAAGTCATATGATGACAATTTAGCTACCCTGTGGTATAACCACCCATAAGGGCCAAATGTTTGCTGAAACAACCATAGAGGAAGGAGGATAGCCTGCAGTGTGGTGGAATCCACTCCCAAACTCTGCATTTCAGACAAATAGAATACTGGACTAAAACAAAAGGCTCTCAAAACCTGCTGAGAGAAGAAGAAGGACAAGGGTGGACACACTACCTCCATCCTGCTTCTGTCAAATGTCATCATGTAAATAGGGTCAGTGCTGTCTTCATACCCTACCCCTGGCCTGAACTCCAATAAAATGAGTTTCTTTTCAAGATTCTTTGCAACTATTGTCTGACCACTTTATCTATACTCTTTACAGGAAAGAAAATATTGGAGAAAGGGCAATAACTGTCCAGAACAATTGAGTCTAGCAATGGCCTTTGGAGGACCAGGTACTTCACTGTCTCCTCCAAAGCTAGAGGGATTATCTCATCTTGTAAAGAGGCTACACCATTGCATGGACCTAATTGCAGGTTACCTCCCAGATTGCCTTAACCATCCAGGAGGGATCTGAATCTAATAAAGAGATAGTTAAACTCACAGTTCATAGGAATTTGTCCACTTCATCAGGAATTACAAGCTCAAACTCAGTCTAGATAACTGCATAAGATAAAACCTTAAGCATTTCACTTTGACCTCCCCAGTCAAAATCTAACTCTAAACATATCTGAATGATTTTATCAATAAGGACAGAGAAATAATGGCATTTTGCCACTCTTATTACCATGATGTAGTTCTGTATATCAGGTTTTAGCATGTGTGATCAGATTTGCGCTTTGTTCCCACAATGATGCTTTAAATCTGCCTTTTAGTACTTCGTCTCCTGAAGTTGCACAATGATTTCCAGTACTTCATCTCATGAAGCTGCAGAATGATTTCCAGAGCTTGGGGCAGGAACTTAGCAGAAAAGGCGGTAGGCTTACTTTTTCAGCGGTTTTACCAGTGTATAAGGAGCAAAATGGAAAAGGCCAGTGTATAGCACAATTCAATATGTGGCTAAAGGAGTGGTGTAAAGGGGAAGGCTTTGGATATATTAGTCACGATGTCAGTAGCTGGTCCAATGAAAAAATGTACAAAAGAGATGGTTTACATCCATCAAAGAAAGGGACTGAGTTACTCGGCTATAAATTCACATATTTTCTGGAGGAATATTTAAACTAAACAGCAGGGACAGTGAGTTAATTGATACACAACATCGCTGTCCCCGGCAATCTAAAAAATATAGGGCTATCAGTGCATGTAACATAGATGTGTGTGTGGACAAGAATATCAACCTTGCTATCAAGCAAAATGAAGCTTTTAATAGCGAGTGCCACACAAAGTGCACTAACCAAATAGGTGGTAAGACAATAGGGGAACTCAGGCACCACACAGGTTATGTAGAAAGTAAACACAGGGTCAGTCATAAAGGACTCAAATGTCTATACACCAATGCACAGAGTATGAACAGCAAACAGAGTGAACTAGAAATTCAGGTTAATGAGGGCAGATATGATATTGTTGCCATTACAGAAACACGGTGGGATGAAACCCACAAATGGAACACACAGCTAGAGGGATTTAAATTATTTAAAAGAAACAGACCAAATAAAAGAGGACGTGGAGTTGCTCTCTATATAAGAAATAACTACATCTCTACAGAAATAGAGCACAACAATGATGAAAACTGTCTTGAATGCATTTGGGTCAATATAAAAGGGAGAAAAAATGACATTGCCATAGGTGTATACTACAGGAAATAGATGAACTTTTTGCTAGTCAGCTAACTAAGGTATGTAGGAAGCACATCACAATAGTAATGGGGGACTTTAACTACCCTGACATCAACTGGGAGACAAAATCTGCACCAAGTGGAAGATCAAACAGATTCCTAGCAAACCTAGCAGACAACTTTGTCTCCCAAAAAGTAGAGAAGGGAACTAGGGGATTAGCCATTTTGGATCTAATTCTCACTAACAGAGATGAAATGATAGAAGGTGTTGAAGCATAGGAACCTTGGGAGGTAGTGATCATGCAATATTGGAATTCAACATTATGGAACCACAAGCAATAGAACACATTCAAACTAGAGTCTTGGACTTCAAGAGAGCTAATTTCAATAAACCTAGAGAGGGCTTGGGAAGGATTCCATGGATGAGAATCCTCAAGGGGAAAACAACTCAAGAAGCTTGGGAAATTTTGAAAAGTGAGATAATAAAAGCCCAGTCTAGCACAATACCAACAAAGAGGAAAAATAACAGTTCTCAAAAGAAACCAACATGGCTGCATAAAAAACTCTGATAAATTGAAAGATAAAAAGGACAAGTATAGAAAGTGGAAAGAGGGGCACATAACTAAGTCAGAATATCAGCAAATAGCCCGAGCCTGCAAAGATGAAGTGAGGAAAGCTAAGGTTCATAATGAACTAAGGCTTGGGACCAAAGTCAAAAATAACAAAAAAAGCTTCTTTCAACATGTAAAAAACAAGAAAAAAGTGAAGGAAATGATTGGTCCATTAGTGGGTGAAAGTGGCAAGAAGGTGACAAGAAATAGGGAGAAAGCAGAACTATTTAACTCATTTTTTGCATCTGTCTTTACAAAACAGTCCAACCTATCAAAAATAGTGCCATAAAAAACAGAATAGAAACACAAGTTAAGATAGGCAAGAAAATGGTAAGTGAGCACCTGTCCAGCCTAGACGAGTTCAAATCACCAGGACCAGATGGAACAACCTTCCTCCAGAAGTGGTGAATGCTCCAACACTGGAACTTTTTAAAAAGAGACTGGACAGCCATTTGTCCGAAATGGTATAGGGTTTCCTGCCTGAGCAGGGGGTTGGACTCGATGACCTCCAAGGTCCCTTCCAACTTTATTGTTATTGTTATTGTTATTGTTATTGTTATTGTTATTGTTATTGTTATTGTTATTGTTATTGTTATTGTTATTGTTATTGTTATTGTTGTTATTGTACAAAACAGATTAGGAACACAATTAAGATAGGCAAGAAAATGGTAAGTGAGCACCTGTCCAGCCTAGATGAGTTCAAATCACCAGGACTAGATGGATTACACCCCAAGGTTCTCAAGGAACTGGCAGATGTGATCTCACAACCACTGAACTATATTTTTCAAAGATCCTGGAGTACTGGGGAACTACCAGAGGACTGGAAAAGAGCTGATGTAGTTCCCATCTTCAAAAAAAGGGGGGGGAAATGGAACCAGGAAATTAGAGACCTATCAGCCTGACTTCAATACCTGGGAAGATTCTGGAAAAGATAATCAAACAAAGAATCAGCGAACACCTAGAGGCAAACAAAGTCATTACTAAAAGCCAACATGGGTTTGTCAAAAACAGATCATGCCAGACAAATCTTATCACATTCTTTGACCAAGTGACAAAATTAGTGGACCAGAGGAATCTGTGGATAATAATAATAATAATAATAATAATAATAATAATAATAATAATAATAATAATAATAATAATAATAATAATAATAATAATAATAATAATAATAATAATAATAATAATAATAATAATAAAAATAATATAATAATAATAATATATAATAATAATAATAATAATAATAAGTTGGAAGGGACCTTGGAGGTCATCGAGTCCAACCCCCTGCTCAGGCAGGAAACTCTATACCATTTCGGACAAATGGCTGTCTGTCTCTTCTTAAAAACTTCCAGTGTTGGAGCATTCACCGCTTCTGGAGGCAGGTGTTTCCACTGGTTAATTGTTCTAACTGTCAGGAAGTTTCTCCTCAGTTCCAGGTTGCTTCTCTCCTTGACTATTTTCCATCCATTACTTCTTGTCCTGCCCTCAGGCACCTTGGAGAATAGCTTGACTCCCTCTTCTTTGTGGCAACCCCTGAGATATTGGAATACTGCTATCATGTCACCCCTAGTCCTTCTTTTCATTAAACTAGACATACCCAATTCCAGCACACGTTCCTGATATGCTTTAGCCTCCAGTCCCCTAATCATCTTTGTTGCCCTTCTCTGCAATCTTTCTAGATATAATTTACTTGGACTTCAGTAAGGCATTTGACAAAGTAGATCACAACCTACTACTCGATAAGATAGAAATATGTGGGTTAGAGAGCATCACAATCAGATGGATTCATAGTTGGCTGACCGGCCGTACTCAGCGTATGGTCCTCAATGGAACCGCATCTACATGGAGGGAAGTGTGTAGTGGGGTGCCCCAGGGCTGTGTTCTGGGCCCAGTGCTCTTCAACATCTTCATCAATGATTTGGATGAGGGGATAGATGGAGAACTCATCAAATTTGTCACTACCCGACAAAATATGTAACTGGTAGCTCTTCCTGAGAAGAGGTTTAAGCTTGCCACTCAAAGTGAGTCAGCCTGATTAGTGGGACAACAAACCATACAATGATGACCCTAAAGTAAAGGCAACATTAAGCTTTACTTTGTCTTTCAAAAAAGAATCTCACTTTCTCCAGCTTGGTGTTGGCTTTGAGTCCTCGCAGGGAGAAAGAAGAGTTTATCCTTCCTTCTTCCAGATTAATCCCAATGAATTCTCTCAGTATGTGGGTTTAGTCCAGCTGCTCCTGTATTTCCAGTGGAACTGGGTTGGGCTTCTGGCCCCTGAAAGTGACAATGGAGAATGTTTCATCTCAACTCTGACTCTGCTCAAGGAGAAGGAGATCTGCCTGGCTTTTACTGAGATGTTTAAATGTGATTTTATTACTACTACAAAGTTGAAATTACTTCATAGTTTCAAAACCTGGTCTAAAGCTGAAGTGATTGTTCTGTTTGGAGACTCTAGTATGATTAAAGATGTAGTATTGTCAATGAACGCTCATGAACAATGGACAAAGAGATCATTTTGCAAATTTTGGATCCTAACTTCCCATTGGAAAGTAAGTGTGCAAGGATCTCAAAACATATTGAAGTTTATAATGCCCTTCCATGGGTCTTTGCATTTTAGAGAGTGCACCAGTGATACCTTGGAGTTCAGCCATTTCCTCCAGTCTTTAGATCCTTTCAGCCCACAAGTTGATGTTTTTCTCCCACAATGGTGGGAAGTAGTCTTTGATTGCAAGATTCACAAACCAGGCAAAATCCCTCCAAAGGGGGAAAAACAGTGTACAGGAAAGGAGAATTTACAGAAACTGCCGAATTACATTTTTGAATCAAGCATGACAAGTGAAAGCTACAATATCTACAATGCCATTCATGCTCTAGGACATGCATTACATGAAATGTATGGATCAGGAGTGCAACCAACCATCCTCTTGGAAAGAGGATCTCAAATGTCCAGTCATGGCAGGTAATCTCTGTAATTTTTTGTCCAGTCTATAGATCTTTAGAGAGGAAACTCCCCATACAAATTTCTTAAATGACTGATTAAACATCTGTATCCTACAATATAAATATTCTCAGTACACATTAAAACATCAATTATTTAAAAACTGTAATATGGATAGAATAGAATAGAATAGAATAGAATAGAATAGAATAGAATAGAATAGAATAGAATAGAATAGAATAGAATAGAATAGAATAGAATAGAATAGAATAGAATAGAATAGAATAGAATAGAATAGAATAGAATAGAAAACCTATTACACTAACACTTCTAATACACAATAGTCAATCTTAATCGATTTCAAGTGTTTATATTCCACTTCAGTCCTATTTTATCTATATAATAACATGTAACAATAATGTAACCATTAAATTACTTCACTATTGTAACCAGTATTCAGTTCATTGACAATAAAGACCAGGTTTTACAGTCAATCCCTTGACAGTTATAGATATTATTGTATTCAACAAGGAGACAAATAAATCAGTTTTCTCACCCTTCTTGGGCATTCAACCTTTCATTCCTAGTTAGCCTCCTCCCATTCAATCATACAATAGGTTATATTCAAGCTCTCAAAACAATTAGAATTTATCCCTTTTGTTTTAGGAACTTTTTAAAGCAATTAATTCACTTCTTAAGTTATGAGTATTATGAGTATTAATGCTAATTGGTCGTCAGTTCTTATTTAAGATGTTCGCTCTCTCTGCTCAGTCCATACTGTCACTCATCAAGTTTATTTTGTTTTTTGTTAAACCTCTTGGCTTTGCTGCAAGAGCCAGAAAGAGAAACCACCCTTAATCACCAGTCCTTGCAGGCTGTGAGTCTGTTACTTTTAAGGTCAAATCTCTTTTTTCCCTGTCTCCTTTTCACCGCTATCTGACAGGGGAGGTGATTTCCCCCTTTCGCTCTGGGGCTTCTCCTCTTTTCTTCTCTTCTTCGAAATTCTCCGGAATGATTTCACAATCCAGAACACTTACAAGAGTTCGCTGAGTGTTCACTCCGCCAGGTTAGTTGAATCACTGTCCCGCTGTTTCACCACTATTTCTGACAGCAGTCATTTCTTCGCGGCCGCCATAATGGGCCATCTCTTTCACCTGGTTTTCTCCTAGGCTTTCCTGCTTTCTGCGTCTCGGACCGCCGTCCTGAGCCGCTCAGCTGGGTGCCTTCGCTTCTGATCTCCCTCTGAGAGATCTAGGGCTTTTAAAAAACCCACCGGGAACAGAGAAATAGCTGTGAAGTCGGCATGCTCATTTGGAGTGGCGTCTCAGTATAGCCATTCCGTTTGACCGCTGGCTCCGCCTCCTACTTACAAATACAGTCGCGATACAGAAAAGACAAAAAAGAACCAGGGATAAAATTAGAGCATACACAATTAGATAAAATCCTTCTAGGAACAGAAGATCAAATGATAAAAAAGATATATCAAGATTTATTAGAACAAGATTTGTTAGAAGAACAGGTAAAAGAAACAATGTTAATCTGGAGGAAAAATTTTGGTTATAGTATTGACTTAGATAATTGGCAATCATTATGGGATAGAAACAGGAGGTTAATGCTAGCCACCTCCTGTAAAGAAAATCTATACAAGATGTTTTATAGATGGCACCTTCCCCCTACAAGGCTAGCAAAAATAGATAAAAAAATCTCACCGACATGCTGGAAATGTAGAAGGCTTCCAGGGACTTACTATCACATGTGGTGGGAATGCTCAAAAGCGAAACTTTTTTGGCATCAGATAAAAAATTGGCTGGAGGAAATACTATTACAAAAAATTGATTTGAAACCAGAAACCTTCTTATTAGGGATTGTTAATGATAAATTTAGTAAAGCATCTTTCTACTTACATCTTTCTACTTACTTTCTACTTACTATTGCATATTTTAACTGCAGCAAGATTGGCATATGCCCAAAAATGAAGAAGAAATAATAAATAAAATTTTGTCCTGCGCTGAAATGGACAGGTTAACTCTAGAGATCAAAAATAAAACTGAAACAGAGTATTACTAAATTTGGAAAAATTTGTACGATTGGTTAGAGATAAGGAGGATCGCTGAGATGATTATCGATTGATTAGTTGATAACATAAGGATTTCCTATTAGCATCTATATCAGGACACAATGGAAAGATATGTAAATACAGAAGTTTTTTACAGAAGTTATATGTGTAGCTTGTAATACTCTGTCCTGTCATAGAAGGTATTTTAAGTTTCTGTTTTTCTTTCTGTAACATAAATTAATACTAATAGCCGTGTTATATCCAGGGAGGTTGAATTATGTCCACTTTTGTTTTTAAATGTACATTTAATAAAAAAAATATTTAAAAAAGAAAAGAAAAAAAGAAAAGAAAAAGCACCTTTGGGACAACCATGACCTGGATGACTGAAAATCTCCATAGACACTCAGCACACACAGCAGGACTCAAAGTGATCCTAATAGGCTCCTGGTTTGAAATTCATCAGAATTTTCTTCATTAAAAGCAAACAATGAATCTCTCTAGACAGGGAAGTGACAAACCAGGACAGGTGCTCCCTTCTACATGTCCCTACATGGTTAAGCCTGGTTCCTGCATTCTGCTGTCCCTGTGCGCTAAAGAAAACAAGTGGAAATTACACGTCTCTGATATAAATTATTTAATCATTCCTAAAATACATTTAACACAATAACAGAGTTGGAAAGGACCTTGGAGGTCTTCTAATCAACCCACCTGCTCAAGCAGGAAACCCTGTACCATTTCAGACACATGGTTGTCCAGTCTCTTCTTAAAAACTTCCAGTGTTGGAGCATTCACAACTTCTGGAGGCAAGTTGTTCCACTGATTAATTGTTCTAACTGTCAGGAAATTTCTCCCTATTTCTAGGTTTCTTCTCTCCTTGATTAATTTCCATCCATTGCTTCTTGTCCTGCCTTCAGGTGCTTTGGAGAATAGCTTGACTCCCTCTTCTCTGTGGCAGCCCCTCAAATAATGGAAGACTGCTGTCAGGTCACCCCTAGTCCTTCTCTTCATTAAAGTAGACATACCCAACTCCTGCAATCATTCTTCACATGTTTTAGTCTCTTGTAAATTTGTTATTTACAAGATACTAAAACATGTGAAGAAAGGTTGCAGGAGTTGGATATATTATTTGTTATTTACAAGATGTGCAGCAAAGAAAATATTTAAAAATGTATATAACCAAGTATAGGAGCAAAAGCATATAAAGAAATTTGGAGTGTGGCATTAAAATCCTTATATGTAGGATCATTCTGGTAGAACTAGAGTTGAAGAAGTCATGATACAAATGCCCAGTGAAAATGTTCCCTCTTTAATAATAATAATAATAATAATAATAATAATAATAATAATAATAATAATAATAATAATAATAATAATAATAATAATAATAATAATAATAATAATAATAATAATAATAATAATAATATTAAATAATAATAATAATAATCATAATAATAATAATAATAATAATAATAAATAATAATAATAATAATAATATAATAATAATGATAATAAGAATAATAATAATAATATAATAATAATAATAATAATAATAATAATAATAATAATAATAATAATAATAATAATAATAATAATAAAGTTGGAAGGGACCTTGGAGATCATCTAGTTCAACCCCCTGCTTAGGCAGAAAACCCTATACCATTTCAGACAAATGGCTGTCCAGTTTCTTCTTAAAAACTTCCAGTGTTGGAGCATTCACAGCTTCTGGAGGCAGGTTGTTCCACTGATTAATTGTTCTAACTGTCAGGAAATTTCTCCTTACTTGTAGGTTGTTTCTCTCTTTGGTTAGTTTCCATCCATTGTTTCTTGTCTTGCCTTCAGGTGCTTTGGAGAATAGCTTGACTCCTTCTTCTTTGTGGCAACCCCTGTGATATTGGAACACTGCTATCATGTCACCCCTCATCATTTTCATCATTAAACTAGACATACCCAATTCCAGCAACCCTTCCTTATATGCTTTAGCCTCCAGTACCCTAATCATCTTTGATGTACTTCTCTGTACTCTTTCTAGAGTCTCAACACCTTTTTTACATTGTGGTGACCAAAACTGGATGCAATATTCCAAGGGTGGCCTTACCAAAGCATTGTAAAGTGGTATTAACACTTCACGTGATCTTGATTCTATCCCTCTGTTAATGCAGCCTAGCACTGTGTTGGCGTTTTTGGAAGCTGCAGCACACTGCTGGCTCATATTTAGGTGATTGTCCACTAGCACTCCGAGATCCCTCTCACAGCTACCACTATTGAGAAAGGAACCACTTACACTATACCTGTGCATTTGGTTTTTCTTGCCTAAATGTAGAACCTTACTTTTTTCATCATTGAATTTCATTTTGTTAGATAGCGCCCAATATTTAAGTCTGTCAAGATCCTTCTGTATCTTAAGCCTATCTTCCGAGTGATGACCTCCAAGGTCCCTTCCAACTTTATTATTATTATTATTATTATTATTATTATTATTATTATTATTATTATTATTATTATTATTATTATTATTATTATTATTATTATTATTATTATTATTATTATTATTATTATTATTATTATTATTATTATTATTATTATTTGTTGTTGTTATTATTTGTTGTTGTTATTATTTGTTGTTATTATTATTATTATTTGTTGTTGTTGTTGTTGTTGTTGTTATTATTATTATTATATTATTATTTTTTTCAAATTTGATGAGTTCCCCATCTATCTCCTCACCCAAATTGTTAACGAAGATGTTGAAGAGCACTGGGCCCAGAACAGAGCCCGGGGCACCCCACTACACACTTCCCTCCATGTAGATGCAGTTCCCTTTTTAAAAATATATTTTATTGATTTTTTAATATAAACACCTTGATATTTGGTAAACAGTGTGTTGTCTGGGTTTATGTTTACAAAGCAATCACTAACAATCAGTTTCTGTATTCCAAAGTCCACATAATAGCTTTGCTTGATTTTCTCCTCTTCCAATAATATTCTCTTTGCAACCTTAAATTAATACAATTCTTATTAATTTGATAGGTAACAATTAAATATAAAGATTTTTCTAAAAATTCTACCAGTAATAATTACATGAATATCATGCTTCTTTTCTATCTGGTCATCTTGGTTGCCTCGGCATGAATCCTGTTTACAATTCTTATTTGAATTTATTTTCTCTTCAGTGTTCAAAACATTTCTACTGGTTAAAATTTTCCCAGAGTTAATTACCTTAAAGTATTTAACTCTATTTTCATGTCTTAAAAGTAAGTAAGAAAAAGACAGAAAAGAAGAACATAGAAAAAGAAAAGATGAGAGAGAGAGAAAAAGGAAAAAAGGGAGAGAAAAATAAGAAAATAATATACTACTTAAAATACATATCCCTCTTGAACTAGTATACACTTATTTCCAATCTTTTTCTGTTCTTTTTACCCATAATTAAACTTATGTTTAATCTTTAAATGTTCCATTTAACAAATCCAATCATCTAATTTTTTAACTCTATTCTAAACATTTTTTTTTCTTTTTTAGTTATCCATTGGAATTTTCTTAAAATCAATTACATTTAAATATCTAAAACATTTCTTTTATATTGATCATCCCAAACATTTTTATATTTCTCATATCAAAAAACAGAATAAAAAAGAAAAGAAAAAATACTGTCTTACTTGGAGGGTTCATCCCTCTTAAACTAAAACATTTCTATTTCTTCAACCATATTCAAACAAGTGTTTAATTTTCAAATATTCCCTCTGATACACCCCATCATCTAATTCCTCAATTCTCACTTTAGCCCTCATCTTTTGCCAAGCATCTTTCCCAATCAATAAATTCTGTTGAATCAAAAAGTCTTTCCATAATCTTGTAAATGTTGTTGTAGATACAGTATAGTAGGCAAATCAAACATCATGTCTTTGTAAAAAGATTTTGCCCCTTCATATTCATTGAAGATTTTTCTCATCATCCCTTGTCTCCCCATTTCTTGTAGTACTCCCAACAACTCAGCAATCCATTTTGTCAAATCTTTTTTCTTATCCTCAAATTTACAGTTCCATTGAGGACCACATGCTGATATGGCTGGTCAGCCAGCTGCAAATCCATCTGGTGGTGATACTGTCTAATCCACATTTTTCTATCTTATTAAATAGTAGGTTGTGGTCTACTTTATCAAATGCCTTACTGAAGTCCAAGTAAATTATATCCAAGGCATTCCTCTGGTCCACTAATTTTGTCATCTGGTCAAAGAATGCAATAAGAATTGTCTGCCAACATCTCTTTTTGACAAACCCACGTTGGCTTTTGGTAATGACTTTGTTTGCCTCTAGTTCAGGGGTGTCAAACTGCCGGCCCATGGGCCAGTTGCATCATGCTGAGGCTGTGCCCACTCCAGCTCCAGCTTTGCAAAAGAAGTCACAATACGTCATGACATGTCACGTGACACGGCAAGTTTGACACCCGTGCTCTAGGTGTTCGCTGATCCATTGCTTGATTATCTGTTCCAGAATCTTCACAGGTATTGCAGTCAGGCTGATAGGTCTGTAGTTTCCTGGATCCATTTTTTCCCCTTTTTTGAAGATGGGAACTACATCAGCTCTTTTCCAGTCCTCTGGTAGTTCCCCAGTGCTCCAGGATCTTTGAAAGATATAATTTAGTGGTTCTGAGATCACATCTGCCAGTAATCCATCTGATCCTGGTGATTTGAACTTGTCTAGGCTAGACAGGTGCTCACTTACCATTTTCTTACCTATCTTAACTTGTGTTTTTAATCTGTTTTTTACGGTACTGTTTTTGATAGGTTGGACTGTTTTTTCCCTTTGTGTAAAGATGGATGCAAAAAAACGAGTTAAGTAGTTCTGCTTTCCCCGTTGCTTGTCACCTTCTTGCCACTTTCTCCCACTAATGGACCAATCATTTCCTTCACTTTTTTCTTGTTTTTTACATGTTGAAAGAAGCTTTTTTTTTGTTTTTGACTTTTGTTGCAAGCCTTAGTTCACTTTGAGCCTTAGCTTTCCTCACCATCTTTGCAGGCTCGTGCTATTTGCTGATATTCTGCCTTAGTTATGTGCCCCTCTTTCAACTTTTTATACTTTTCCTTTTTGTCTTTCAATTATTCAGAAAGTTCTTTATGCAGCCATGCTGGTTTTTTTGAGAGCTGTTATTTTTCTTCGTTGGTATTGTGCTAGACTGGGCTTTTATAATCTCACTTTTCAAAATTTTCAAAGCTTCTTGAGTTGTTTTCTCCTTGAGGATTCTCATCCATGGAATCCTTCCCAAGCTCTCTCTAAGTTTATTGAAATTAGCTCTCTTAAAATCCAAGACTCTAGTTTGACTGTTCTATTGCTTGTGCTTGCATAATGTTAAATTCCAATATTGCATGATCACTCCTCCCCCAAGGTTACTGTGGCTTCAAGCACCTATTGTTTCATCTCTGTTAGTGAGAATTAAGTCCAATATAACTGATCCTCTAGTTCCTTTCTCTACTTTTTGGGAGACAAAGTTGTCTGCTAGGTTTGTCAGGAATCTCTTTGATCTTCCACTTGGTGCAGAGTTTGTCTCCCAGTTGATGACAGGGTAATTAAAGTCCCCATTACTATTGTGATCTGCTTCCTACATACCTTAGTTAACTGTCTAGCAAAAAGTTCATCTATTACCTCTGTTTGGTTGGGTGGCCTATAGTATACACCTATGGCAATGTCATTTCCCCCTCTTTTATATTGACCCAAATGCATTCAAGACAGTTTTCATCATTTTTGTGCTCTATTTATGTAGAGATGTAGCTATTTCTTATAGAGAGAGCAACTCCACCTCCTCTTTTATTTGGTCTGTTTCTTTTAAACAATTTAAATCCCTCTAGTTGTGTGTTCCATTTGTGGGTTTCATCCCACCAAGTTTCCGTAATGAAAACTTTCCAGGGGAAGGAATTAAATTTTTGGTGTTACTCCTGATTGATCAGATCTCCACCAATGGAACTCCTTTAGCTTCTCAAACATACACTCAAATCCTAATATAATGTTTAACAAAGGTTTATCAAAATCATGATCTCTCATGCATGGTTTTCAGTCAATTTCTCCAATTTCTGGGCTTATATCTTTCAGATTCTTTACTATTTGAGGAATGTTAAATTTAACAATAGTGCTGGAGATGAAGTCTCATTCTCAGAAAATGGACTGAGTTCTCCTTGCTTTGATCTTCTCAATTGGGTGTTTCTCCCCAATCAATCTTTTGTGCCAACAAAAGTTGGGAAAATAGACCTCAGGGCTCCCCCAGGCAACGATTTCACCATTAATTCTGATGCAATCATCTGGACCACAAAGGTGAGCTACAAGGAAATGTTGTAAGTTCAAGGAAATATTCATTCTCTCCTGGGGATACAGAATATCCTTCTAACTTGAAAAATGGTCAGTTGAATCAGAAAATATGATAGTCATTTGTCAAAGAAACTGCTTTGCATGTAGCACATTTGAGGTATAATTTGTGTTAATCCATAAAGGGTTTGGATTGTGAAGAACTTCTGCTAGAAACCCAGGATACAGTTAGGAGATGCAGCAATGAATTCTTGTTCAGTTGGATCATCATTACTTTTTTTCTTTTAGAAATCCTGTAGTTCAGTGTCACAAGCCCTTTATTGCAAGTCAATGTCCTGGTTTCAATCTCCAGCAACCATTGGTGGGTGGGAGTGCCACTGGTCTGAATCCATCAGGAGCTGCTCCTGGTTTCTGGTAGACAGTGTTTAACCATGTCACTTTTAGGACATTTTGAACATAGAAATAGAAATATGGAATGGAAATAGGAATGTGGAAATGAATTAACGAACAATGTTCACTGTTTCATCTCAAGTATTTATCTTTTCTCTCTTAGAAGATGCCCTTTGCCAGGTGTGGCATGAAGAGGTGCCAGGCAGGAGAGAGGAGAAGGGTTCCAGAGGGCAAACAGGTCTGCTGCTATCAATATGATGCTTACCCAGAAGGGACCATTTCTAATCGGACAGGTAGAGCAGACTTCAAATGTAGATCTTTCAGGATCAAGGAGCCAATCAGTAAATCAAAATATTTTTTGTTATTTTTCTCAGTTTTGATGAGATTGGCTGGCACTCATACTTTTCAGCAGAACCCTTCAGATAAAAGAGGGAGGAAAAAGAACTCTGAATGAGTAAACAAAGTACAAACCAGGGAAGTTAAGACAGTGATAACCAACAGATAATGTACAGGCAAACAAAATAGCAACATTCCTGGCTAACTAATCTCTGTATTTTCTGTGGGTTTCAGTATGAAGTAGGGGAAAAAACAGGCCACAATCTCACACTGAAAGCCACAATAGTCATAGAAGTATCCAGTGAGTGGATAGATGGAATGAACAAATCCTTGTCTCTAGCTAACCAATCCTCAGGATCATTATGAATGAAAAATGATTTTCTTTTTTTGATGCCCCATAAATAGCAAAGTGGGTGTTTTCATCACCCCCTAGTTGTTCACCACAGCAGAAAGGGGACAGTCATGTCATATCTGTGGGAAGGATAATGCACATGGTAGGTGTCCCTGAAATCCTTAGATAAAGACTCTTGATTTCAGATGCAGTTCACTGTGAACCCTGTCCAGAAGACCAATATCCCAACAAGGACAACGACCAATGCATTGTCAAGAAGAACCACTTTCTTGCCTATCAAGACTCTCTGGCATACATTTTAGTTTCTCTCACTCTTTCTCTCTCAATGATCACATCTGCAGTCCTTGTGATTTTCCATAAACATCATGACACACCAATTGTCAAGGCCAACAACCGAGATCTCAGCTACATACTCCTGGTCGCCCTCCTGCTCTGCTTCCTCTGCTCCTTCCTTTTCATTGGTCAACCCGGGAAGCTCACCTGTCTCTTCCAACAATCTGCTTTTGCTATTCTCTTTTCACTTGCAGTCTCTTCTGTGTTGGCAAAGACTGTCATGGTGGTTCTGGCCTTCATGGCCACCAAGCCAGGGAACAGGACAAGAAAACTCTTAGGAAACCACTGACCAACTCCATTGTATTATCCTGTCCCCTGGTCCAAGCACTTCTTTGTGCCGCCTGGCTGGAAACCTCTCCCCCATTTCCCAACAAGGACTTCCACTCCTTGGTAGGAGAGACCATCTTGGAATGTAAAGAAGGCTCAGTTTCAATGTTTTACTCTGTCCTTGCCTACCTAGGTTTCCTGGCCCTTGTCAGTTTCACTGTGGCCTTTCTGGCTAGGAAATTACCTGACAATTTTAACGAAGCCAAGTTCATTACTTTTAGCATGCTGGTCTTTTGCAGTGTTTGGATCACTTTCCTCCCCACCTACCTGAGCACCAAAGGGAAATCTATGGTGGCCGTGGAGATCTTCTCCATTTTGGCCTCTGGGGCTGGTCTGTTGGCTTGTATCTTTTTCCCTAAATGCTACATTATCCTACTGAGACCTAGTCTGAATTGTAAAGAAAATATGATAAGAAATAAGGATCTCTAATGCAGAGATAGGCAGCATTTATTTTTGTCTTTGAGGCATGTTTAGAATGTGATGACATTTCTAAAAAAAATATGACATGAAGGCAGAGCCTCCATTGTGGGTAGTGTTGAAGTTTTTCACTTTTTTTTCAATGATTTTTTAAAAATTTTATTCACAAACTTAAAATACAAACTATACAAATGAGAGAAAGTAAGCTAAAGACATACAATGAAGTGCATTAGGAAAAAAAAACAAAAAGACGTACACATAGATAGCCCACCTGGTTGAATACTGATAAATATATTTCAACAATAATTGTTTGACTCCTTGTGGAGCAGGCCGACATCTTATGAACTTCTACATCTCGGTTTTACCCAACCCAATAGTTAAGTAAAATAGTTAACAGGTGAACACAACAGCAAAGCTAAACTTCAAAGCCCTGTGTTAACAATCTATTATTGTATTTAACAGGCAGAAAGTCTACACTGGCTTCTGATTTGCCATAAATCACTACAATCATTATCTCTGATCAGTCCAGGATCAAATATCCTTGATTGATTCTTAATGATAAAAGGTTTCCTTAAAATTTTAACTGGGATCTCATTGAAAAATTGCATCTCATTCCCCAAAGTCATAAAACTCTGTTGTAAATCCCTCTGTAACATTTGTTGTTCAAGGAAATCTATACTACAAGTTGAAAAACAGCATCTCTTGACAACTGATTTCTGATTGAATATAATAAGTCCATTCTTCAATCTCTATCAATCTTCTTTAAAAAGTCCAGTGCATCACTCATTGATTCTGTTCCCTCTAAATCTTTCGAGTTCATGCCCCTTTCAGCCTTCTCCAACAAGCCTGCATATGGCAAAAGTGAAGGTAATTCACAACTCCAAAATAAAGCAGTAAAATGATGCAAAAATTTCACGTTAGATTCCAGCAAGGGCTTATCGAATAAATTAACATTCAACTAGTAGATTAACAATTATGGATGTAAATCAAAAATAAAAACAAAACTTCAAAATGTGCAGTTAAAACCAAGGTATGCTTAAAAAAACCAAACAGCTGAAAGGAAAAGATGGAGACTCTACCAAGAATTGCAACAGTCCAGATTTCTCTTGCCAGGTGGGTAATCATCATTGGAAAGTTATCTTGGGTCTTTCTTAATTACTCCTGCTCAAATCTGGGGAGCATATCACCAAATAACCAGCTTTGGCAGCAAAGTCAGCTGTTTGTTGGGAGGAGAAAAAAATGCTTCACCAGTAGGTCTAGGATGACTTGATGACAGTAGTTCAGCATGGCCAGCTGGGGGCGCTCTTCTTGCCATCAAATCCCCTCTGCCAACTTGCTGCTTCCATCTTGTTGCAGGACATCTCAACACCAGAAATTCACTGCGGGGACAATTCTCTGAGGGTGCCAGATGGAGAGCTGGGTGGGTGAACAAACAAGCGGGCTGTCAGAAGGCGGCTGCAGTGGGTTGGCTCAAGCCCGAACAATGAATGGGGTGGGGTATGGGTGAGGATAAAGAGGAAGGTGGGAGCTTTCTATTTTGACATTCCCTGCCATTGCCTCTGCATCTTGGGCAGTGCAAGATGGGAAGCAAGCTGGCTGTCAGAGAGCCAAGCAGGCAAGCATGTGGGCTGTCAGATGGTAGAGCAGTGATGACACTCGATGGGGGCTTCCCATTTTGACCCCCATCACCGCTGGCACCACCATTGCCTCTGTGCCTTGGTTCCAGCCCAAACACCAAATGGGCAGTTCAGCTATGACGGTGGGAGGAGTGGTGGGCAGGGCTTCCCATTTTGTGGAGTGGTTTGTGGCTTTAAAAAAAATTACAGAGGGTACTTGGCAGTGATTTCCAATTTCCCATTTTGAAGCGCCAGTTTTTTTTAAGCCACAAACCACTCCACTTTTATAGCCACAAACCATGCCACTTTTTTCAAAGCCACAAACCACTTCACACTCTAAAAGAACAATGATAAGGAACACTACAAAATGCTCACAGGCCCTCATATGAGAAAATTGTATTGAGCTGTTTATCTTAGAAAAAAGCCACTGGCGGTGGCTTCCTGTGGTGGAACAGTGGTTAGAATGGTACTGCAGGCTACTTCTGCTATCTGCTGGCTGCCAGCAGTTCAGCAGTCCAATTCTCATGGGCTCAAGGTTGACTCAGCCTTTCATCCTTCCGAAGTTGGTAAAATGAGGATCCAGAGTGTTGGGGGCAATATGCTCACATTTGTAAACTGCTTAGAGAGGGCTGTAAAGCAGTATGAAGCAGCATATAAGTTTAAGTGCTATTGCTATTGCACTTCCTTCCTTCCTTCCTTCCTTCCTTCCTTCCTTCCTTCCTTCCTTCCTTCCTTCCTTCCTTCCTTCCTTCCTTCCTTCCTTCCTTCCTTCCTTCCTTTCCCTACCTCAAATTCTGCCAAATGCCAGCAGCTTGATCCTGACTGGCTCGAGGTTGACTCAGCCTTCCATACTTCCGAGGTCGCTAAAATGAGGACCCAAGTTGTTGGGAGCAATAGGCTGACTCTGTAAACTGCTTAGAGAAGGCTGTAAAGCACTGTGAAGTGGCATATAAGTCTAAGTGCTATTGCTATTGTCCTCCCTCCCTCCCTCCCTCCCTCCCTCCCTCCTTTCCTTCCTTCCTTCCTTCCTTCCTTCCTTCCTTCCTTCCTTCCTTCCTTCCTTCCTTCCTTCCTTCCTTCCTTCCTTCCTTCCTTCCTTCCTTCCTTCCTTCCTTCCTTCTGAGGTCAGTAAAATGAGAACCCAGAGTGTTCGGGGCAATATGCTCACATTTGTAAACCACTTAGAGAGGGCTGTAAAGCACTGTGAAAGGGTATATAAGTCCAAGTGCTATTGCTATTCCCATTTGGACAGCCCCACCCACTGCCATTGCCTCCCATGCCATTGCCTCCTACTCCCCTCTCCATTCCACTTCACAAAATGGGAAGCCCCATTCGCAACCCTGCATACTGTCACAGCCAAACTGCCTGTTTGGCATTCGGGCCGAAGCCAAGGCACTGAGACAATGGTTATGGTGGCAAGGAGGGTCAAAATGGGAAGCCCCCACCTGGTGCCACTGCCACTCTGCCCTACTGACAGCCCATTCACTCATTCACTCATCCTCCCAGCTCTCCATCTGATACCCACAGTGAGTTGTCCCCGCAATGAATTTCTGATGTTGAGATGTCCTACAATAAGATGGCAGCAGCAAGTTGGCAAAGGGCAGTGGCGAGAAGGCCACCCCCTGCTGGCCGTGCTGAATGATCCCATTCCATTGCCTGTACGCATGCCATTTTCAGAGACTCCTAAGCTTTTGATTTTTGAGAACAGAACAGAACAGAATAGAATAGAATAGTTGGAAGGGACCTTGGAGGTCTTCTAGTCCAACTCCCTGCTTAGGCAGGAAACCCTATACCATTTCAGATAAATGGTTGTCCAATCTCTTCTTTAAAATGTCCAGTGTTGGAGCATTCACAACTTCTGAAGGCAGGTTGTTCCACTGATTAATCCACTGTCAGGAAATTTCTCCTTAGTTCTAGGTTGCTTCTCTGCTTGATAAATTTCCATCCATTGCTTCTTATCCTGCCCTCAGATGCTTTGGAGAATAAGTTGACCCCCTCTCCTCTCAAATATTGGAAGACTGCTATCAAGTCACCCCTAGTCCTTGTCAAAGATGCTTTTTCATGAGGCAACTGGACTTTGTTTTTTTTGAAGACTTTTCACTTCTCATCCAAGAAGCTCTGACTGGATGGTGGGGAATGGAAGCATCTTTGGGATAACTATAACCTGGATGACTGAGAATCTCCATAGACCCTAGTCCTTTTCTTCATTAGACTATACATACCCAGTCCCTGCAACTGTTCATCCTATGTTTTAGCCTTCAGGCCCCTAATCATCTTTGTTGCCCTTCTCTGCATTCAATCTCTCTTTTGTATTTGGCCATCTCTATTTCTTAGGGTTAAATGGTATAGATGCCCTGCTATAGAAGGTTTGCAATTGTCTAATATTTGGCAATAGAATTCCAGAGCACCAGGAATACCCTTTCCTTGGAATTGCCAGAGTAACAACTGGGGGCAAATGAATGAAAAGGGGGCGATATGGGGGCGATGGAACGAGAAGTTTTGGGGACACTTTTCAGCCTTCCCCTGCGGCTCCGAGCCTCCTCCGCCATTTGCAGAGAGAGACAGAGACAGAGAGAGGCACTTGCGCTTCCCTCTCTTTCTCTCTCTCTCTCTCATGCAGGGCTCCTGATTGGCCCTGTGCCCGGGTGCCCTGCCCCCTGGGAGAAGCACAGCCAGGAAGTCCCTTTCCCTGGCTGGCCCTGTCCAAGGTGCACGTGGCCGGGGAGCCGCACGGGGAAGCCCCAGGATCCCCGCTGGAGTGGCCTACCAGAGCCTCAGCTGAGTGGTCCAGCCCTCCCACAAGCCTCGTCCCCGAGGGAGAGCAGCCCCTGCGATCCCAGCTGGCAGGACCATTGCCCACTGTCCGGGAAGGCGCGCCGGTCCTGCTGCTTTGTCAGTGAAAAATGTGAGGTGAGCAGAAGATGCAAGGGGGGGGGGAGAGAGAAAAAGGGAGGCAGAAGGCATTTTCCAATCAGCAGCAGAAGAGCCCTGGCCGGACCCGTGGAAGGGCCTCCTCCTGGGGCCCGGCACCAGCTTCCTTGCCCTCCTCCTTCTCCTCCCCTTCTTCCCCCTGCTGCCCCCCGGGCGGCAGTCCTGGCTGGGCTGGCAGCCAGTGGGGGCATCGCTCCCTGGGCCATCCCCGGGCTGCTCCCTGGGCAGCATCGCTCTGGACTGCAGGCCTACCCCTGGCCTGCGGTGGCCTCGCCAGACCCCCTGTCGCTGCTGGAGATACCCAGCTCTGCTGTCCATTGGGCCTGTGGGGACACCCCAGCTCACGGTCACATTGGCAGGCCATCCCACATGCCGCCGGTGTCCCCGGGCTCAAGCTGCGGGCCACGGGGCATCTGCGGAATGCCCCACCTGTCGGCTGCATCACCAATCCTCCCCTCACACCGCCGGTGTCCCCGGGCTCAAGTTGCGGGGCATCCGCGGAATGCCCCCCCCGTCAGCTGCATCGCCAAACCTCTGCCTCCCGCCAGGACCGACGCCGGAGATTCCCGTGCCACCGGTAGGTCTGTCACGCTGGAGGAGCTGGGGCCGCTCCACACCATGCCGCGCTCCCAGCGATCTGCGACCCATCGGCGTCTGGCTGTGCAACGGCTGCTGGATGCTGGGCAGTTGACTGGGGCGGAACAGCGGGGTGGGGGAGGCTGCCCAGGGAGCAGCCTGGGGATGGCCCAGGGAGCGATGCCCCAGCTGGGACTGCCGACCGGACCGGCTCGGGGAGACACGCTTTACATAGCCTCCCCCACCCCGCTGTTCCGCCCCAGGAGGAGGCCCTTCCGCGGGTCCGGCCAGGGCTCTTCTGCTGCTGGTTGGAAAATGCCTTCTGCCTCCCTTTTTCTCTCTCCCCCCCCCCGCATCTTCTGCTCACCTCATATTTTTCACCGACAAAGCAGCCAGGACTCCGGCGCGCCTTCCCGGACAGCTGGGCCAATGGTCCTGCCAGCTGGGGATCGCAGGGGCTGCTCTCCCTCGGGGACGAGGCTTGTGGGAGGGCTGGCCCACTCAGCTGAGGCTCTGGCAGGCCACTCCCAGCGGGGATCCTGGGGCTTCCCCGTGCGGCTCCCCGGCCACGTGCACCTTGGACAGGGCCAGCCAGGGAAAGGGACTTCCTGGCTGTGCTTCTCCCAGGGGGCAGGGCACCCGGGCGCAGGGCCAATCAGGAGCCCTGTGAGGGGGCAAGTCCACATGAGAGAGAGAGAGAGAAAGAGATAAGGGAAGCGCAAGTGCCTCTCTCTGTCTCTGTCTCTCTCTGCAAATGGCGGAGGAGGCTCGGAGCCACAGGGGAAGGCTCAAAAGTGTCCCCAAAACTTCTCCACCCCGCTGTTCCGCCCCAGTCAATTGCCCAGCATCCGGTATTTGGCCGTGAAAAGCAGCCATCCAGGACCCAGCCTCCCTTCCACCGCCATCCAGCACAGGTGTTTCTCCCTAGCCGCGTCTCTCGCTCCAGTCCCGGCTGGGGCAGTGGCCGGCGGGGGCATTGCTCCCTGGGCCATCTCGGGGCTGCTCCCTGGGCAGCTGAGCCCGCCACGCATCTCCCCGGGCCTGTCTGTGGTGCCCCAGGCACCTTTCAGCGCCTTCTTCTGCCTCCTGCCCCCCGCCCCACCCCTTTGGTGCCGTCTGCCTTTCGTTCTCTCTCTCTCTCTCTCTCTCTCTCCTCACCTGGAGAGAGGGGGGAGGGAGAGGAAAGAGAGAAAGAGAGAGGGAGAGGGGAAAGAGAAAGAGAGAGGAAAGAGAGAAAGAGAGAGAGAGAGGAAGCGCAAGTGTGATTGAGAGGTTATGTTGGGGGAGGGGGCGATGACAACTTCCTCATTGGCTCAAGGGGGCGATTCGTTCAAAAAGGTTAAGAACCACTGCTCTAGACTAGCTTATGCCATCTCCCTAGTGGACAATCACTTAAACATGAGCCATCAGTGTGTGGCAGCAGCCAAAAAAGCCAATGCAATCTGAGGTTGCATTAACAGAGTGATAGAATCAAGATCACCTGAAGTACTAGTAGTGTTTTATAAAGGTGTAGTAAGACCACGCCTGGAATATTGCATCCACTTTTGGTCACCATATTATAAAAAAGATGTTGGGACTTTGGAAAGAGTGCAGAGAAGAGCAACAAAGATGATTAGGGGGCTGGAGGCTAAAACATACAAAGAATGGTTGCAGGAATTGGGTATGTCTCTCTAGTCCAATGAAAAGAAGGACTAGGGGTGGCATGATAGCACTCTTCCAATATCTCAGGAGTTGCCACAAAGAAGAGGGAATCAAGCTATTCTTCAAAGCACCTGAGAGCAGGGCAAGAAGCAATGGATGGAAACTAATCAAGGAGAGAACCAAACTAGAATTAAGGAGAAATTTGCTGAGGTAGGAATAACTAACCAGTAGAACAGCTTGCCTTCAGAGGTTGTGGGTGCTTCAACACTGGAAACTTTTAAGAAGAGACTAGATAGCCACTTGTCTGGAATCCTATCCTATCCTATCCTATCCTATCCTATCCTATCCTATCCTATCCTATCCTATCCTATCCTATCCTATCCTATCCTATCCTATCCTATCCTATCCTATCCTATCCTATCCTATCCTATCCTATTGAAATGGCTTGTCTCCAGAAGTTGTGGCTGCTCCATCACTGCAGGTTTTCAGAAATAGTCTGAAACCATTTGACCAGGATTCTCCAAAGTCCCTTCCTGCCCTATCATTCTATAGTCTATGGAAGAGGTTGATACATGGACATTTCCTTCCCAACATGGCCAGCTTCTTCTAATCAAAAAGGGTAGCACAAAATGTCTGGGGCTGGGTGGGGGAAAAGAGTACTAACACGCACGCTGTCTCTTGAAAGCGCCCCACCAAAGTGGACCAAGTTGGAAATCATTTCATAAAGGACGTCCAAGGCCACACAGATGCAAATGACAAAGGGCTTGCCTCTCCAGTGGGAAGAGAATCAGAGAAAAAGCAAAGAAAAACGTCTGGACATTGGACAGATGATGGAGAGATCCATGCGAAGATACTTCTTTCACGTTTCGCCCTCTGCACGCTCCCAGTGGTGGCGGGTGTCCGTTTGCAGAGTCCTTAAGTTGCAGTACACGTCCCTGCCCTTCTAGGCCCCTGGCACTTTGCCTAGGCTCAGAGGCTATGCGGCCCGCCCCCGTTAAGCTCCACCCCTCTGAGGCCAATCGTCATCTCCCATTCTCTCCTTCCCACTCCGCCCTCCAGGATCGGAACCGGGCAAAGAGCAGCTGAAGGAGCAGGCGACGACGGCAGCAAAGGTGGCCGGTTTGGCATCGGGACTGAGAAGGCAGGCGAGATGCACTTGGGTTCCCCAGAGAGCATCAGTTCAGGCACCGGGGCCCGAATTCTGCTACCCCTTTTTTCCTACTGGGGAAGTTGGGGCGCCACTTTGGACAAGAGGTCAGGGTGGGGGGGGAGAAAGGGGAGAGAAAACCCCTCGAGCGTCTCACTTTGGGGGGGGGTTAGAAACAGGACCTCTCTTGCGCACACCCTTTGCTTGCTTGGGCGCAAGCAGCAGTGGCAACTGGGTAAAATGGGGGAGGAGGGAAGAGATGGGTCCTCGCGTGTGGAACTCCAACTCCCATCGCCCTCTTCCTGGAGAAATGGCTGGGGGCGATGGGGACCGGAGTGAGCCTCGGAGTCTTCTTACTGGAGGGGGAGAGACCCCCCCATCCTGCGTTCAACCAATCCGCAGGAGCAGAAGCAGCCGCGAGCTGGAAGGGGGCGTCTCCATCCCCGGCTTCATTTCTCTTTCCCGAGTTGGAGTCTCGAGGTAGACCCCTGTTGTGGGGTCGCCCCCGGTCGGGTTTCTTTCAGGTCCATCCCTGGAAGTTTTGGAACATTCACAACTTCTGGAGGTGGGTTGTTCCACTGATTAATTGTTCTCACTGTCAGGAAATTTCTCCTTAGTTCTACCGGTAGGTTGAGGTCCCGGGTAGCGTGTGAAACCCCGAGAAGGGTCAGTTCAGCACCCAGGTTCCATCCTGTGCAGAAAATTCCACTTCAGAGCCGACAAGGGAAAGGGAAGAGGGTCCCCAGAGAGAATTCAAGACTGCTCTCGCGGAAGCCTCTCGGTCTTGGGAGGAGGTGATGGGCCGAAAGTGGCTGAAGTGGTTGGTTGTGGGTGTCAGTAGGGAGAGAAAAGCTGTGTTGTTTGCAGCAGCACCCGGAGGGAGGTGAGGGTGGAGATGAGGCTGGAGTTGTGGTGGGGGAGACACGCAAGCGGAGGCGCAGTGACCCCTCCCTCCCTCCCTCAGTCCGGGACGATCAGAAGTGTTTGCAACTGTTGAGTGCAGGTTCTTCGAACTTTAACCTATATTTCATTGATCTGACCACCTGGGTTCAACCCAATCTCTGGATTTACGGATTGGCTGAGATTGGGGCCAATGCAAGTTGGATATGAGCAGGAACCAGCCAGCTCTGTATTTTGTGAGTCTGTTTTGGCAAGTATAGATAGTAGCACACACACATTGGCGGAGGAGGCTCGGAGCCACAGGGGAAGACTGAAAAGTGTCCCCAAAACATCTCGCTCCATCGCCCCCATATCGCCCCCTTTTCGTTCCTTCGCCCCCACGTCGCCCCTTTTCGTTCCATCACCCCCCTGAAAAATGAAATCGCCCCCTGGGGGGTGATATCGCCCAGGTTAAGAACCACTGATCTAGTGGAACCCCCTGCCCAAGCAGGAGACCCTACACTATTTCTGACAGATGGCAGTCCAGTCTCTTCTTGAAAGCTTCCAGTGATGAAATTCCCACAACATCTGAAGGCAAGCCACAAAGTTGCCTCTTTGGGTGTCCCCACAGGAAGCTTTTTTTAGAAAAGAAATGGTCACTAAACCAGACTGGTGGGCTTATGGTAAAATAATACTCTTCAACTCAGGTGACCCTACTCTTAAATCAAGGGAAGACTTACAATCAGAGGCTTATGTTTGTCATTGGTTTGCATATCAACAACTGAAAGAAAGATTTAAAGTAGATAAAAAGAGTTATGGGTTTGACTTTGTTAAAAATTAATTTGAAACAATATTGTGTGGCAGTGATGAACATATTATTGCTAAGGTTTATAAAATGCTATTGAAATTGAATTTAGAAAATGAACTTGTAAAACATTGTATGATACAGTAAGCAAGGAACTTTGGATATAATGTGATGCTGGAACAATGGGAGATTATGTGGACAAAAAACTTAAAATTTACATTGAATTATAATTTAAAAGAAAACTTTTACAAGATGATGTATTGCTGGTATTTAACACCAGTGTAATGAATTATATCTATCTGTCTGTCTGTCTGTCTGTCTGTCTGTCTGTCTGTCTGTCTGTCTGTCTGTCTGTCTGTCTGTCTGTCTGTCTCTCTCTGTCTCTCTCTCTCTCTCTCTCTCTCTCTCTCTCTCTCGTCTCTTCCTCTCTCTCTCTCTCTCTCATCCTCTCTCTCGTCTCATCCTCTCTCCTGCTCTCCCTCTCTCTCTCTCGCTCTCTCTCGATCATCTCTCTCTTCTCTCTTCTCCTCTCTCTCGATTCTACTTCTCTCGTCTCCTCTCTCTCTCTCGCTCTCTATATATATATATAATTATTATATATATAATATATATATTATATATCTATATATTTAATTATTGTTTCTGAGGTTTTCACTGGTGTTTGTATGTAGGTCTTTGTATTCGGTTTTCTCCTCTGTAAAATTGAAGTGTCTTGGCAACGTTTCGATGAAGTCCCATTCGTCATCTTCAGGCTGGTGTCTCGGCTCGTGCTCTCTAGAGCAATGTGTGATCGCACTGTTTCTTCCTTTTAACTGCCAGTGGAGGTATGAACTGATTGGATGGGAGCTTAGCTGTGTTCTGATTGGGTGGAGGTGTGTTCTGATTGGTTAGGGGCTTGGCTATGCTCTGATTGGATGGGGGTTGGCTGTGCTCTGATTGGATGGGGGGTTGGCTGTGCTCTGATTGGATGGGGGTGTGCTCTGCTTGGGTGGGGGCCCTGTTGTGCTAGGATTAGTCTGAGTTGCAGGGGAATTTGAGATGGAGAGCTGCATTGCTGTAGTTTGGCTTCGCGTTCGTGGTCGTGCCACATCTTCAAGGTGGGTGTCAGTTTGCTTCACGTATGGAATGGAGGGGTTTAAAATGGCCAATGATGCAGCTGTGGTCTGGTTTCTGGTCCGCGGTCGTGCCTCATCATCGGTGCGGGTTTGAGTCTGCTTTTTGCGTGGATGTGTGGTGGTGACATCATGTGTGGTCTTCGTGAGTGTGGGTCCAGTGTCGCTCCTTGTGCTAGGGATTCGTCTGTCAATAAGGCTGGGTTTCCAAATGGCTGGTAGGCGGGAGGTATCATCTCGTTTATTCATGCTGTGTGGGCGTTTTTCTATCTCGATGGCTTCTCTGATTATTCTGTTGTTAAAGTGTTCAGTTTTGGCAATAGTTCTGGTATTTTTAAAGTCAATTTTATGTCCTGTGGCTTTGAGGTGTTGGACCAGGGAGGAAGTTGGTTCCTCTTTTCTGACTGAGTTCTTGTGTTCTTCAATGCGTGCACCCAAACTTTATGAACCTGGGAAAGGCCAGGACATGCAGACAGGGTGGCATGCGATACTATGGGATGGGAAACACAAGGCACATCAGTATTTTCAGAAACACTATATTAGACAAGCACTATTTGATGTGTGGATTAAAATTAAAAAATCTAACTACAAGAAAATCCCCAATTGGATTTCGACATTGGAGATATTTCTGCACCCAAAATTTATGAACCTGGGAAAGGTAATCACATATAAAGACATCCTAGATGAGAACGGAGAATTGAAAACAAGGGGGAAACTATTAGAAGATGGCATAGAACTAGAATGGTGGGCATATTTGCAAATACAATCACGATACAGAAAAGATAAAAAAGAACCTGGGATAAAATTAGAATACACAGAATTAGATAAAATTCTACTAGGAACTGAAGATAAAACGATAAAAAAGATATACCAATATCTACTAGAACAGGACATGCTAGAAGAACAGGTAAAAGACACAAAGCTAATTTGGAGCAAGAACTTTGGCTATAGTATCGATTTAGATAATTGGGACATTATATTATGGGACAATATTATGGGACAGGAATAGGAGGTTAATGTTAGCTACCACCTATAAAGAAAATTTATATAAGATGTTTTATAGGTGGCATCTTCCTCCTACAAGATTAGCAAAAATGGACAAAAAATCCTCATCGTTATGTTGGAAATGTAAAAAATCACCAGGGACTTACTTTCACATGTGGTGGGAATGCCCAAAAGCTCAAGAATTTTGGCATCTGATAAAAAATTGGTTGGAAGAGATATTATCATTAAAAATTGAATTAAAACCAGAAACTTTTTTATTAGGGATTACTAAGCATAAATTCAGCAAAAGATCTTTATATTTAGTACTGCACATTCTAACTGCAGCAAGACTAACCTATGCTCAGAAATGGAAAGGAAAAGAAACCCCCTCCGAACAAGAAGTATTAAATAAAATCCTATCCTGCGCTGAAATGGATAGGTTAACATTAGAGCTCAAAAATAAAACTGAAACAGACTATTTTGAAATTTGGAATGAAGTGTATAAATGGTTAGATTTAAAGAGGCATGCTGGGATGAATGTTTTTAAAAAAACTTCCAGTGTTGGAGCATTCACAACTTCTGGAGGCAGGTTGTTCCACTGATTAATTGTTCTAACTGGACAAATATAAATAGCCCATCTAGAGGTATCTATATTCAATACTGTACATTTCCAGCATAAATTGCATCAAACCAACTGAAATTTATCTCTGAGAAGACTGATCTAACACCAGTGGTCCTTGAAATAAACAACAACAACAACAACAACAATAATAATAATAATAATAATAATAATAATAATAATAATAATAATAATAATAATAATAATAATAATAATAATAATAATAATAATAATAATAATAATAATAAAGTTGGAAGGGACCTTGGAGGTCATCTAGTCCAACCCCCTGCTCAGGCAGGAAACCCTATACCATTTCAGACAAATGGTTGTTCAATCTCTTCTTAAAAACTTCCAGTATTGCGGCATTCACAGCTTCTGGAAGCAAGTTGTTCCACTGATTAATTGTTCTAATTATCAGGAAATTTCTCCTTAGTTCTAGGTTGCTTCTCTCCTTCCTTAGTTTCCATCCACTGCTTCTTGTCCTGCCCTCAGATGCTTTGGAGAATAGCTTGACTCCTTCTTCTTTGTGGCAGCCCCTGAGATATTGGAATTCTGCTATCATGTCACCCCTCAGCCTTCTCTTCATTAAACTAGACACCCAATTTCAGTAACCGTTCTTTATATGTTTTAGCCTCCAGTCCCCTAATCATCTTTGTTGTTCTTCTCTGTACTCTTTCTAGAGTCTCAATATCTTTTTTACATTGTGGTGACCAAAACTGGATGCAATATTCCAAGTGTGGCCTTACCAAGGCATTGTAAAGTGGTATTAATACTTCGCGTGATCTTGATTCTATCCCTCTATTAATGCAGCCTAGCACCATGTTGGCTTGTTTGGCAGCTGCATCACACTGCTGGCTCATATTTAAGTGATTGTCCACAAGGACTCCGAGATCCCTCTCACAGTTACTACTATTGAGCAAGGTACCTCCTATACTATACCTGTGCATTTGGTTTTTCTTGCCTAAATGTAGAACCTTACTATTTCCACCATTGAATTCCTCTATCAAAACTCCATCTTGTCTGCAGGGGCTCAGTTACATATAAGTCAAATATCCAACTTCACCTTCATTCTCAAGTCCATCGCTGTGGATAACAATAAGACACACATGTTTTTCACTTTCTGCTGTGCAAACAAATCTAGTAGTAATTGGGTAGGACATTTGCTTTTCTTTGCAATTATCAGTACAACTGTAAATGTATCCCCTGTGGGTTTCTACTCACAAAGATCTTCCAAGATAAAACCTGCTTTAAAAAATATCCTTAGACATCTCCCAATGGGGCAGGACATGGCATCTCGCCTTGTCTTGCAAAAAGCTAACTCCTGGGTTTGATGAGATTCAACTTTGGTCCCAGCTCAGACAGATATAAGGGGAAACATGGGTGATAAAAATTTGCCACACAGTCATCCAGATGGGATGGCCTGTCTCTGTTGTGTTAAAGCTCTGCTGAGATTTCAAGGGCTACCTGCAACATGGCTTCTCCATAAACCTCGACGTATGATCTAGGAGGGAAGGTAGAGTGAGAATAATGATTGGGCTGCCTCTCCTGCTGCTGCTGCTCCTCTGGTTCCTGCCTCCAACTACTACAAAGAGGATGCAAACCATATGTGTGTTGACAACATCTTTGCAGATTCTGGAGGACTATTACAGTCCTGGTGATCTCATTATTGGTGGGAATTTGCCCCTGGCAACCATTGTTTTATCCTTCAACAGCCTACACTTTCATAAAGACCCATTCCAGCATCTTTTACCAATTCTGTAAGTTTCACCTGGAGGTGAAAGATGTAGAAGAATGCTTGCTTTCTTTGCGATTCAGGGAATCCTTTTAGAAATACTAGTCCTTATGATGTTTGCAATGCCCTAGAGTAAATCTTTGCATTTTTTTTTAAATAAAGAACCAAGCTCATAAAAGTGGATAGAATTCTTAATCTTTCTAGAATACCTCCTGATGAAAGTGATGAAGCATAAAAAGTGAGGAGGGACAACACATTAGAAATTGTGCTGGTCTGTCTTAACATTGGCCTATCACAGTAATTTGAATAGAAAGTCATGGTGGGTAAGTCAAATAAAAACACAATCTTTTTACAGTGCAAGTTACAAGTTGTTGGAAACAAGATGGGTGGTAAATAAATAAAAATAATAAAAAAACACAAAAGCAAAACTCAGTTATGGAATCAGCAGTGCTCATGAACAATGGCTTTTAGGAAATCTACACTGTGACTCCCACTGGACTTTTTTGCTCAGCAATGGTTACCTGTCCTGAAGAAACTTCTCCAAGAGAGAACAAAATGGATAACCTGCTAGAGGAAAAATTAGGAAGGATTACAGTCACCAGAGCAAAGTGAGGAAGGTAGGGATGATAGAAGTGTATACAATGATCTGTGATTTGGATGGACAGCTTAATTAAGGAAGATCCTTTTAAAAAAATCCATACCCAATGAAACTTGGAGTTGGGTCAGAAGAATATCACAAAAGACCAAACTCCAACAGCATTTATGATTTTCCCAGTAATGTTCCCCAATTATTTTTTCTCACTATAGAGTCATGCCCAAGAAATACCAGCAGTTCCTGGCCTTGGTGTTTGCAGTCACAGAGGTGAACAAGGATGTAATTCTCCTCCACAACGTCACACTTGGCTTCCACATCTATGACAATCACCAGACTGAGAGGAAGATTTCCTTAATCAGCCTCTCCCTGCTCTCCACACGAGGCCGAACAGTTCCAGGTTATCAATGTGACAGGCAAGACACTCTGTTCTCTGTCATTGGAGGTCTCAGCTCCAAATCCTCAAGGCAGATGGCCTCCATCTTCAGCATCTTCAAGGTCTTACAGGTAAGGAGGCCTCTTTAGATACAATTATGGAGTAGACAAAGATCAGAAGCACACAGAGAAACCAACAATGAAACTAAAGGTAGTTTTGGGGGGCACATCATGAGTTTGTGACTCTTAGTTTATATCTGATAAAAGGGTAGCCATCCTTTTAGTACCATTTATTCTCTGAATCAGGTTGATGATTTCTTCTCTTGTCTTCTGACATATCACAACCAGTCAAAAAGTGTAACTGATAGCTCTTCCTAAAAGGGGAAGAAGCTTCAACTTGCCATTCAAAGTGAGCCAGCCTGACGGGTGGGGCAAAAGCCACACAATGTTGACCCCTAAAGGCAACATCAACCTTTACTTTATCTTTGAAAGAAGATTCTCATTTTCTCCAGCTTGGTGTTGGCTTTGAGTTTTCACAGGGAGAGAGAACAGTTTATCCTTCCTTCCTCCGTATTAATCCCAAGGAATTTCCTCAGTATGTGGGTTTAGTCCAGCTGCTCCTCTATTTCCAATGGAACTGGGTTGGGCTGGTGGCCCCTGAAAATGACAGTGGAGAGCATTTCATTTCATCTCTGATGCCAATGCTCAAGGAGAGGGAGATCTGCCTGGCCTTCACTGAAAAGTTGAAATTGGATTTTCTCATTTCTACAAAGTTGAAATTTCTTCATATTTTCAAAACCTGGTCTAAAGCTGAAGTGATTATTCTCTTGGGAGATTCCAGTAGTATTACAAATGTACTGGTGGTAATGAATGTTCATGAACAATTGACAAAAACATCATTTTGCAAAGTTTGGGTCTTAACTTCCCATTAGAAAGTTAGTATTATGGGATCTCAAGACATATTGAAAGATATAAATCCCTTCCATGGAGCTTTGCATTTTAGAGGCCACACTGGGGATATCTCAGAATTCAGTCATTTTGTCCTGTCTTTAGACCCTTTGAACCCACAAGAGGACGTCTTTCTCCCGCAATGGTGGGAAAGGGTCTTTGAATGCAAGTTCTACAAACCAGATGAAATTGTTCCACACCAGCAAAAAGCATGCACCGGAAAGGAGAATTTACAGAATCTGCCAACTTATGTATTTGAAATAGGCATGACAGGTGAAAGTTACAATATCTACAATGCCATTTATGCTCTGGCACATGCATTACATGCAATGTATGGTTCAGGACCACAACCATCTCTGACGAGGCTTGGAAAGAGGATTTCAAAAGTCTGGTCATGGCAGGTAATTTGTATGACTTTTTATCCAGTCCACAAATCTTTAGACAGGAAGCTTCCCACATGCATTTCTTCAATGGCTGATTAAATGTCCACATGCTAACATGTAAATTCATCTCAGTACAGAGTAAATCGGCAATTATTTACAAACTATAATATGAATTAAGTGTATGGTTTTGTTGAAAAGGGGTAGAGGGGAGAAAAGAGAAGTAAACCAAACCAATTGTCCCTAAGATCCATAGAGGAAAGATTTCCCTATAAAATACTAAAAAGTCTTTAGTCATTTCTTGGGTTTCAAAGAGTGGATATCAGAGAGAGGACTTGTCCTTCCAGAGAAAAATGGCAATATTCGTGCATTTGTGTGAGATGCTTCAAGAGCTCAATTGAAGTCTTAGTGGGCGTATTTGCAGAACTACCTGTCAGGGATGAAACTTTGGCAGCTACCATGTTTCTCTAAAAGTAAGACCTACCCTAAAAATAAGCCCTAGTTTGATTTGGGGGTAGGCCTAATATAAGCCCTACCCCAAAATAAGCCCTAGTTTTGGGGCAAGGTGCATGCCTAAAAATCAAGCTAGGGCAGGGGTGGAAGGTGGAGCTGCCCCACTTGCCCTGCACCTGCTTACCATTGCAGCCAGGTCTCCCATGGATGGACACTTGCCTCGCCTCGCCAGCCCACTTCTTATGTGGCAACCCCCGGCCTGCATTTCATAGGCACAGGCCTTTCTGGAAGGACTCTGCAGCCAAGAACTGAGCTATGGATTCATAGCTCGGTTCTCAGCTGCACAGTTCTTTTCAGAAGGCCTCTGATGGCAAAATGCAGGCTGGAGCTCCATTCTCAGCTATAGAATGAAGCTGGTCCTTCGGTTGCAGAAGAAATGGGTGGGGCTGTCAGGTGAGTGGAAAAGACACCCCCTGAAAATAAGACCTAATGCCTCTTTTTGAGGCAAATATAAAAATAAGCCTGGTTCTTATTTTCGGGAAAACACGGTAAGTGCCTCTATGTTTCAACTTGCCTTTAGATTTGGGAGGGGGGGGGCGTTACTTTCAAGTGGGTAAATGGAAAAATGAAAGTTCTTCGATTCAGCTGCAGACTCTGAGAACTTGAAGCCTTGTCAAGGACATCAGAACAAGTGTGGATTTGAAGCAGACGGTTCCCATAACAAAGTGGACTTGTTGATATGGATTACGTAAGACATTGGGGCTTTGGCTGGGAAAACTATTGTTAAATCTATGAATTGGGGCTGGAACCTCAGAGTTAGTTTTGCTTTGACAAAACTATGCAGTGTATTCAATAAACAGTAAGATTTTCGGAAACGGAATGAACTTGGAGTTTTATTTAGATTCTTGAGCTGGATGTTGACACTACCTCTGTTTCCCTCAGTATATAGCCTGAATCCCACCTGTAAGAACACACTTGATTTTATTCATTTTAACTTTGGTTTATGTTTCTATCGCTTATCATCCTGTGTGACCTCACCCCATTTGTTTAGTCTGCCATTTGTTATATTATTCAGCTTGTTGTGTGAAAACAGCCTCTGTCAACTTCACCATACATAGTAGATCTCAAAGTGATCCTAACAGGTTCCTGGTTTGAAATTCATCAGACTTTTTTTTGCATCAAAGGATAAAGGTTGAATCTCTCTGGACGGTGAAGTGACAAATCAGGGCAGTTGGTTCCTTCCATGTGGCCTCACCTGGCCAGACCTGGTTCCTGCATTCTGCTCTCTTTGACTAGGAGTTAGAGAAAGTTAGTGCGATTTTACGTGGTTGTAATAGAAATTAATCACTCCTAAAATGCATCTGTCATTTACAAGACCTGGAGCCAAGGGAAACATTTAAAAATGCATGTAGCCAAGTATCACAGGAGCCAAAATATGGAATGAAATTTGGGGTGTGGCATTAAAATCTTTGTATGAGGGATCATTCTGGTAAAACTAGAGTAGAAGAAGCCATGATAAAAAGGTCCAATGATAATGTCCTCTCTTTCATGGAGAAGGAGTCAAATTTTTGATATTACTCCTGATTGACTGGAACTCATAAATGGAACTCTGCTAGGTTCTCAGACATACCCCCATGTCTTAAGCTGATTGCCAACAAATACTAGCAACAGCAATACCACTTAGACTTATATACGCTTCACAGTGCTTTACAGCCCTCTCTCAACAGTTTACAGAGTCAGCATATTGGGTCCTCATTTTACCGACCTTGGAAGGATGGAAGGCTGAGTCAACCTTGAGCTGATGAGAATCGAACTGCCGACAGCCAGCAGTCAGCAGAAGTAGCCTGCAGTAATGCATTCTAACCACTGCACCACCAGAGCAAAAGAATGATAGAAGACATGATACTTCATGTGTAGCTTTCAGCCAATTTTTCCAATTTCTGAAGATTTCTTTTCTTTCAGATTCTTTACTATTTGAGGACTGTTCAATTCAACAACAGTGCTGGAGATGAAGTCTCTTTCTCAGAAAATGCACTGGGTTCTGCTCATTTTGATCTTCTCAACTGGGTTTTCCTCCTCAATAAATCTTTTGTGCCCATGAAAGTTGGGAAAATAGATCCTAGGGCTCCCTCAGGCAAGGATTTCACCATAAACTCTGATGCAATTGTCTGGGCCACAAAGGTGAGCTGAAAGGAAATGTTGTAAGTTCAGGAATAGATTAATTCTCTCCTAGGGATGTATAACATCCTTCTAACTTGAAAAAAGATCAGTTGAGTCAGAAAATATGAATTAATTTGGTGAATAACCTGCTTTGCATGTAGCACAAATTAGGTCTGATTTGTGTCAAACCACAAATGGTTGGAATTGGGAAGAATGTCTGCTTGAAACCCAGGATGTAGTTAGAAGACGCAGCAATGAGTTTCTTAGACCCTTCCCATTCAGTTGGATCCTCATGATTCTTTGTTTTAGAAAAGCTGTAGCTCAATGTCATGAGTCTTACTTTGCAACCCAAGATCCCAGTTCCAATCTCCAGCATCCATTTCTGACAGACAGTGGTGAACCATTTCATTTGGTGATATATTAAAGAAAGAAATAGGAATATGGAATGGAAATAATGTGGAAATGAGTTAATGAAGGATGTCTATTGCTTAGGCAATCTCAAATATTTCTCTTTTCTTTCTCAGAAGAAGCCCTTTGCCAGGTGTGGCATGAAGAGGTGCCAGGCAGGAGAGAGGAAAAGGGTTCTAAAGGGCAAGCCGGTTTGTTGCTACCAATGTGACACTTGTCCAGAAGGGACCATTTCTAATCAGACAGGTAGAGCAGATTTCAAATGTAGGTCTTCCAGATCAAGGAAGCCATTCAATAGATCATTTTTTTTTTTTGTCATTCTTGTCATTTTTGGTAAGATTGACATGCACTCATACTTTCAGCAGAAGCTTTCACTTTATGGATGCAGACTGTCCTGGCCCTAGAAACCACCTTTCCTGATCCATAGAAACTTAATGCATGGTAGTTTTGGGGCACAATTTATGATTCCCCAAGTTGCATTTCCACTCCTACTGTAATGTCCAATCGGGAAAACCAACATCCAAACTTTTCCTGAAAGAGTGGGGTGTGCAGTTAAAGTTTTATTTTTTATTATTATTTAGGATGTGCTCCTTCTGTCAGCACTATCAATTTTAAAGAAAATAGACCTGTTGGAGAATTTATATTAATCAATAAAGGAGAATATTTTTAACACAGTGTTGAAATGAGGGTCTTGGTTATTTTCTTGTAGATGTTTAATTACTCAATCTAGGTAACATCATCAGTCCTAGTCACCCTAATACTGATGAAGATGTTATCTAGTTGGATAATGAAATGTCTGCAAGAAAACCACCATGTTCAGAGAGCACCAAGGACCCCTCAATCTATATCTCTGTCTACCTATGTCTGTAAACCTATCCCTGCAAGAAACGTCTGAGCAGATCTGAAGTACAAAGCAGAGAGTTCAAGGCAAGGATAACTAACATATAATATACACATAAACAAAACAGGAGGATTCCTCTCTAACAAATCTATCAATGTTCTGGGGTTTCTGGTATAAAGTGGGGGGAAAAACAGTTGGCAGTCTCAGATTAAAAGCCACAGTAATTGTGGAAATTCCCAATGATTGATCAGGAAGCTGGAGCTGAACAAATCCTTCTCTCTTACTAACCTATCCCAAGGATCATCATGAACAAAGGATGATTAGCCCTTTTTTATGCCCCCTAAGTTGTATAGTGGTTCCTTTCATCACTCCTTTTGTGGGTTGGCCACAGCAGAAAGAGGACAGCCATATCATCTCTGTGGGAAGGATAATGCTCATGGCAGATCCCCCTGAAATCCTTAGACAAAGATTCTTGATTTCAGATTCTGCTCACTGTGAACCCTGCCCAGAAGATCAATATTCCAACAAGGACAACAACCAATGCATTGCCAAGAAGATCCACTTCCTCACTTATCAAGAGACCCTGGGATACATTTTAGTTTTTCTTGCTCTTTTTCTCTCTATGATAACATATGCAGTCTTGATTATTTTCTATAAACATCATGACACACCAATTGTCAAGGCCAACAACCGAGATCTCACCTACATCCTCCTGGTCTCCCTAATGCTCTGCTTTCTCTGCTCCTTCCTCTTCCTTGGTCAACCAGGAAAGTTCACCTGTCTCTTCCGACAATCTGCCTTTGCCATTCTTTTTTCTCTTGCAGTTTCCTCTGTGTTGGCAAAAACTGTCATGGTGATTCTGGCCTTCATGGCCACCAAGCCAGGGAACAAGACAAGGAAACTCTTAGGGAAACCACTGGCTAACTCCATTGTTTTAGCCTGTCCTCTGGTCCAAGCACTTCTTTGTGCCACCTGGTTGGTAACCTCTCCACCATTCCCTAACATGGACTTCCATTCCTTATCTGGAGAGATTATCTTAGAATGCAATGAAGGCTCAGCATTAATGTTTTACACTGTCCTTGCCTACCTGGGTTTTTTGGCCCTTGTCAGTTTCACAATGGCATTTCTAGCTAGAAAATTGCCTGACAGTTTTAATGAAGCAAAGTTTATTACTTTTAGCATGCTGGTCTTTTGCAGTGTTTGGATCACTTTCCTCCCCACCTATCTGAGCACCAAAGGGAAGTCCATGGCGGCCGTCGAGATCTTCTCCATTTTGGCTTCTGGAGCTGCTCTTTTGGCTTGTATCTTTTTTTCCCAAATGCTACATTATCCTACTGAGGCCCAATCTGAACTGTAGAGAAAATATAACAAGAAACAAGAATATCTAACCAATGCAGGCATTGGCCACATTTAGATTTGTCTTTGAGATAAGTCAGAAGACACCTGCAAATCACCCAGTCCTGTGATGTGTAGTGGTTTTAAGGAGATAACCAGCACGTTGAATTGTACCTGGAAGGAACCTGAGAACTAGTGTAGTTCATGCAACAGAAGTGTAACATGGATGAACTTAGAAATGCCCAATATTGTGAGCATCACTTCATTTTGGACCAGCTGTAGTTTTCAAGGGGTCTTCAAGGGTAGCCCCGAGGGGAGAACATTGCAGTAGTCCAATGAGTAATTGCCAAGGTATGACTGACTTTGAGCAGAACCACCAGTCTTGAATAATGCACAGTTTGTATGCCGATGATACTATCTCCCTTTCCATCAAATGGCCTCTCTCAGTTCCGGGTTGACCAGAGATTTTTACCTTCCAATGGACTCCCATCAAGCAGGGCCAAAAGGAGGCGATATCTTTGTTTCTCTCCTGCAGATGGAATAGAAAGGGTGGAGTAACTCAGAAGGCAGTGAGGACAGAATGAGCTGGGCCAGAAGGCAAGAGGATACACCCGTCCTGCATTCGCCCAACCTGCTGGAGCAAAAGCGGCCACGAGTTGGAGGGGGCGTCGCCATCCCCAGCTGAGCTTCATTTCTCTTCCCAGATTCGGGGTCTTGGGGTGGTGGGGTCGCCTCCGCTCGGGTTTCTTTCAGGTTCGGGGTCCCGTGTGAACCCAGGGAAGGGTCATTTCATCACCCAGGTTCTATCCCTTGCAGAAATTCAGTTTCAGAGCCTGGACCAGTGTCATGAATTCTCACAAAAAGTCTACTTGGTTCAGTTGGGCAGCGTAATTAAATGTTAAACTTGGGGATGTTGTTTTCATTGATATATAGGAGGAGGGCAGGTGAGAAACAGGCCACCCTCTGCCCTTTTGCATGTGTGTCCTGATACTGTTTGCCCATGCGAGAAGTGCAGAACTTGCATTGCAAAGAGGCAATGCTTTTTCTCATGATTCTGGACAAAGCTTTGGCCAAACTTATGGCGTCCATGTATATCCCAGAGATGTTCTCTCAGGCATCCAGATCCCATCAGGGATATTCCAGATGGTTGTCTCTTCTTAAATCTCCAGTGATGAAGCACCCACAACTTCTGGAGGCAAGCTGTTCCACTGATTAATTGTCCTCACTGTTAGGACGTCACTCCTTAATTCCAGGTTGTTTCTCTCCTTGATTAGTTTCCATCCGTTGTTTCTTGTCTTGCCTTCTGGTGCTTTGGAAAATAACTCCCTCCTCAAATACTGGAATTCTGCTATCATGTCACCCCTATTTCTTCTTTTGTTTAGAGTAGCCAAATCCAATTCCTGCAACCATTCTTCATATGTTTTAGTCTCCAGGCTTTTAATCATCTTAGTTGCTCTTCTTTGCACTTATTCCAAAGTTTCAACATCTTTTTTGTAATGTGGTGACCAAAACTGGATGCAGGATTCCAGGCATGGCCTTACTAAGGTTTTATAAAGTGGTACTAATACTACATGTGATTTTTATTCTATGCCTCCGTTTATACAACCAAGGATTGTATTAGCTTTTTTGGCTGCTGCCGCACATGGGTGGCTTATATTTAAGTGATCATTCACTAGGATTCCAAGGTCCCTCTCACAGTTACTGTTTTTGAGCCAGGTTTCATCTAATCTGTACTTGTACCTTTGGTTTTCCTGCCCAGGTGTGCTTTTCTCCACATTAAATGTCATTTTGTTGGATGGGACCCCTTGTAGTTCTAGTTGCAACTCCTAAAATTCTGCAGACAAGATAGGTTTATACATCTGGCGGAGAGCAAGGTGGAGAGTTCGTATAAGAAATGGCTTCTTGAAAGAATCACAATACAGCGGCTGAGTGGAGTCACACTCCACAGCTGAGTCAGAAGTGGATAGCCGGGCTGGTTGTTCAAAGGGGACGAAAGGCTCTTTGAGATGGTGGCAACCTACCAACGGGCATCTTCCACCTTCTGTGGTGTCTCCAGTGGCTGGGAAAGGGAAAAGTGCAGGATGTCCCAAAGGTGTTTTTTTCATGAGGCAACTGAGCTTTCTTGTTTTTCTTTGAAGACATTTTGCTTCTCATTCCAAGAAGCTTCTTCAGCTCTGACTGGATGGTGGGGAATGGAAAGATTTACACTCCTTGCAGACAGCTGGTCATTTGTATTCTTTTAGAGAGTCATTGAAGCTATCTGGAAATTTATCTGTGTCCTCAGGGTCACCTGAGTGGTGCAAATGGGTGTGGAGCCTTCTTGGAACTGCTGAAAGGACTGTGTTGTAGACTGGAGATGATGTTGTATTCCCCCCCCCTCCTCTGTTGAGAGAGGGTTGTTCAGTTTTGACATAGATGGCTTCCCTGACCCCTCTTTCAATTCCCCCCAGTTTGGGGTCATCCATAAATATGAATGAGCAACATCAGACTAGCTGTTGTACATCAGGAGACAGCTGAAGCTGCTTTTACATGACAGCCTTTGCCCAGTCAGGCCCAGGCAATGTAGGAATTTTCTCCTGATGCTCCCCAGGGTGGGAATCTCTTTCTATGAGGTCTGTCTGAAGGTTAGAGAAATAAAGGTAGTCCTTGACTCATGACAACAACTGAGCCCAACATTTCTGTTGTTAAGCGAGACATTTGTTAAGTGAGTTTTGCCCAATTTTATGATCTTTCTTGCCACTGTTGTTAAGGGAAAAACCGCAGTTGTTAAATGAGTTAACAAAGCTGTTAAGTGAATCTGGCTTCCCCCATTGACTTTGCTTGTCAGAAGGTCAAAAAAAGATGATCACGGGATATTGCAACCAACATAAATATGAACCCCAGTTGCCAAGGGTCTGAATTTTGATCACGTGACCATGGGGATGGTGCAAGGGTTATTCAGTGTGAAAAAGTGGTCCTAAGTCACTTTTTTTCAGTGCCACTGTAACTTCAACAGTCACTAAATAATGAACTGTTGTAAGTTGAGGACTGCCTGTAAGCTGGATATCACAGAGCAAGATTGGGATCAGCTTTGGGAAGCAGTCAAGTTGTGCCTAATTTAATCCTTGGGAAATATGTCACACCCAGCTTTTGTTAACACCTTCCACATCCATCTGTTTTATTTTACAAAGCCCTGATAGTGACCACAAGGACAGGCAATCCTTGGTTTGAAGCCACAGCCCTGAATGATTGTCTTGTTGCATATGATCTTTCAAATGGAACCTGTCCTTCTCTGTCTGGTGGGCATCAATTCCTAGAGAATTCTTGAATTGAAAGAGCTTTTTGAGGCCTCTGAATACAAACTAAAAGAGAGTTATCAGCATTCTATTCCATGTGTGGCCTCACTATTGTAATATAGAGTGATGCTATCTATTCCCACGATCTTGATCCCTCTGTTTGAGGCAACCTAGGATTGTGTTCTGTTCTTGCAAAGCAGACATTGAGATGAGGCAGGTTCACAACAAAAGATCTTTTTATTAGGTACATTCACAGAACAGAAGCAAGCACACAATGGCAACATGCCCTTTTATACTCCCGGTGCAAGGGGATGCACAGCCAATCATTGCAGGCCATTCTCCCACCTCGCACATGCAAAAAAGAAATAAAATTTACAAAAAAGAAATAAAATTGGAAAAAGAATTAGAAAAATTCGGGACTTAAAAAACTTTAAATGGTACCAGTGATATCTAGTGGTGAAGCTTGGTATGGCAATTTGTTATTTCCTAAAAAGAGACTTGGCTCAAAGCCCAGACCTTAGATAAGACTTTCCTGACCTTGGCACTATCTGTGAGAGACTCAAATGTAAGAGAACAGCTGGGCAGCAAAATTGGCCTACTTGAACTGTGAATGTAAACCTTTACTGACTTTTGCTTAACAAACAACTTTTACTAGAAAGACTATTTACAAATATGTGAAAGAGATGGATGAAGACCAGGAAAAGATTCTTTCCATGTTGAAAGCAATACATGAAACTATTCTTTCAGCTTGTGATAAAATGAGACCTAAAATAAAGGATCAAGATGCCAGCTTAGATGCACAAAGCCAAATTTTGACTTCAACCAAAGAACCAACAATGCAGAAGATGACAGAAGAAGTGGAACAATCAAATATTAAGACAGTGGACTCAATTGACCAACAAGTACAGCTGATGGAAAATCCAGACAAGGAAGTGACAACACTGAAAATGGAAATGACTTTCTATACAAATGAGAAGAAATTTGAGAAAGAGGAAGAACAGATTGAATTGAAGACAAATATATCAGAGCAAACATGGGGGACTGGAATAACAGGGTGACAATTTAATGAATACAAATGGGCTAGTCCTTCCAGAAAACTGGCAATCAGATGGTCTCCTTTAATTCAAATAACATATATAAGAATAGAGGGAGATTTATTTGATGATCTAAAATCGCTGATATGGAAGCCTCATTGGCAAAGGAAGAAAGCTAGAATAAGGTTGAAAAAATTGGGGTTTTGATTCATTAGAGGGGATTTTATATTGTCAATTAGAGGATTAAAGGGAGATGTTGAGATAAGTGGAATTTTGGTTATTAGATTTAAAATAGTTGGAAATCAGTTGAAAATAAGGATTAGATCTGTTTAATATTGAAAAATTAGATCTAAAAGGGAAAAGAAATTTAATTATCATGAATATGTTTGATTTATTGATTAACCCAGGCAATATATATAATGGTTTTGATTTATTAAAGGGGATATTGTATTATTAAGTAGATGATTTAATATGGTGGGAAATAGATAACTTTTAGGAAATAGAACAAGATTACATTCAAATAGATAAAATGTGTATTTTAGATATTATAGTTTGTTATGAAGTGAGATAAGGGAAATCTTGGTTACCCAAAGTCTGAAAATTATGGATATCAAAAGTTAAATTGGGATATTGGTAAGAAATTAAAAAATAAGTAAAAATTAATAACAGGATATGGATTGTTTATGAAGATTGAATGTAATTAAGATATGTATAAGCTAAAAAATTATTGATAAATATATAATGATGTTTTTATTGAGTTGATATAATTAGAAATGTACTAGCTTGAATACGAGACAGTAAATGTTAAGGGAAAAAAAGAAGAAATATCTGATGTTGTAACCTGAGATTTGCACTAAAGATTTTGTTATTGAACTATTTTTTTTAACAAGTTTTATTATTTTTTCCATTTTTTAAAACAGAGTGCTTAGGAAACAACGTGGAGATGGGGTAATCAATTATCCAAAATCAAAATCATACATATACAGGTCAGGTTAACTCCTTAAAGATTCCCTCTCTATTTCCCTCCATTAATATAACATATTCAAATTAATACATTTCTGAATAAAATTCAATCAATCCATAAAATTTTATCAATAACATTTTACCTATACAAGTCCAAATCCTGTTTTTAAGCTTTACTAAATTCCAATTACCATATTCCAATTTAGCCTTAATTAAGCATATTATTTACACTTCGGGTATCCCTAATTTCCCTCATTACATTACATAATAATTATAATATCTAAAATAAACATCTTATTTCAACAGTTACCTTCTTACATTTCCAAAATGTATTCTAAGTCTTATTCTAATACATCTTCATTTACTAATATCATATCTTCCATTGTCACAATCCATTTCCTTGTTTTCATTCCATTACAAAATGGTTATCATACCTAAAATGAACATTGTCCTCCAAAAAATACCTTCTTACCCTATTTCAAACATATATTCTATTTCTTGTCTTAATAGCTCCTCATTTAAAACCTTTTTCATTTCACCATTCCAAACTATAATCTAACCAATAATTTCATCTCAGTTATAAATCTAAATCCTAAACATTAAATCAGTCCAAAAACCTTAACTTTTCATCTCAGTTAGTATTAATTCAGTCCATATCTCTAAAAGACCTTTTTTACCCATCAAGTAAAGATTTAAATCCCATTTTTAAATCTAACTCTGGCTTTCTTTTTGTGCCAGGCCAGCTTCCATAAGAGGGCCTCTATATCAACAAATCTCAATGTTTTATTTATCATCAATTCAATCTGGTCGTACTTCTGTTCTCCTTCTTCTGCTATCATCTGAATAGCGTAGTCAATTTTGTCCAGTGTTATAGTTGTTGTTGGTTGTCCAAGTTATCATAGTTCTGATAGTAGATTCTACATAGTATTGAGTAGAATTCTCTTTGGTAATGATAGATTCCTCTTCTGTTGTTTTTTGACTTATAGAATAATCAGTTGAAGTCTGGAAATCAGTTTGAAATTTTGGGACCGAGACTTTTTCGTAGTTAAGTTGTGAATAAGATTCCTCCATCTCATCATGTTGTACATAATATTGAACACAGGCCTCTTTACTGTTGATCTGTTCCTCAGTTTGTAGTTCTGGGAAATCATCTTTAGTTTTCATCCTAAAATTCATTTGCTCACTAAGTTCCAAGATTTTTTCCAATATAAGATTGTAGTCAAGCTGTGGGTAAGATCCCTACATTTCCATGATGAAATAATCTTTTAGTCTTTTAGTGGAGGCTCAGAGCAGTATTTAATAACAATCAGCCCCTATCCACCTCCACACAGCTGTTTCAAATTCTTTATCTTTTCCCTTTTATGATAATTTGAAGGTCAAATCCAACATCAAAATCAAAGAGAAAGTACAATTGTAATGTCAACTTTTGCCACAAGATGTCGCCAGTAGACTATAAAATCTTTTTCCAGATATATAGGTTTTATCCAGTTAAAAGAGTAAAAGCAGTAAAAAAACAATATTGCCCAGTTTAATAGGTAAATAACATAATAAAATTCAATAAAAGAAATTTTTCGGGACCCCAGAGTATCCAGAAAAATAAAAATAGTTAATAAGAATTAATTTATAGTTTCTATTGTCCAAAACTTGTTTTCCCGAGTAAGCAAACGCTGCTCTATCAAATTGGGGAAATAATTCCAGAGGCTTTTCACAGGGAGATAGGGTAAAGAGAGGAAAGGAAAGGTCTCACCTGGATCTTCCACGGTGGTTCTTTAACGCTTAGATATTATTTTGACTTCGGCTGGTACAGCTAAGTGATCGGCCATGTTAATGGCCGATCTTTTCCCTGTCGGCCCAAAGAGCTGCCTCGGACCACGGAAGGTGCTGCCGCACCCTCTGCAGTCGACAAGAGTCCTCCTCAGCAGTGGTCGCCCCTCCAGGGCGACTTTCGACCCTGTCCAGGGTCTACCGGCGGAGGGAAACTGGCAGGCGAAGAGAGAAGAATCTCCCCTTGACCGCCAGTGCCGCGAACCGGAACCGGAACCGGAACTCAAGATTTTGTTATTGAACTATTGATTAACCCAGTCACCACATTGCTCAAATGGAAAATTGGAAAATTAATAAAATAATATTTTTAAAAAATCATAATAAAAAGTTTATTTCAGCATATAAAAAAACAAAAAAAATCAAGGTAAAAATTGGTCCACTAATGGGAGAAGATGGCAAGGAAGTGACTGGCAGCAGGGAGAAAGCAGAGCTGCTTAATTCTTTCCTTGCATCTGTCTTCATACAAAAAGAAGAAATAGCCCATTCTACAAAAGCCAGAACTGGGAAAGACAGACTAGGAATAAAAATTAAGATAGGCAAAAAAATGGTAACAGAACACCTCTCCACTTTAGATGTGTTCAAATCATCAGGACATGATGGATTACATCACAGAGCTCAGAAAGAACTGGCAGACATGATGTTGGAACCATTGAATCATATCTTTCAAAAATCCTGGAGCACCGGGGAACAAGCAGAGGACTATAATGAAGTAAGTAATGGGGTAGACCAAAGTTTCATTTTGGGCCCAGTACTCTTAAATATCTTTATAAATGATCCAGATGAGGGAATAGAAGGGGAACTCATCAAATTTTCAGACAACACTAAACTGGCAGGAATAGCCAACACCCCAGAAGACAAGCTGAAGATCTAAAAAGATCTTGACAGACTTGAACATTAGGCCTTATCTAAAAAAAGTAGCAATACCAGACTTATATACCCCTGCACAGTGCTTTGTAGCCCTCTCTGAGCAGTTTATACAGTCAGCATATTGCCCCCAACAATCTGGGTCCTCATTTTACTGACCTCAGAAGGATGGAAGGATGATTGAACCTTGAGCAAACTGCAGGCAGCCGGCAGTCAGCAGAAGTACTGTATCCTGAAATACTGCATTCTAACCACTGTACCACCATGGCTCAAAATGGAATTCAGTGTAGATAAACATAAGGTTTTTATACTTAGGCAAGAAAAACCAACTGTATAAGTATAGATTAAGTGAAACCTGGTTTAATGCCAATAACTGAGAATGAACTTGGAGTCCTAGTGGACAATCACTTAAGTATGAGCCAACAGTGTGTGGTAGCAGCCAAAAAAGCCAATGCAATCCTAGGCTGCATTAATAGAGGGATAGAATCAAGATCACATGAAATATTAGTATCGCTTTATAAAGCCTTAATAAGACCACATTGCATATTGCATCCAGTTTTATTACATCGGAATATAAAAAAGATGTTGAGATTCTGGAAAGAGTGCAGAGAAAAGTGACAAAGATGATTAGGAGGATGGAGACTAAAATGTATGAAGAATGGTTGCAGGAATTGGGAATGGCTAGTCTAGTGAAAAGATGGACTAGGGGTGACATGGTAGCAGTGTTCCAATATCTGAGGGGGTCAACCTATTTTTTCAAAGCACCAGGAGGCAAGACAAGGAACAATGGATGGAAACTGATCAAGGAGAGAAACAACCTAAAACTAGGAAGAAGCTTCCCAACAGTGAGGACAATTACCCGGTGGAGTGGCTTGCCTTCAGAAGTTGTGTGTGTTACATACCTAGTGGCATTTAAGAAGAGACTGGCTAATCATTTGTCTGAAATGGAATAGGGTCTCCTGTTCAAGCAGGGGGTTGGAGGTCCCTTCCAACTTTGTTACTCCATGTTCTAATTTTAAGGTCTATGAGAGAACTTAGTTTCTAATCTAATACACTTCTATATTAATAAAAATAAACATCCAAACATTGATATGATTGCTCATACCTACTAGGGTGCAACAGTTTATCATGTGCCACCATGCCCTACTAGCACACTTTCTGAACAAACTATGACACAGATGCTCAGTTTCAGGTAACTCAAACACCCAGCTTCACCTTGGGTCTCAAGACCATTTGCTCTGCAGATTAACAACAAGAGAAATAAACATGTTTTTCCCCTTCTAGTGCCAGGACAATTTCTTTCTTTTTTTTTGCATTTGTCAAAAGAACACTAATTGCTAATGTATTCCCTGTAGATTTCTACCCTCACAAATCTTCTGAAATCAAACTTGCTATAAAAAATATACTCTTAGTTCTCCCTCTAGGGTCAGGACATGATATCTTGCTTTGTCTTGCAAGAAGCAAATTCCTAGGTTTGCTGAGACTCAGCTGGCCATAGATTTCTCTTTGATCAAAGCCCAAACACAGGGAAGAGGAAACATGATTGATATAAATTTGCATTGAGGCCATCCAGCTGGCAAGGCAGTCTATATTTTGCTAAAGCTCTGGTGAGAATTTCCAGTGTTACCTGTAATTCAGCTTCTGCATAAACCTTCATTTCTGATATAGGAAGGAAGATAACAAGAATGACTGGGCTGCCTCTCTTCCTGCTGTTGCTCTTCTGGCTCCTGCCTCCAAATGCTGCTAGGAAGATGCAAACCATATGTGTGTTGAGGAATTATTTCCAGTCACAGGAAAGCTACTATAAGCCTGGTGATCTCATTATTGGTGGGAATTTTCACCTGGGAACCACTACTCTTGCCATTGTTCCAGACTTTCAAAACAACCCATTCCTGCTTTTTATGCCAAGTTTGTAAGTCTCATCTGGAGGAATATGATGTAGTTAATTGTTTAGAATAGAATAGAATAGAATAGAATAGAATAGAATAGAATAGAATAGAATAGAATAGAATAGAATAGAATAGAATAGAATAGAATAGAGCTGGAAGGGACCTTGGAGGTCTTCTAGTCCAGCCCCCTGCTCAAGCTTTGTTTACTTTGTTTTAAATTCAGGTACTCCTTTCAAAAATACCTGTGTAATTCAAATCCTTCTTTTTTTATCAATAAATAGCGAAACTCTTAAAATAGGTACAATTCTCTATACAGAAGTTTTCATCAGAAAGATGATAAATTACAAAAGTGAGAATGGACAACAGATTAGAAACTGTCCTGGCCTAGTGAAGAAGTTGAGTTATAATATTAATTTGGACAGAAATTCGTGGTAGGAAGCTCAAAGAGAAGCTCATTTTTTTCCCCAGTGTTCAGGAGTTGTATAAAACCCCCTCAGTTTTGGAATCAGCACTGCCGACAGTGTTTAATAAATAGATACTGGGACTCCCACTGAAGAAGCTGCTCCAAATTAAATTGGGTGTAAGTAGAGCAATGGGGAAAGGTTATAACCACTGGAGCAATGTGAAGAAGGAAAGGACCTTAGAGAGTATAAAATGCTCTGTAATATGAAAAGAGACATTTTCTCCTTTCTCACAAATCATCCAAGTATCATCAAGAAACGTCCTTCAAAAAGACTCAAACCAATGAAACTTGGGACTTCTGAGTCCAACCAACACCAAAAAAAGACAAGGCAAACTCCACCAGCCTGACCTCTCCTGAAAATTTCCCCAATGATTTTTCTCACTATAGACTCATACCAAAGAGCTACCAGCAGTTCCTGGCCTTGGTATTTGCAGTCAGAGAGATCAACAAGGACCTGGTTATCCTCCCCAATATCACACTTGGATTGCAAATCTCTGACAATCAACAGACTGAGAGAAGTATTTCCATAATCAGCCTCTCCCTGCTCTCCACACAAGGCCAAATGGTTCCAGGTTATCAGTGTGACAGGCAGGACACTCTGCTCTCTGTCATTGGAGGCTTCATCCCCATATCCTCAAGGCAGATGGCTTCCATTTTCAGCATCTTCAAGGTCCCACAGGTAAGAGGAATCCAATGATGGATACTCACACAGACAAACAAGAGAAGCACACACAGAAACAAAAGATGAAACCAAAGGTGTTTACTGGGGTACATCACAAATATGTGACTTAGAGAATCCACATGATAGTTGAATTTATTTTTGTGTTTTATATAACACTATAGAGGTAGATAATGAAATATTCCCTAAATGCTTACCTTGCCAAGAGGAATTCTTTATATAGGAGTTGCTTCCTAACTAACTAATACTTCATAAAAGTGTAGCTATCCTTTCAGTGCAGTTTATTTTCTGTATTAGATCAATGGTTGACTAGTGGGAGAATCAACCATACAATGGTGACCCCTAAAGTCAACATCAACCTTTACTTTGTCTTTGAAATAAGATTCTCACTTTCTCCAGCTCGGTGTTGGCTTTGAATTCTCGCAGAGAGAGAAAAGAGTTTATCCTTCCTTTTGCCAGATTAATCCCAAGGAATCTCCTCAGTATGTGGGCTTAGTCCAGCTGCTCCTCTATTTCCAGTGGAACTGGGTTGGGCTTGTGGCCAACGAAAATGACAATGGAGAACATTTCACCTCATCTATGATGCCAATGCTCAAGGAGAAGGAGATATGTGTGGCCTTCACTGAAATATTGAAAGCAGATAATTTTTTTCATAGAATGAATACATTTGTTCTTTTTTTAGAAAACTGTTGTAAAGCTGAAGTGATTATTCTCTTTGGAGACCCTCATACTAATGCAGATGTACAATCAGCTCTGCATTTTTACATAACACCCACAAAGTCACTGCCTCAGAAAGTTTGGATTCTAACTTCCCAATGGAAACATAATGTGGTGGCAGCTAAAGACACACTGGCAGTCATAAAACCCTTCCATGGGGCTTTGCAGTTAAGGGACCACACAGGGGATATCTTACAATTCAGCCATTTTCTCATGTCTTTAGACCCTTTGAACCCAGAAGGGGACATTTTTCTCCCACAGTGGTGGGAAAAGGTCTTTTACTGCAAGATGAACAAACCAGGAATGGTCCCTGGAAAGAAGAAAAAGCAATGTACAGGAAAGGAGAATTTTCAAAATGTGCCAACTCATATTTTTGAAACAAGCATGACAGGTGAAAGTTACAATATCTACAATGCCATTTTTGCTCTGGCACACGCATTACATGCAATGCATCTATCAGGAGATCGACCAACCACGATGAGGCTTGGAAAGATGATCTCAGATATCCAATCATGGCAGGTAATTTATGTGACATTTTATTTATTCCATAGAGCCTTTGAAAGAAGTTTCTTGTATGTATTCCTTGAATTACTGATTAAACATCTGTATGCTACTGTATCAGTACAACTCAGAACAGATTAGGGAAGGGATTATTTTAAAACAGTATAACAATATGAAATAAGTACAATTGAGCCCAAAATTTCCAATGCTAAACAAGGCAATTTTTAAGTGAGTTTTGACCCATTTTATGACATTTTTTGCCACAGTTGTTGAGCAAATTACTGCAATTGTTAAATCAATCATATGATCATTAAATGAATCTGGCTTCCCCCATTGACCTGCCTGTTGTAAGGCAGCTGGAAAGGCTACAAATGGGGATCATATGACCCGAGGACAATGCAAGTATTATAAATACATGCAAGTTGCCAAGTGCCCCAATTTTGATCATGTGACAATGAAGATGATTCAATGGTTATAAGTGTGATAACTGGTAATAAGTCACAAGGAGAGATACAATCTAGAACTAAGGAGAGATTTCCTGACAGTGAGAACAATGAACCAATAGAACAGCTTGTGGGTTCCATTAATTGTGGGTGCCCCATCACTGGAGATTCTTAAGAACAGACTGGACAGCAATTTGTCCAAATGGTATAGGGTTTCCTACTTGAGCAGGGAGTTGGACTAGAAGACCTCCGAGGTCCCTTCCAACTCTGTTATTATTTATAATGTTTGATTGAAATGGGGTAGAGGGGTGAAAAGAGAAGTAAACCAAACCAGTTACCCATAAGTTCAAGAGATGAAAGAGCTTCTTATAAGATCCTGAAAACCTTTCAGCAATTCCCTGAATTTCAGGAGGTGACCATTCCAAGGAGAATGTGTCATTGCAGAGCAAGATGACAATCTAGGTTGTGCAAGAAGCTTCAACAGCCTAGTTGAACTAGTGGGCATATTTGCAGAACCATCTCAGTTTCCCTCAATATGTAGCCTGAATCCAAGATCTAAAAAGACCTCAACTCAGTCTCTCTTAAGCTTGATTTATGTTTATGTGGCTTAGAGTCCTTTATGACTCCACATTATTTCTTTTGTTTGTCATTTGTTGTACTGCTAAACCTATTGTGTGAAAGCAGTTTTTGTCAAACTTGGCTTATAGAGTAAGATTCAAAGATGTCCTAGTGGGTCCTACTCTGAAATTTATGAGATTTTTCTTCATCAAAGACCACTCTAGATAATGAAATGATATAGATGCATTTGTCATTCACAAGACCTCTGGTCAAAATAAACATTTTAAAAATCTATGTCCCCAAGTATCACAGTAGAAAAACCATGCAAGGAAATTTGGAATATAGAATTAAAATCTTTGTATGTACCGTATTTTTCAGTCTATAAGCTGCACCTGTCAATGTTGCTAACATCGAATGTTTTTGCCTGACATTATATGTGGATGCAGACATTTACTATTTAGCCTGTGTATTACTTTAGAGCCACTATTAGATAGTATGGAGGGGGGGAGTGAAAGAATGTGCTTGGGAACTAGGTAGTCATAACAATATTTCAATGCTCAATAATAAAGAGAACCTTTTGTCATGTTGAGAAAAGAGTCAAATATTTTGTATTACCCTTGATTGGTCAGATCTTCATTAAAGAAACTCCTCTAGTGTCAATGCTGCTAACATCGAATGTTATGCTTCACATTATATATGGATGCAGACATTCACTATTTAACCTGTGTATTACTTTAACAGCCACTATTAGATAGTATGGGGGGGGAGGAAGTGAGAGAATGTGCTGAGAACTATTTAGCCATAACAATATTTCAGTAGAGCATCTTCGAAGCTGGATGAAATACGAGGAGATAAAATAAAGCGCGTTATGGAATGGGAGGGAAAGCTCACACTTTAAACTAATTGGAGAATGTGATTAATGACTGTCAAATGAGGGAGGGGAATGTGCTCAGATACTGTGGGAAGAATTAGGAGGGTTCAGATTTTGGCTTTGCTTATGTATGTGCCAGAGCTATGTTGCCATAAAAAGATTGCCTCATGCCTCATGTTTCTCTGAAAAGCCTCTTCCTTTGGAACCATAACAGCACCCTTGTATAAGACGCTCTGGCATGCGAGTTTCTCCGTGCCAATCAGCTGTTCGGTAGAGTGCCGAACAGCTGAACCGGCAACTCCAGAAGTTCGGCCAGCCGAAGATCTTGCCCACTCCCCCTTCCCGTTAGTGGCAAGCCCTGCACCTGCACCAGGCGGCATGGCAACCCACACAGGCATGCCCTGGGCTGTGGAGGTTACCATTATTTTTCCGTGTATAAGATGCTGCACTTGTATAAGACGCACCTGATTTTTGAACAGGGTATTTGCAGGAAAAAATACCATCTTATACACGCAAAAATACGGTAGGTATCTTTCTGGTATAGTTGGAATAGAAGAAGCCATCATACAATCATAAAGAAAAACTTTTGTAGTGCTGGAGAAGGAGTCAAATATTTGGTTTTACTCCTGATTGTTCAGATCTTCACCAAGCGAAAGTGTCTAGCTTTTCAGACATACATCCCATTTTCTAAGATGCTGACTATCGCAGAATAATAGAAGCCATGATGTCTCATTTGTGACTTTCTGGCTAGAATAGAATAGAATAGAATAGAATAGAATAGAATAGAATAGAATAGAATAGAATAGAATAGAATAGAATAACAGAGTTAGAAGGGACCTTGGAGGTCTTCTAGTCCAACCCCCTGCTTAGGCAGGAAACCCTATATGATTTCAGACAAATGGTTCTCCAATTTCTTCTTAAAAACTTCCAATGTTGGAGCATTCACAACGTCTGGAAGCAAGTTTTTTCACTAATTACTTGTTCTAACTGTCAGGAAATTTCTTCTTAGTTTCAGGTTGCTTCTCTCCTTGATTAGTTTCCATTGACCAAGTCGATGGAAATTCAACGAAGTAATTGGTTGATTACTTTAATTTCTGAAGGTCTCTTTTCTTTCAGATTCTTGCCTATTTGAGGAATGTCTGCTTCAACAACAGTGCTGGAGATGAAGTCTCCTTCTCAGAAAATGGACTTGGATCTGCTCAATATGATCTTCTCAATTGGGTTTTCCTCCCCAATCAATCTTTTATTCCCATGAAGGTTGGGCAAGTAAATCCTGAGGCTCCCCCAGGCCAAAATTTCATCATTAACTCTGATACAATCATCTGGGTCACAAAGGTGAGATGGAAGGAAATGTTGTAAATTTAAGAGAACATTCATTCTGCCCTGGGGTGCAGGATATCCTTCTAACTGAAAACAAATCTGTTGAATTACATGCAGACATTTGGTGAAAAATCTTCTTTGCATGTAACACAATTGAGGTCAGATATGTGGCAGGTTTACAAAGGTTTGGAATTGGAACCCAGAATGCAATTGGAGGAGACAACAACAATTTCCATGGACCATTCCTGTTCAGTTGGATCCTCATGAATCTTTTTTTAAACAAAGCTCAATGCTTTTTCCCCTTCCTTTCAAGACTCAGCTCCCAATTCCAATCTCCAGCATCCATTGATGGATCAGGAATGCTATTGGCCTGGATCCCTCAGGAGATTTCTTGTAGACCCTGGTGAACCATTTATTTTGAAGACATTCTGAACATGGGAAAAGAAATGTGGAAATCAATAATGAAGCTTGTTCATTTTTTAGGCCATCTCAACCATTTTTCTCTTTTAGCTGAACATAAAAATAGGAATATAGAATTAAAATAGGAATGTGGAAAAAAATTAATGAAGCACATTCATTGCTTAGATCATCTCAAGATGATCACCTCATTTCTCTTTTCTCTTTCAGAAGGTGCCGTTTGCCAGATGTGGCATGAAGAGATGCCAGGCAGGAGAGAGGAGAAGGGTTCCAGAGGGAAAGCAGGTTTGCTGCTACCAATGTGATCCTTGTCCAGAAGGGAGCATTTCTGATAAGACAGGTAGATCATACTTCAAATTTAGGTCTTCCATGATCAAGGAAACCATTCAGCAGATATTAATATATTTTCATATTAATTAATTTTTGATAGGATTGATATGCTTCAATAGTTCTCAGCAGAGCATCTAAACTCACCTTCCCCAACATTCCTGCTCCTAACCAATTTAATACAGGGTAATTTCAATAAATAATTTATGGGTACCCTACTAGCCTTTCTTCCCCTACTTTCTCATCCCATTGGAAGAACAGCTACCAATCTTTTCATAAAGAACAGGAGTGTGAAGTTCAAGCTTTAATTTTTATTACTTTGGTGGGTGCTTCTTTCTTCAGCACTACTAATTTCCCAGGAAATTGATAGACCTATAAGAAAAATAGGAGATTGATCTATTCATAATTACTAATCTTCCCCTGGAGGGAAAATAATCTGAATGGGCAGATTTGAGATACAAACAGAGTAGTTGATCCAGAACACTCTCAGTGCTTTCTTTTTTTTAAAAAATAAATTTTATTAGATTTTATAAGGGTAAAGGGGTTACATCAAAGTACTTAGGAACCACCGTGGAGGTGGGTATATTGAACATCCAAAAAAAAAAGAAAAACAATCACAAATATATAGCCCAAATCAATTCATTTAAAATTCCCTAATTCCCTCATTTAGTCTTGCATATTCAAATTAATACATTTCTATATAAGCTTCAAACAATCCTATCAAATATCACTCACATTTCAATTCTAAAAATCCAAGTCCTGTTTTTAAGCTTTACTAACTTACAATTACCATATTCCAATTGGCCTTAAATAGACATATTATTAACACTTTGGGTATCCTTTTTTTTTTTTAGATAGTAATTATATCTGGTATATTATTTCCGCAGTAATATTCTTATATTTTCTTCATTAATACCATTTCTTCTCTTGTCACCCATCCCTCTTGTTCTCCTTCTATTTCAAAATAATTATCTTAAAGTAAAAATATCAAACCAACAAATAAACAAATAAATTTCTATCTAATTTAAGTATATATTCTATCAGTTCATCTATATCTATAAAAATCTTTTTAAACCAGTAAATGAAGTTTACTTCTCCAGTAATTATCATGTCTAAAACAAAGTATTGTTACAAAGGGTATCCTCTTAGAAATTTCACGTGTTCCATTAGTTATTAACTCAGTCAAAGAATCAAAGCCTTTTTAAACCCATTAAATAAAGCTTTAAAATACATTTTTAAATCTAACTCTAGGTTTCCTTCTATGCCATAACGGTTTCCATAATAAAATTCCTGTATCATCAAACCACAATGCTAAAGGGTCCATATTCTTTAACGCTTCAAATTGGTCAAAGTTCTCTTTCCTTTCTTTTAGTAGTCTTTGGATGGTAAAAGCCGTTTTATTCCATGTTATATTTGCCAGTTGTTTATCCACCTTTTCACAATTTTCAATAACTTGTATCTGAGTATCAGTCTCTGTTGATGTTAATGCTTCAGACATCTCCGTTAAAATTATTCTTTGATCCTCAGGCTTCTCCATAGATTGCGTTTGGAGTTGTATAAAGTTAGTTTGTTCTTTGGTTTCCACAGTTTCTCTCAGTGTAGTTTCATAGTTGAGTTGTTGACATGGTTCCTCTTTAGGTTGTTCATATTGTTCACTAATCTCTTTAGCGCCAATCTGCTTCTTCTGCGCTGTCTTTCGGTCTGTAATTTGATCTGTCAAAGTTTGAAAATAAGATCTCATATCCTCTCTGGCTTCCAGAATTTTTTCCAATATGAGCTCATAGTCCAGCTGTGTGTTAGGTTCCATATCAGTAGTAAAAAGATTTTTTAATCTTTTAGGGAAGGCTCTATTTCGTAGAAATCAAACAAATGTTCACCTCCAATTTTCAATAGACCAGCTGCTAGTTATCTTATGCTTATCATCTTTTGAAGGTCATGGCTATTCCCAGCCATAAAAAAATATACATTTGCAGTACCACTTTTCGACACAAGATGTCCTCAGCAGCCCACAAAATCTTTCTTTTCTTTACAAATTAATAGATTTTTTATTTTGTGTTGAAAAAGATGAAAAAAGCCCTCTCCAAAATAATAGATGCGTAGTTACAACGATAATAATCAAAAATAAAATGTTTTCAGGTCCCCTCAGTATTCCAAAATTTAAATAGTCCATAAAAATTAACTGGTTGTTTTTTTTTGTTTTTTTTTTTCCAAAGCTGTTTTTCCCGAATGCCCAAATGCTGCTCCCTCACAGCAGGGAAGTAATTCAAACACAAAAGCTTTTGACAGGAGAGTAATTAGGGAAAGAAGGGGTAGGAAAGGTCTCACCCGGGTTCTCCACGGGGGTTCTTTACGCTTAGTTGTTCTTCTGGCTTTCAGCTGGTGCGACGAAGTGATCGTCCATTTTACTGGGCGATCTTTTCCTCCGACGGCCCTAAGGAGAAAGCTTGAACTGAGGAGAGCTGCCGCTCTTCCCCAGTCAAGCAGGAGCCTCCTCAAGCGGTGGTCGCCACTCTCAGTGCTTTCTTATCTCTGCATCTTTCTTTCATTTTTCCCTCCTGTAATCAATTTCCCTTTAAATCACTTTTGAAAGGGAAAAGAGATCTTTCTCCCTTACTCAATATACAGTTGCATGTCCTTTTCTCTCTCATTTTGTGATTCTTTCAGCCTAGAACAATGGACATTGTACACATAAATAAAATAGCAAGATGGCTTACAGCTCTTTGAGAATTCTGGGGGATTTCAGTATAAATTGAAAAAAAACACAGTTCATAATTTCTATCACTCTGAAATCTAGATTAGGCGTTGATATGCCCAGTGACTGGAGAGACCCTTTAATCCAGAGCAATCTGATCAAACACCTGGGGCTGAACAGAACCTACTCTCAGTGTCATCATGAAGGATAATTTGTCCTTTTTGATCCCCTATATAATACACATAGTTCATTCCATCACTAAGTCTGTGGGTTGGCCACAGCAGAAAGGAGACACTCATGTCACCCTGAAGGGAGGGATAATGCTCACAGCAGATGCCCCTGAAATCTTTAAACAAAGACTCTTGTTTTCAGATGCTTCCCACTGTGACCTCTGCCCAGAAGACCGATACCCCAACGAACACAAGAACCACTGCATTGCCAAGAGGATCCACTTCCTTGCCTATCAAGAGACCTTGGGATACACTTTATTATGTCTCACTCTTTTTCTCTCTATGATCACATTGGCAGTCCTGGTGATTTTCCTTAAACATCACGACACACCTATTGTCAAGGCCAACAACCGAGATCTCACCTACACCCTCCTGGTCTCCCTAATGCTCTGCTTCCTCTGCTCCTTCCTCTTCCTTGGTCAACCCAGGAAGCTCACCTGCCTCTTCCAACAATCTGCCTTTGCCATTCTCTTTTCCCTTGCAGTTTCTTCTGTGTTGGCAAAAACTGTCATGGTGGTTCTGGCCTTTATGGCCACCAAGCCGGGGAACAAGACAAGGAAACTCTTAGGAAAACCACTGATCAATTCCATTGTCTTAGCCTGTCCCCTGGTCCAAGCACTTCTTTGTGCCACTTGGCTGGTGACCTCTCCCCCATTTCCTAACTTGGACTTCCACTCCTTGGTAGGAGAAATCATCTTGGAATGTAATGAAGGCCCAGCTTCAAAGTTTTATGCTGTCCTTGCCTACCTGGCTTTCCTGGCCCTCGTCAGTTTCACAGTGGCCTTCATGGCCAGGAAATTACCTGACAGCTTTAATGAAGCCAAGTTCATCACTTTTAGCATGCTGGTCTTTTGCAGTGTTTGGATCACTTTCCTCCCTACCTACCTGAGCACCAAGGGAAAGTCCATGGTGGCTGTCGAGATCTTCTCCATCTTGTCTTCTGGGGCTGGTCTTTTGGTTTGTATCTTTTTCCCCAAATGCTACATTATCTTATTGAGACCTCATCTGAATTGTAGAGAAAATATAATGAAGCATAAAAATCACTGATTTATAAGGGATTTGGGAAGCCTGCCGATCATCAGCTCAGCATTCTAACCATGTGAGCCACCATGCTCCTTTAACTTTTCATTCTTTGTGAGAGCATCTGACCAGAAATATGGATCTGATCAAAAGTATAGTTTTAAAAACAGCTGTAGTTTGAAAATAGCAGTAGTTCATCCTTGGTAAGTGCTTATGTGATTGCAATTTTATATTTAGGATATCTGGTTTAGTTCAGTGTAGCACTTGTTTTCCATGGTACTCTTTTTAACAATAGCAATAGCACTTAGACTCATATAGCACTTCACAGTGCTTTATAGCCCTCTCTAAGTGGTTTACAGAGTCAGCATTTTGTTCCCCCAACAATCTGGCTCCTCATTTTACCTCCTCATTTAGACATAAATATGTTTTTTCCCTGTCTGGTGCACAAATAAAGTCTAATGCTATGTGGATATTGCTTTTCCTTGCAATTATCAAAAGAACAGTAATTCTCAATATATCCTGTGGATTTCTACCCACAACAATCTTCCAAGATAACACCTGTTTTAAACAGTGTGTTCTTAGTTCTCAAGGTGGGGTAGGACATGTCACCTTAGCATATCTTGGAAAGAAAGAGCTGCTCTTGTTTCATGTGTACAGTTTTTATAATTTGTAATAATAACAATCATTATCAACTCTTTTTGTTACTTTTTTAATTAAGTGTTGTACGCCACCCAGGATCACTGTCTTATAAGATGGGCAGCTAAAGAAAAATAAAATAAAATAAAATAAAATAATAAAATAAAATAGCAATCTTCAGCTGTTTCCTTGCTTTGTAGACCTTCCCAAGTCAAGGAAGCTGTTCACTAAATCATAAGATTAAGCTTTGTTTGTCATTTTGGGCAAGTTAGACATATTACTTATAATCAATGTTTTCAGAAGAAATCTTCAGGATATGGACCTAAATTGTCCTGCCCTCACAGTTTTGATTTTCCCCACTCTTGAGGAACATGGACTGGCCAGACCTGTCCTCCCACTTCTGAATACATAATAGTTCCAGGGCAGGAATTGGTTGGTCCCTGGTCTCCATTCCACTCCCATTCAATATCAGGTACCAATTGGAAAACTCCTCCTGATTGCTATCCTGGATGAGTGGTTTATTGTGGTTGGGAGCTCAAGTCTGAATTTTGGTCATCTGTGATATATTATTTCTTCTTTTAATACTGAAATCTCCGAGAGAAATTGATAGACTTTTGGGAGAAAGAAAAAAACAATCTATCTCTGTATGCCTGGTAACAATTTCCTTACACCCGCAAAAGAAAAATCTAACAGATTGATGGGAAAAATAAAGCACAGAACTGAACCCACACAACTCTCATTTACTGTATATTGTGCTCTGGGTCTTTCTTTCCCTTCCTTTCTTCCTAAAACCATTTTCCCCTGAGAATCACTTTTGATCAGGCTAAGGACACCTTCTCTCGTCCACCTCCCATTCCACATTTATATGTGTCTCCCTTGTTGTGATCTTCTTAGTAAACAGCAACAGATAATGTATTTCAGTGTTTCTCAATTTGTGTGAATTTCATTTGTGTGGACTTCAACTCCCAGAATTCCGCAGCCAGCATTCTGGTAGCTGAATCCAGACATTTGAAAAAATGCTGACATTGAGAAAAACTGATGTAGACAAAAATCAAACAGCAGGATTTGTGGCTGACAGATCAATTGGTATTCCAATATAAAATGAAAACCTCTAACCATAAACTTAATAGTATACTTAGAAGGCCATTGGAATTCAGCAGCTCCATGTCAAAGAACAACCCTTGAACCAAGGAAGATCTGCTCTTTCTGGTGAATCATGATATTCTTTTACTGTCTTTTCGAGTTGTGCCCTGTAGAAAGGAATCACATCTGAGGCAAACTGTGGGAGACAGAGATTGTCCTCAGGGCAAATGCAACTGAAAAAGTTAGATGAAGATTCTTGATTTTAGATGCAGCTCACTGTGACCACTGCCCAGAAGACTAATACCCCAATAAGGATAACGATCGCTGCATTGCAAAGAAGTTCCTTTCTTATCAAGATGCCCTGGGATACGCTTTAGCTGATTTCCCTGAACAATCAAGGGAAATTAGGAGGAATTAAGAAGGCATTCAAGGTGGGCTAGATTTAGATTTATTGCAGGGGTGCAGGGACTCATGACTTATGATGCATTTGACTCCTCCCTCGGGCTCAACTTGGTCATCTCCTACATTTATTATTTCACAGAGGACATTTTCTCATTGTGTTCCTTTTAATGGAAACTTTTAACATGTTATTGTTTTACAGTATTGCATTTACTATAAAGGTATTAGAAATTGCCACTCTAGGAAAAGTTCAAACTGCAGAGGGTGGGGACTGAAAAATGATGCAGGGCAAAATAGTGGGTCTGAGACAAGCTCTGGATTATCCTTAGGAAATCCTACACTAGTCAGAGTGATAGATTAGACCACTGAAAAAAGAAAAAAATAAGAGATTCCAGAAGAAGCCAGCATGGTCACATAAAGAACTCTATCATAAACTGAAAGACAAAAAGGATAAGTATAAAAGATGGAAAGAGGGATGCATAAGTAAGTCAGAACACCAGCAAATAGCCACAATCTGCAAAAATGAAGTTATGAAAGCTAAGGCTCAGAATGAACTAAGACTTGCAACGAATGTCAAAAATCATAATAAAAAGTTTATTTCAACATATAAAAAAACAAAAAAAATCAAGGTAAAAATTGGTTCACTAATGGGAGAAGATGGTAAGGAAGTGACTGGCAGCAGAGAGAAAGCAGAGCTGCTTAATTCTTTCCTTGCATCTATCTTCATACAAAAAGAATAGCCCATCCTACAAAAACCAGAACTGTGAAAGACAGACTAGGAATACAAATTAAGACAGGCAAGAAAATGGTAACAGAACACCTCTCCACTTTAGATAGGTTCAAATTACCAGGACATGATGGATTACATCACAGAGCTCAGAAAGAACTGGCAGACATGATGTTGGAACCATTGAATCATATCTTTCAAAGATCCTGGAGCACCGGGGAACAAGCAGAGGACTATAATGAAGTAAGTAATGGGGTAGACCAAAGTTTCATTTTGGGCCCAGTACTCTTAAATATCTTCATAAATGATCCAGATGAGGGGGATCATAGAAGGGGAACTCATCAAATTTTCAGACAACACTAAGCTGGCAGGAATAGCCAACACCCCAGAAGACAAGCTGAAGATCTAAAAAGATCTTGACAGACTTGAACATTAGGCCCTATCTAAAAAAGTAGCAATGCCAGACTTATATACCCCTGCACAGTGCTTTATAGCCCTCTCTGAGCAGTTTATACAGTCAGCATATTGCCCCCAACAATCTGGGTCCTCATTTCACTGACCTCAGAAGGATGGAACGATGAGTGAACCTTGAGCAAACTGCAGGCAGCCGGCAGTCAGCAGAAGTACTGTATCCTGAAATACTGCATTCTAACCACTGTACCACCATGGCTCAAAATGGAATTCAGTGTAGATAAACATAAGGTTTTTATACTTAGGCAGGAAAAACCAACTTTATAGGTATAGATTAAGTGAAACCTGGTTTAATGCCAATAACTGAGAGAAGGATCTTGGAGTCGTAGTGGACAATCACTTAAGTATGAGCCAACAGTGTGTGGTAGCAGCCAAAAAAGCCAATGCAATCCTAGGCTGCATTAATAGAGGGATAGAATCAAGATCACATGAAATATTAGTATCGCTTTATAAAGCCTTAATAAGACCACATTGCATATTGCATCCAGTTTTATTACATCGGAATATAAAAAAGATGTTGAGATTCTGGAAAGAGTGCAGAGAAAAGTGACAAAGATGATTAGGAGGATGGAGACTAAAACGTATGAAGAATGGTTGCAGGAATTGGGAATGGCTAGTCTAGTGAAAAGATGGACTAGGGGTGACATGGTAGCAGTGTTCCAATATCTGAGGGGGTCAACCTATTTTTCCAAAGCACCAGGAGGCAAGACAAGGAACAATGGATGGAAACTGATCAAGGAGAGAAGCAACCTAAAACTAGGAAGAAGCTTCCTAACAGTGAGGACAATTACCCGGTGGAGTGGCTTGCCTTCAGAAGTTGTGTGTGTTACATACCTAGTGGCATTTAAGAAGAGACTGGCTAATCATTTGTCTGAAATGGAATAGGGTCTCCTGTTCAAGCAGGGGGTTGGAGGTCCCTTCCAACTCTGTTACTCCATGTTCTAATTTTAAGGTCTATGAGAGAACTTAGTTTCTAATCTAATACACTTCTATATCAATAAAAATAAACATCCAAACATTGATATGATTGCTCATACCTACTAGGGTACAACAGTTTATCATGTGCCACCATGCCCTACTAGCACACTTTCTGAACAAACTATGACACAGATGCTCAGTTTCAGGTAACTCAAACACCCAGCTTCACCTTGGGTCTCAAGACCATTTGCTCTGCAGATTAACAACAAGAGAAATAAACATGTTTTTCCCCTTCTAGTGCCAGGACAATTTCTTTCTTTTTTTTTGCATTTGTCAAAAGAACACTAATTGCTAATGTATTCCCTGTAGATTTCTACCCTCACAAATCTTCTGAAATCAAACTTGCTATAAAAATATATACTCTTAGTTCTCCCTCTAGGGTCAGGACATGATATCTTGCTTTGTCTTGCAAGAAGCAAATTCCTAAGTTTGCTGAGACTCAGCTGGCCATAGATTTCTCTTTGATCAAAGCCCAAACACAGGGAAGAGGAAACATGATTGATATAAATTTGCATTGAGGCCATCCAGCTGGCAAGGCAGTCTGTATTTTGCTAAAGCTCTGGTGAGAATTTCAAGTGCTACCTGTAATTCAGCTTCTGCATAACCCTTCATTTCTGATGTAGGAAGGAAGGTAACAAGAATGACTGGGCTGCCTCTCTTCCTGCTGTTGCTCTTCTGGCTCCTGCCTCCAAATGCTGCTAGGAAGATGCAAACCATATGTGTGTTGAGGAATTATTTCCAGGCACAGGAAAGCTACTATAAGCCTGGTGATCTCATTATTGGTGGGAATTTTCACCTGGGAACCTCTGCTCTTGCCATTGTTCCAGACTTTCAAAAAGACCCATTACTGCTTTTTATGCCAAGTTTGTAAGTCTCACCTGGAGGGATATGATGTAGTTAATTGTGTAGAATAGAATAGAATAGAATAGAATAGAATAGAATAGAATAGAATAGAATAGAATAGAATAGAATAGAATAGAATAGAATAGAATAGAAGTGGAAGGGACTTTGGAGGTCTTCTAGTCCAGCCCCCTGCTCAAGCTTTGTTTGCTTTTTTTAAAATCCAGGTACTCCTTTAAAAAATACCTGTGTAGTTCAAATCCTTCTTTTTTTCCTCAGTAAATAGCGAAACTCTTCAAATAGGTACAATTCTCTATACAGAGGTTTTCATCAGAAAGATGATAAATAACAAAAGTGAGAAGGGACAACAGATTAGAAACTGTCTTGGCCTAGTGAAGAAGTTGAGTTATAATATTAATTTGGACAGAGGTTCGTGGTGGGAAGCTCAAGGAGAAGCTCATTTTTTTCCCAGTGTTCAGGAGTTGTATAAAACCCCCTCAGTTTTGGAATCAGTGCTGCTGACAGTGTTTAATAAATAGATGCTGGAACTCACACTGAAAAAGTTGCTCCAAGAGAGCACCAAATTAATTTGGGTGCTTGTAGAGCAATGGGGAAGGATTATAACCACTGGAGCAATGTGAAGAAGGAAAGGACCTTAGAGAGTATAAAATGCTGTGTGATACGAAAAGAGACATTTTCTCCTTTCTCACAAAGTCATCCAAGTATGATCAAGAAATGTCGTTCAAAAAGACTCAAACCAATGAAACTTGGGACTTCTGAGTCCAACCAACATCAAAAAAAGACAAGGCAAACTCCACCAACCTGACCTTTCCTAAAAATTTCCCCAATGATTTTTCTCACTATAGTCTCATACCAAAGAGCTACCAGCAGTTCCTGGCCTTGGTATTTGCAGTCAGAGAGATCAGCAAGGACCTGGTTATCCTCCCCAATATCACACTTGGATTGCAAATCTCTGACAATCAACAGACTGAGAGAAGTATTTCCATAATCAGCCTCTCCCTGCTCTCCGAACGAGGCCAAATGGTTCCAGGTTATCAGTGTAACAAGCAGGACATAATGCTCTCTGTCATTGGAGGCTTCATCCCCAAATCCTCAAGGCAGATGGCTTCCATCTTCAGCATCTTCAAGGTCCCACAGGTAAGGGGAATCCAATGATGGATACTCACACAGACAAACAAGAGAAGCACACACAGAAACCAAAGATGAAACCAAAGGTGTTTACTGGGGCACATCACAAATATGTGACTTAGAGAATCCACATGATAGTTGAATTTATTTTTGTGTTTGATGTGTCAAGATTAATTTTTACACGATAGAGATAGATAATGAGATATTTCCTAAATGCTGAGCATGCCAAGAGGAATTCTTTATACAGGAATTGTTTCCTAACTAACTGACTAATACTACATAAAAGTGTAGCCACCCTTTCAGTGCAGTTTATTCTCTGTATCTGGTTGATGGTTTGTGTCCTTGTCTTCGGACTTGTCACAATCAGGCAAAATATGTAACTTGTGGCTCTTCCTAAGAAAAGAGGAAACTTAAGCTTGCCACTCAGAGTGAGTCAGGCTGACTAGTGGAGCAATCAACCATATAATGGTGACTCCTAAAATTACCATAAAACTGTACTTTTTCGTTGAAAAAAAAATCTTGCTTTCTCCAGCTCGGTGTTGGCTTTGAGTTCTCTCAAGAAGACAGGACCATTTATCCTTCCTTCTTCCAGGTTAATTCTAAGGAATTCCCTCAGTATGTGGGTTTAGTTCAACTGCTCCTGTATTTCCAGTGGAATTGGGTTGGGCTTGTGGCTAACAAAGATGACAGTGGAGAACGTTTCATCTCATCTCTGATGCCAATGCTCAAGGAGAAGGAGATTTGTGTGGCCTTCACTGAAATATTGAAATCAAATAATTATCTTGATATATGGAATCAATTTGTTCCTTTTTTACAAAACTGTTGTAAAGCTGAAGTGATTATTCTCTTTGGAGACCCTCATACTAATGCATATGTACAGTCAGCTCTGCATTTTTACATAACGTCCTCCAAGTCACTGCCTCAGAAAGTTTGGATCCTAACTTCCCAATGGAAACATAATGAGGGGTCATTTAAAGCCACATTGCCAGTTATAAAGCCCTTCCATGGGGCTTTGCAGTTAAAGGACCACACAGGGGATATCTTACAATTCAGCCATTTTCTCATGTCTTTAGACCCTTTGAACCCAGAAGGGGACATTTTTCTCCAACAGTGGTGGGAAAAGATCTTTTACTGCAAGATGCACAAACCAGGAATGGTCCTTGGAAAGAAGAAAAAGCTATGTATAGGAAAGGAGAATGTTCAAAATGTACCAACTCATATTTTTGAAACAAGCATGACAGGTGAAAGTTACAATATCTACAATGCCATTTTTGCTCTGGCATACGCATTACATGCAATGCATCTATCAGGAGCTCAACCAACCATAATGAGGCTTGGAAAGAAGATATCAGATATCCAATCATGGCAGGTAATATATGTGACTTTTTATTTATTCCATAGAGCCTTTGGAAGAAAGTTTCCTGTATGTATTCCTTGAATTACTGATTAAACATCTGTATGCTACTGTATCAGTACAACTCAGTTCAACCAAGTAATTGGTGGTTTACTTTAATTTCTGAAGGTCTCTTTTCTTTCAGATCCTTGCCTATTTGAGGAATGTCCACTTCAACAACAGTGCTGGAGATCAAGTCTCCTTCTCAGAAAATGGACTCGGATCTGCTCGATATGATATTCTCAATTGGGTTTTCCTCCCCAACCAATCTTTTGTCCATGTGAAAGTTGGACAAATAGATCCTGGGGCTTCTCCAGGTCAAAATTTCATCATTAACTCTGATGCAATCATCTGGACCACAAAGGTGAGATGGAAGGAAATGCTGTAAATTTAGGGGAACATTTATTCTCCCCTGGGGATGCAGAATATCCTTCCAACTGGAAACAACATTATTGAATTACATGCAGATATTTGGTGAAAAACCTTCTTTGTGTGTGTGAGAAACAAAAATATTGGCTATTGTTGTTATATGCAAGTTTTAAGCTCAGGTGAACTAAATCAGACCTCATGGAAAAAATATTGAACCGAGGTCTATGCTATACTCAGTTTTACAATACGAAGGAGCTATCTGTAATCAAAATTGTAACTATACTTTATTTAATATCATTTTGCTAAGCTTGCTTGTTTCAAATATATTTAGAACATAAGGACTGGAACTGTGAGAAATGGGGAACTGAAAGTAGCTGATGGGTGCGAGTTCGGATGTACACGGCTATGTGGAAAGTTATGATCAGCAGAAAGTTTGAAGTAAATGCAGGGTTGGTGACCAATGGCACTACATCCACATGGAGAGAAGTAAGCAGTGGGGTACTACAACGTTCACGTCTTAGGCCCGGTACTCTTCAACATCTTCATAAATGACTTAGACGAAGGAATTGAAGGGGAACTAATCAAATTTACAGATGACGCCAAACTGTCAGGAGTAGCCAACATAGCAGAAGACAAACTCAGGATCCAAAAAGATCTTGACAAACTTGAACAATGGACCCTATCCAACAAAATGAGTTTCAGTGTGAAGAAAAGCAAAGTCTTACACTTAGGCAGGAAAAACCAAAGGAACAAATATAGATTGGGCGAGACCTGGCTTAAAAACAGTAACTGTGAGAGGGATCTTGGAGTCTTAGTGGATGATCACTTAACTATGAGCCAGCAGTGTGCAGCAGCAACCAAAAAGCTAATACAATCCTGGGTTGCATAGAGACATAGAATCAAGATCACGTGAAGTATTAGTACCACTTTATAAAGCTCTAGTAAGACCACACCTCGAATACTGCAGCCAATTTTTTTTTTTAAATAATTTTTATTGAATACAAAAAAAAGAAAAAAAAGATTAAAAAACATTGAACATAGTGTATCATCTTTGACATACATCTTTGTCTAGACATTCCGTATTATACATATACTTTATACATTTCAGATATTCTTCCTCTATTTACATCCCTTCTAATGACCTTCCTTCTTTTTTTTCCTTCCATTTGTAAAATTTATTCCAGCTTAAATAGTATTCTGTTTCCTCCTGATTTTTTAATTCTTTAGTCATCTTATCCAATTCTGCGCAATACAAAATTTTCCTTATTAACGCATCTCCACTAGGCACTTCATTTGTTTTCCAATTTTGGGCAAACAAAATTCTTGCCGCCGTTATTACATGAATAATTAGGTATATATCATCTTTGTTTATATTTTTTTCTAATATGCCAAGTAGTAGCATCTCTGGTTTATATTGAGTTTTTTGACCCGTCATTTCTGTTATCCAATTCCAAACCCTCTGCCAATAAACCTGTACCTCTTTGCAAGCCCACCAAACATGAAAAAAGTACCCTTTTCCCTTTTACACTTCCAACAAAGTGGTGAGTAGCCACTATACATTTTTGCGAGCCTAGCCGGTGGCAGGTGCCATCTAAAGAGCATCTTATAGAGATTTTCCTTATAAGTTGTTGCCAATGTAGTTTTGCAATTATGTTCCCAGATTTGCTGCCATTGGTCCAGGTTTATAGCGTGCCCCAAATCTATTGCCCAGGTAACCATTGTTTCTTTAACTTGTTCTTCAAATAATTTATATTCTAACATATATTTATATATTTTTTTATTTGTTTTTTCTCCGAGCCTAATAATATTTTATCAAGCCCCGTATCTTGTCTATTAATTCCCCATTCTTTCTTGTCTTTCACATATCTTGCTTGTATCTGAAGGTAAGACCACCATTCCAAAGCAATCCCCTGTTGTCTCAACTCTTGCCTTTGCTTTAGATATCCTTCCTCTGACAGGATATCTTTGTATATGATAACCCTATCTTGCCTATAAAGGTTGGGGTATATAACTGCTTCTAATGGTGAGAACCAGCCTGGGAGTTTTGTATAGTATTGGCATTTAACTATATTCCAGCTTTTTATTAGTTCTTGCCGGACTTTATGCCTCAGGAAGTATTGATGGTTCCTGCTTTTATCTGTCCATAGGTGGGCATGCCAGCCCTGCTGGAGATCGTGCCCCTCTAATAGTAAACATCTTTTATTTTCCAATGTTATCCAATCCCTGATCCACGTCAGGGCCGCAGCTTGATAGTATAACTCCCAATCTGGGAAGCCTAATCCCCCTCTCTCTTTAGCATCCTGTAGAGACTTTTGCTTTATCCTCGCCTTCCTTCCTTGCCACACAAAATCTAAAGTTAACTTATTCAACTCTTTAAAGAATTTTTTATCTAATTGGATTGGAATATTTTGGAATAGAAAGATAATTTTGGGTAAAATATTCATTTTCACCGCTGAGATTCTTCCTAGAAACGAAAGATGTAGATTTCTCCAGCGGTCTAGGTCAACTTTTATACGTTTAACTAATTTTCCGTAGTTATCCTCTCTAATTGATGAGCAACGTGCTGACATAACAATGCCCAAATATTTTATTTTAGTAACTACTTGTATTCCTAATTTTTCCCCAAGATTTTCTTTTTGCGTGTTAGTCATATTTTTTGCTATGATCTTTGTTTTATTTCTATTTATTTTCAAGCCTGCCACCTCTCCATATTCCTCCAATAGTTCAAAAAGCTTCTGACCTGATTGCACGGGATCTTCCAATATAAATACTAAATCATTGGCATATGCTTGGAGTTTATATTTTTCCTTTTTAATCTCAAGCACTTTAATTTGCTCTTCTTGCCTTACAGTCCTAGCTAAAATCTCCAATGTATATATAAACAATAATGGCGAGAGAGGACACCCTTGTCTTGTACCTTTCTGAATATTGAATTTATTGGTGGCCTCACCGTTTATTATAATCTGGGCATTCTGTTCGGAATATATTGCAGCTATAACATTTAAAAAATTTTCTCCAACATCCATTAATTTCAGTTGATGGATCAGAAATAGCCAATTAACATTATCAAATGCCTTCTGTGCGTCCAAAAATAAGAGTGCCATTTGGCAATCGCTATGTAATTCGTAGTATTCCAATATGTCTAAAATTGTCCTTATATTCCGCTTAGTCTGCCTATTTGGGAGGAAACCATTTTGGTCAATATGTATGAAGTCAATTAAATAATTTTTAAATCTCTCTGCCATTATTGATGCAAAGATCTTATAATCGACGTTTAGTAGGGAGATAGGCCTATAATTTTGTATCTGTGTTCTTTCTACATCTTCTTTTGGTATTAATACTATATTTGCCTCTAACCAGGATTTAGGTATTTTCGCCTCAGTTAAAACGTCGTTGAAAACTTCTAATAGGTGTTGATTAAGTACATTTTGGTGTTCTTTATATAATTCCGCTGGTATTCCATCTGGGCCGGCCGCTTTATTAATTTTTTGTTTACTTATAGCCGTAGTTATTTCAATCATACTTATTTCCTCATTTAACATTATTTTTTTTCCCTCTGGTATCTTCGGTGTATCTGTCTTTTCCAAATAGTCTATTATCTTTTCTACACTTTGTCCCTCACTCCTCTTATATAAGTTTTCATAATATCTTTGAGCAATTCCCCTTTTAATTATCTCATCATGTTGAATCTCTCCTTCCTCATCTTGCAAATTAACAATCTGTTGCTTCTCTTTCTGCCTTCTCAGTTTATACGCCAACCATCTTCCAGGTTTATTCGCGTATTCAAAATTATTTTGCTTGGCAGCCTTAAGTTGTTGTGCTAACTTTTCCGAGTCTTCTATACAAAGTTTATGTTTAATTAATTCCATTTTACTTTTCAAACTTTTATTATTTAGGTCACCCTGATATTGTGTTTCAGCCTGCTTATATTCTTCTTCCAGTCTTATCCTGTGTTGTTTTTTCCCCTTATTTCTCTTGGCCATATATGAGATTGCATGTATGCTTTAGCTGTATCCCAAGTATTCTGCAAAGATGTATCCCCATTTTTATTCGTTTGAAAGAAAAAGTGCATTTCTTTCTCCATCTTTTCCTTAAACTCTTTTTCTCTAAGAATCACTCTTTGAAGAGTCCATCTTGGCCAGCTCCTTTGCCCTTTCCAGCAAAAACTTATAGGATTATGGTCCGCCCAAAGACTAGGTTCTATATTAATTCCTTGAATTTCCGAATCTAATTTTTTTGAAAGCCATAACATATCAATCCTGGTCCACGAGTTATGTCTATTAGAGTAAAATGTATATTCCCTTTTGTCTATATTTCTTTCCCTCCAAGCATCTTGCAAGTTAAGGTCTGCAGCCAATTTTGATCACCATATCACTAAAAAGATGTTGAGAGTTTGGGAAAAAATTCAGAGAAGAGCAACTAAAATGATCAAAGGCCTGGAGACCAAACCATACAAAGAACAGCTGCGGAACTCGGGTTTGGCTAGTCTAAAGAAAAGAAGAAATAGGGGAGAGATGATAGCAGTGTTCCAGTATCTGAGGGGCTGCCACAAGGAAGAGGGGGTCAGGTTGTTCATCAGAGCACCAGAGGGAAGGACGAGAAACAATGGTTGGAAACTGATGAAAGAGAGAAGCAACCTGGAATTAAGGAGAAACTTCTGGACAGTGAGGACAATCAACCACTGGAACAGTTTACCCCCATTACTGGAATTTTTTAAGAAGAGACTGGACATTTACCTGCCTGAGATAGTATAGGTTCTCCTGCTTGAGCAGGGGACTGGACTAGAAGACCTCCAAGGCCCCTTCCAGATTCTATTCTATTCTATTCTATTCTATTCTATTCTATTCTATTCTATTCTATTCTATTCTATTCTATTCTATTCTATTCTATTCTATTCCATTCCATTCCATTCCATTCCATTCCATTCCATTCCATTCCATTCCATTCCATTCCATTCTATTCTATTCTATTCTATTCTAGATTAAGTCTGGACATGGTTCGAGGCCACTTGGCACTCGCTGTCACTGCTATGACTGCTAATCCAAAGCTGGTCCTCATTGCAATGGGTATAAGTATATATGTTAGGGGTCCCCAACCCCCGGTCTATAGACTGGCAGCAGTCCACAGCATGCCAACAAATGGGCCGCACAAAAAAGCAAAGCTCCATCTTCGGGATGTAGGCAGTATTGAAAAACACACCCCCTCTGGTCCATGGAAAAATCTTTCTCCATGGCACCAGCCCAAAGGTTTGGGGGCCTCTGATGTATGTGATTGCTTTGTGTTCTAAATTTCAATAAATAAACCTCTGATTCCTAAAGTGAGATGTTTGTAATGTGCTGTCTTGTGTCCTTTAATGGATTTTTTCCACAACACATGTAACACAATTGAGGACAGATACATGGAAAGTCTACAAAGATTTGGGGTTGGAAAGAACTTCTGCTTGAAACCCAGGATGCAATTGGAGGAGACAAGAACAATTTCCGTGGACTATTCCTGTTCCGTTGGATCCTCATGAATCTTTTTTTGAACAAAGCTCAATCCTTTTTTCCCTTTCTTTCAAGACTGAGCTCCCAGTTCCAATCTCCAGTGTCCAGAGATGGGTCAGGAATGCTACTGACCTGAATCCCTCAGGAGGTGTTCCTGGTTTCTTGTAGACCATGGTGAACTATTTATTTTGAAGACATTCTCAACATGAAAAAAGAAATGTGGAAATCAATAATGAAGCATGTTCATTACTTAGGCCATCTCAACCATTTCTCTTTTCTCTTTTAGAAGGTGCCCTTTGCCAGGTGTGGCATGGAGAGGTGCCATGCAGGAGAGAGGAGAAGAATTCCAGAGGGTGAGCAGATCTGCTGCTACCAATGTGATCCTTGTCCAGAAGGGAGCATTTCTGATCAGACAGGTAGATCATGCTTCAAATTTAGGTTTGCACAATCAAGGAAACCATTCAGTAGATATTAATATGTTTTCATATTAATTATTTTTTGGTAGGATGAACATGCTTCAAAGTATTCATAGTTCTCAGCAGAGCATCTTAGCTTATGGAACTAAACTCACCTTCCCCCTCAGGCCAACTTTCCTGCTCCTAACCAATTTAATGCAGGGTAATTTCGGTAAACAACTTACGGGTATCCTACTAGCCTTTCTTCCTCTACTTTCTCATTCCATTGGAAGAACAGCTACAAATCTTTTCATAAAGGACAGGAGTGTGAGGTTCAAGCTTTAATTTTTCTTACTTAGGTAGGTGCTTCTTTCTTTAGTACTACTATTCTCCCAGGAAATTGATGGACCTATAGGAAAAATAGGAGATTGATCTATTCATATCTACTAACCTTCCCCTGGAGGGAAAATTATCTGAATGGACAGAGGTACAAACAGAGAAGGTGATCCAGAAAACTCTCAGTGCTGTCTTTTCTCTGCATCTGTCTTTCCTTTCTCCTTCACAAAGACTCTTGATTTCAGATGCTTCCCACTGTGACCTCTGCCCAGAAGACCGATACCCCAACGAACACAAGAAACACTGCATTGCCAAGAGGATCCACTTCCTTGCCTATCAAGAGACCTTGGGATACACTTTATTATGTCTCACTCTTTTTCTCTCTATGATCACATTGGCAGTCCTGGTGATTTTCCTTAAACATCATGACACACCTATTGTCAAGGCCAACAACCGAGATCTCACCTACATCCTCCTGGTCTCCCTAATGCTCTGCTTCCTCTGCTCCTTCCTCTTCCTTGGTCGACCCAGAAAGCTCACCTGCCTCTTCCAACAATCTGCCTTTGCCATTCTCTTTTCCCTTGCAGTTTCTTCTGTGTTGGCAAAAACTGTCATGGTGGTTCTGGCCTTTATGGCCAGCAAGCCAGGGAACCAGACAAGGAAACTCTTAGGAAAACCACTGGCCAACTCCATTGTTTTAGCCTGTCCCCTGGTCCAAGCAGTTCTTTGTGCCATTTGGCTGGCAACCTCTCCCCCATTTCCTAACTTGGACTTCCACTCCTTGGTAGGAGAAATCATCTTGGAATGTAATGAAGGCCCAGCTTCAAAGTTTTATGCTGTCCTTGCCTACCTGGCTTTCCTGGCCCTCATCAGTTTCACAGTGGCCTTTATGGCCAGGAAATTACCTGACAGCTTTAATGAAGCCAAGTTCATCACTTTTAGCATGCTGGTCTTTTGCAGCGTTTGGATCACTTTCCTCCCTACCTACCTGAGCACCAAGGGAAAGTCCATGGTGGCTGTCGAGATCTTCTCCATCTTGTCTTCTGGGGCTGGTCTTTTGGTTTGTATCTTTTCCCCCAAATGCTACATTATCTTATTGAGACCTCATCTGAATTGTAGAGAAAACATAATGAAGCATAAAAATCACTGATTTATAAGGGACTTGGGAACCAGGTCTTGAAAGCAAGCCTGCCGATCATCAGCCCAGCATTCTAATCATGTGAGCCACCATGCTCCTTTAATTTTTCATTCTTTGTGAGAGCATCTGACCAGAAATATGCATCTGATCAAAAGTATAGTTTTTAAAAAAGCTGTAGTTTTTAGCAATAGTAATAGCACTTAGACTCATATACCACTTCACAGTGCTTTACAGCCCTCTCTAAGTGGTTTACAGACTCAGCATTTTGTTCCCCCAACAATCTGGCTCCTCATTTTACCAACCTCGGAAGGACGGAAGGCTGAGTCAACCTTGAGATGGTGAGACTCGAACTGCTGAACTGCTGACAGCCAGCAGTCAGCAGGAGTAGCGTGCAGTACTGCATTCTAACCACTGTGCCACCATGGCTGAAATTTGGATATGATCCTATTCTGTATGCAGATTGCTAGTTTACATGGACAGATTGCTTGTCTCCAATCTTTAGCTTGTGCTCTTCAGGCATAAATTGACAGGAGTCAGTGCTCAGTGGACACTGATAAAATCTGCCGTTTTGGAGAGCCAAGAGAGCCATTCTAGGTGCAAACCATAGCAAACCTTTCAAAAATGGGCTTTAATAGGTTGATTAAGTTTGATCAGTGTCATCGTGGGTAGTGACCTCAAACAGGGAAGGCCTCATGGAAGTACCCTCCGACCAACACTGACTGGAACCTACTTCAGAGAAAGGAGATAACCACATAACACTATGAACTAATTCTTATTATCCCAGCCAGGCCAGAGACATACCACATTTCACAACGCAAACACAAAATATACTTTCCAAGAAAAACAAGTTTTCTGGCTTCAACTATTTGTTAGAGAATATTCCCATAGAGTGGACAGACCTGGCCCTTGGAATCAACAAGAGTCAGACACAACTGAATGGATATCATCATCATCATCCCGTAGAGTTTTAAATCTGCCTAATATCTTCAGGGATCATCTTGTCTGTTTTTACGATCTATGGGAGAAGCTACTTTCTAATTTCAGCTCCTGTCATATGGCTATAAACAAACTAGTTATTCCATCCAAGGATTGGTATCATTGCTCACACTTACTAGGGTACAACTGATTCTCAGGTGCCCCATTAGCACTCATACAATCTGAACAAACTATGGCCCTGTCCTGTTTGCATGTTCTCAGTTTCATTAAGTCAAATATACAACTTCAGCTTGACTCTCAAATCCATTTGCAAGAGACATAAACTTGCTTTTCCCTGTCTGGTGCACAAATAAAATCTAATGCTATGTGGATACAATATTGCTTTTCCTTGCAATTATCAAAAGTACAGTAATTCTCAATGTATCCCACGTGGATTTCTATCTACAACAATCTTCCAAGATAACACCTGCTTTAAACAATGTGTTCTTCGTTCTCATGGTGGGGTAGGACATGTCACCTTAGCATATCTTGGAAAGAAACAGCTGCTCTTGTTTCATGTGTACAGTTTTTATAATTTGTAATAATAACAATATTATCAACTTTTTTTGTATGTATTTATTTGTTTCTTTTTTAATTAAGTGTTGTACGCCACCCAGGATCACTCTCTTATAAGATGGGCAGCTATAGAAAAATAAAATAAAATAAAATAATAAAATAAAATAAAATAATTTCTTTGCCCTGGGTAAACCTTTGCAGTTCATCCAATTCTGTTTCTGTGAATACTTTATTTTGTATTATAAATCGGTGTTTATCTGCTAGTCTCTGTTCTGTTGTTTCTGATTCTGGATGTTGTTCTTTCCAGAACTGGTGCATTCATTTTAGATATCCTCTTCTTGTTGGACTTGATCTGTAATAACAGATCATTATTTCTTTGTTTTCAATCACTGTGTATTTGCGACACCTTTTCTTCCAGTAGTTCTGCAGCTGCTGGCCCTGGTTGCTCAGCCAACAATTCTGAGTCCAACCAACACTGACTGGAACCTGCTTCAGAGAAAGGAGATAACCACATAAAACTGGGAACTAATTCTTATTATCCCAGCCAGGCCAGAGACATACCATATTTCACAACACAAACACAAAATATACTTTTCAAGACAAACAAGTTTTTCTGGCTTCAATATTCCCATAGACTGGAGAGACCTGGCCCTTGGAATCACCAAGAGTCAGACACAACTGAATGGATTCTTCTTCTTCTTCTTCTTCTTCTTCTTCTTCTTCTTCTTCTTCTTCTTCTTCTTCTTCTTCTTCTTCTTCTTCTTCTTCTTCTTCTTCTTCTTCTTCCTCCTCCTCCTCCTCCTCCTCCTTCTTCTTCCTTCTTCCTTCTTCCTTCTCCTTCTCCTTCTTCTTCTTTCTTC